>JADLZN010008544.1:0-11756 GCA_018155175.1 Sinocyclocheilus anophthalmus | reverse complement strand
GTTGGATTTTGGTGAGTTTCACCACCACGGCATGCACCACGCGTACTTTTGAAGGGCCTGGCTTGCCCCGTCAAATAAGTTTAACAGCTGCACTTGGCACTTAGCCCACCCCTGACTTTATTTGCCCGTGGCCACGTCCCATGGCTTCCGTGACAAATGCAATGAACGGTCACAACTGTAAGTTTTGTAATCATTCTTATTATGCAAACTTACAGTGCTACACTCTGAGACACCGTCCGTGACAGTTCATAATACATACTATAACGCATCAAAATCTCAATTCTTTACACGTCACACAAGTCTGTCCCAACCCACAGAAAGCATCTTTAGTACCAATCAACGTCAAGTAATTTTACAGTGTACCTTTCTATGTTGGACTTGGCCGCTTGGGCTTTTGTGAGTTTTGTCACCACTGCATGCCCCCCCGTAACTGATTTGAGGGGCCTGGAGGCCCCGTCAAATAGTTACAGGCTGTCACTTGTCAGACACAAACTCCACCCGTACGTTATTTGACTGGCCTCCAACAGGCTTCCCGATGGACAATGCATTCAACGAGTCATAATTTAAGTTTTTTTCATTTTTTATGCACAACTACAGTGCTACACTCTGATTCACCGCTGACAATTCTATCACATTAGAACTAGTCAATATTCTATTTCCCTCAAAAGTTCTGTCCACGGAAAAGCCTATCTTAGGTACCCGTCACTTAATTACAGGTGTCATCTTGCTGATGTTGGGAATTGAGTTGGATTTTGGTGAGTTTGCCCACCCCTTCCAAACAGCTGAATGTGGACCCCTTGATTTATTTCTTCATTTCTGAATAAGATACAGCATTCAATCTGGTGTCGTTTTAAAGCAGAGATCATCAGCTTTATGATGATGTAAATTAATAAATAATAGACCAATAATTGGCTGAATGAAAAATAATTTAGTACTGTCAGATTTCCATAGGCCTCGGTCAGGCATCAAAATAGCTGAATGTGAGCCTTGATTTCTCCATTTTTGAATAAGATACAGCATTCACTCTGGTGTAATTTTAAAGCAGAGATCATCAGCTTTATAATCATGTAAATTAATAAATAATAGACCAATAATTGGCTGAATGAAAAATAATTTAGTACAGTCAGATTTCCATAGGCCTCGCTCAGGAACCAAAACAGCTGAATGTAAGTCTTGATTTCTCCATTTCTGAATAAGATACAGCATTCACTCTGGTGTCATTTTAAAGCAGAGATCATCAGCTTTATGATGATGTAAATTATTAAGTAATAGACCAATAATTGGCTGTATGAAAAATAATTTAGTACTGTCAGATTTCCATAGGCCTCGCTCAGGCACAAAAACAGCTGAATGTGAGCCTTGATTACTCCATTTCTGAATAAGATACAGCATTCAATCTGGTGTCGTTTTAAAGCAGAGATCATCAGCTTTATAATCATGTAAATTAATAAATAATAGACCAATAATTGGCTGAATGAAAAATAATTTAGTACAGTCAGATTTCCATAGGCCTCGCTCAGCCACCAAAACAGCTGAATGTGAGCTTTTATTTCTCCATTTCTGAAAAAGATACAGCTCTCTCTCTGGTGTCACTGTAAAGCAGGGATATTGTGCTTTATATTGATGTAAATTAATAAAAAATAGAACAATAATTGGCTGATGAATGAAAAAATAATTTAGTACGGCAGATTCCATAGGCCTCGGTAGGCATCAAAATAGCTGAATGGAGCCTGATTTCTCCATTTCTGAATAAGTCCGCATTCCCTCTGGTCATTTTAAAGCGAGATCTCAGCTTTATGATGATGAATTATTAAATAATAGACAATAATGGCTGAATGATAAAATAATTTAGTAGCTGTCAGGATTCCATAGGCCTCGGATCAGGCAATCACAATAGCGAATGTGAGCTTATTTCTCAATTTCTGAATAAGATACAGCATTCACTCTGGTGTCATTTTAAAGCAGAGATCATCAGCTTTATGATGATGTAAATTATTAAATAATAGACCAATAATTGGCTGAATGAAAAATAATTTAGTACTGTCAGATTTCCATAGGCCTCGCTCAGGCACCAAAACAGCTGAATTTGAGCTTTATTTCTCCATTTCTGAATAAGATACAGCATTCACTCTGGTGTCATTTTAAAGCAGAGATCATCGCCTTTATAATTTTGTAAATTATTAAATAATAGACCAATAATTGGCTGAATGAAAAATAATTTAGTACAGTCAGATTTCCATAGGCCTCGCTCAGCCACCAAAACAGCTGAATGTGAGCTTTTATTTCTCCATTTCTGAAAAAGATACAGCTCTCTCTCTGGTGTCACTGTAAAGCAGAGATATTATGCTTTATATTGATGTAAATTATTAAAAAAGACCAATATTTGGCTGAATGAAAAATAATTTAGTATTGTCAGATTTCCATAGGCCTCGGTCAGGCATCAAAATAGCTGAATGTGAGCCTTGATTTCTCCATTTCTGAACAAGATACAGGATTTTCTATGTTGTCATTTTAAAGCAGAGATCATCAGTTTTATGATTTTGTAAATTATTAAATAATAGACTAATTATTGGCTGAATGAAAAATAATTTGGTACTGTCAGATTTCCATAGGCCTCGGTCAGGCATCAAAACAGCTGAATGTGAGTCTTGATTTCTCCATTTCTGAATAAGATACAGCATTCACTCTGGTGTCAATTTAAAGCAGAGATCATCAGCTTTATAATGATGTAAATTAATAAATAATAGACCAATAATTGGCTGAATGAAAAATAATTTAGTACTGTCAGATTTCCATAGGCCTCGCTCAGTCACCAAAACAGCTGAATGTGAGCCTTGATTACTCCATTTCTGAATAAGATACAGCATTCACTCTGGTGTCATTTTAAAGCAGAGATCATCAGCTTTATGATGATGTAAATTATTAAGTAATAGACCAATAATTGGCTGAATGAAAAATAATTTAGTACAGTCAGATTTCCATAGGCCTCGCTCAGCCACCAAAACAGCTGAATGTGAGCTTTTATTTCTCCATTTCTGAAAAAGATACAGCTCTCTCTCTGGTGTCATTTTAAAGCAGAGATCACCAGCTTTATAATGATGTAAATTATTAAAAAATAGACCAATAATTGGAATGAAAAAAATTTAGGTACTGTAGATTTACCCTAGGCCTGCTAAGGCATCAAAAATAGCTGAATGTGAGCCTGCTTTCTTCATTTCTGAATAAGATACAGCATTCACTCTGGTGTCATTTTAAAGCAGAGATCATCAGCTTTGTGATGATGTAAATTATTAAATAATAGACCAATAATTGGCTGAATGAAAAATAATTTAGTACAGTCAGATTTCCATAGGCCTCGCTCAGCCACCAAAACAGCTGAATGTGAGCTTTTATTTCTCCATTTCTGAAAAAGATACAGCTCTCTCTCTGGTGTCACTGTAAAGCAGAGATATTATGCTTTATATTGATGTAAATTATTAAATAATAGACCAATAATTGGCTGAATGAAAAATAATTTAGTACAGTCAGATTTCCATAGGCCTCGCTCAGCCACCAAAACAGCTGAATGTGAGCTTTTATTTCTCCATTTCTGAAAAAGATACAGCTCTCTCTCTGGTGTCATTTTAAAGCAGAGATCATCAGCTTTATGATGATGTAAATTATTAAATAATAGACCAATAATTGGCTGAATGAAAAATAATTTAGTACAGTCAGATTTCCATAGGCCTCGCTCAGCCACCAAAACAGCTGAATGTGAGCTTTTATTTCTCCATTTCTGAATAAGATACAGCATTCACTCTGGTGTCATTTTAAAGCAGAGATCATCAGCTTTATGATGATGTAAATTAATAAATAATAGACCAATAATTGGCTGAATGAAAAATAATTTAGTACTGTCAGATTTCCATAGGCCTCGCTCAGCCACCAAAACAGCTGAATGTGAGCTTTTATTTCTCCATTTCTGAAAAAGATACAGCTCTCTCTCTGGTGTCATTTTAAAGCAGAGATCATCAGCTTTATGATGATGTAAATTATTAAATAATAGACCAATTATTGGCTGAATGAAAAATAATTTAGTACTGTCAGATTTCCATAGGCCTCGCTCAGGCACCAAAACAGCTTAATGTGAGCCTTGATTTCTCCATTTCTGAACAAGATACAGGATTTTCTCTGGTGTCATTTTAAAGCAGAGATCATCAGCTTTATGATGATGTAAATTATTAAATAATAGACCAATAATTGGCTGAATGAAAAATAATTTAGTACTGTCAGATTTCCATAGGCCTCGCTCAGGCACCAAAACAGCTGAATGTGAGACTTGATTACTTCATTTCTGAATAAGATACAGCATTCACTCTGGTGTCACTGTAAAGCAGAGTCATCAGCTTTATGATGATGTAAATTATTAAGTAATAGACCAATAATTGGCTGAATGAAAAATAATTTAGTACTGTCAGATTTCCATAGGCCTCGGTCAGGCATCAAAACAGCTGAATGTGAGCCTTGATTTCTCCATTTATGAATAAGATACAGCATTCACTCTGGTGTCATTTTAAAGCAGAGATCATCAGCTTTATAATCATGTAAATTAATAAATAATAGACCAATAATTGGCTGAATGAAAAATAATTTAGTACTGTCAGATTTCCATAGGCCTCGCTCAGGCATCAAAACAGCTGAATGTGAGCCTTGATTACTCCATTTCTGAATAAGATACAGCATTCAATCTGGTGTCGTTTTAAAGCAGAGATCATCAGCTTTATAATCATGTAAATTAATAAATAATAGACCAATAATTGGCTGAATGAAAAATAATTTAGTACAGTCAGATTTCCATAGGCCTCGCTCAGCCACCAAAACAGCTGAATGTGAGCTTTTATTTCTCCATTTCTGAAAAAGATACAGCTCTCTCTCTGGTGTCATTTTAAAGCAGAGATCATCAGCTTTTTGATGATGTAAATTATTAAATAATAGACCAATAATTGGCTGAATGAAAAATAATTTAGTACTGTCAGATTTCCATAGGCCTCGGTCAGGCATCAAAATAGCTGAATGTGAGCCTTGATTTCTCCATTTCTGAATAAGATACAGGATTTTCTCTGTTGTCATTTTAAAGCAGAGATCATCAGTTTTATGATTTTGTAAATTATTAAATAATAGACTAATTATTGGCTGAATGAAAAATAATTTGGTACTGTCAGATTTCCATAGGCCTCGCTCAGGCACCAAAACAGTTGAATGTGAGCTTTTATTTCTCCATTTCATGCTCATTGGATGCTTACATTTATTTAATATATAAAATTATGATCTTTTGCAGATTTCGAAAGGTACAAAAAAGAAAAATTAGTGACACTGATGACAGTGGGGTGGGAATTCTTGGTTTCAACAGTACTGTAAGTACAATATAAAACCAAAAAATGAAAATTAATTTAACAAAATTAATGGAACTTATTGTACAACATTTCACATTTCATTGCTTTGTTTTTTTTATCTATGTTGTTTGCCCCAGGCAACCACCGTGATCCTCACCGCTCTGAGTTTTGGAATTGATTTGTGTTCTGAAACAAATGTTGTGTTTTGGAATGACATATGAGTGAATAATGACAATGTTAATTTGTGGGTGAATTATTATTTTAAGCATGTTTTCGAGCAATTAAAAGGGCAGTACATAATTCGCGGAAAGAGAGGGAGGCTGTAAGAATTTTTTCCCCCCTACTGTTTCTCTCAACAAAAACATACTTAATGCATAAGAAATGTTCAACAAAAACTACCCTCTCCCCTTCTCTCTTTTCCCGGCCCTGACTTTCTCATTCAGGAGTCCGCTGTACCCTCAGTGAGCTCTGGGTGGATTCTGGCACTGTGTGGATTATCCTTATATGAGAGTGCAGGGAAAAGATTGGGAGAAAATAGGGAGGTTAAGAATTTTAAAAGCTGCTTCTGATGTGCCTTGAGCAATGTCTCTAGTGGTTTTGACTTCTAATGCCAGAAAATTACCTTCAGAAACAGTTGACTCTACATCAAATAAAATATGCTTTAGATGAGAGAGGGGCGGTTACAGGCATGGGCAGGGGTGAGTCCACCCAAATGACTGTCTTGCCCACCCAATAAGAATAAGATAAAGATTACGTTAATATTTTGTGCATACATTAAAACTAATCTGAAGCCACTGTGTTTTGAGAAGTTTAAGCTATAGCTTGAGACTGCCCAAACAATCATAAAATAACACCAGAAAATTGCAGCATTTTTCTTTTATTAGCTGAAAGAAAGGCGCGCTGAATTCACGCGGAGGCTTCAGTCTGTTGCAGAAAAGCAGAGGCTGACGAGTGAAAACGGGCAGAAATATTTGCGCACTATCACGGGGAGTTTGCGAGTTAACAAAGATTTTAATACATGAGTATGTATCTTAGCCTACCACTGAAATTACCTGAGCAGTTTTAATGTTCTAAAAAAAACCCTGCTCATTTAATGTGCATTCGTTGCATGGATGGGCAAGATAAACGTTTAAAATGCATGTAGGCTGCAGTTCAGTTGAAAGCTTACCTCCTTTAACTTGCTGTCAATGCTGAATGTAAGAATGAAAACTGAAAGTAAACAACACTGAAATTAGAGCTTGTGCCATAAAAGTTGCGTTCGTTACTAAAGCAACAGGACTGTAATATTCAGTGATGCAAATTATTCTACTTTTTTTTTTTTTCCAAATTCCGCCGTTTTGAATTGAGAGTAGGGCTGTCATTTACGTCATTCATGTAATTCATAATTATTGTGACAATAGCATTTTTTTTGTTTTGCGTTTTCACCATATTAGGAATACAACTATAATTTAATGGTTGCATATTTTAAAATCAAACTATTATTTGCAGCTCAGATTGATTATTTTACAAAAAAACGGAGATTCTTGTTGTTGTTTTTTTCTCTTCTTGTAATTTATTCCACTAAATCCATTTCAATCCTTGATTTATTTAGTTCCTTTATCATTACCATAGTGGTCTGGTCTTTATATTTTCCTCAAAACAATCGTCCCCCCAATGTTCTAGACATGATTATGACCTTGTTTGGTATAAATAAAAAAGTTAGTTGAAAAGAATCACCAGTGTTGAAACAATGATCCAGAGAAAGAGAACAAAGAGGGTTTTTTTTTTTTTTTTTGTACTATTCAAATGAATGAATGATGCATTTACTATTCAACAATGAAAAAAAAAATTCATTTTGTTCTGAAAATGCATGATATTCTAGGCTGCCCATGAAAGCTTTTTTCAGTGTACATACAATATAGTTAAGGTTATTCTAGGCAGCTCGTATAGCAATATATTAATAGTTTAATCATAACAATAAGGTGACTGCATGGGGCAGAGGACATAATCAATCTGATCAGGTCAGCACCCTGTTATACTCACTAGAGTGCTACCAGAGTACAAAATTAACTTTGCCAGCACACACACACGCAAATAAAATAATAAATAAATACTACAGGTCATCATATTAAACAGACAATTAAATCTTCCTTAACTATTGTAGTCCTTTTACATAGATTATTTATTTATGTATTTATTTAGAGTAAAATGCATAAAATAAGACAATTACGTGGGCAATAATAGAGAACAAAGAATCAATGCTTAGTAAAGTTTTCATGTTTTTTGAGGTAAACATTTAAAAATTGTAAAATCGTAATACAAACCAATATAATGTATAATCACAGATATAAATAATGATTCAATACTTAGTCTTTGTCTGAAAAGCAGCCCTGTACTCAAAAGTAGGTAAGACTGGTTCATCATGTTGTTGTTTAATTAATATTAATGACATTAGGTCAGATCTTACATTTTTACATACTTGTTTATGTTTTTGTTAAACAATTTTCAGTTAACCTATTATAATTTTTTTTTTTAAGTTTGTTTTAATCCGTGTACATTTATCTGTTCGAGTTTCATTCTGTCACCCTAACTGAGATCCTGACTTTGGATTTTGAGAGAGAGAGAGTTTTCAACACACTTTATTCAATCATTACAAAGTCAGCAAAACAACAAATCAAAATATCCAACACTCAAAAAAGGGTGTGCAAAAAGAGCAAATCTTATTGTAACTTGGTAGTAAAGATCAACATTTCTTCTACAACTGTACAAATAGCTTCTTTAAAGCACCATTTATACAAAAAAACTTTCTAAATCATTCATTATTATATATAACTTAAAATCAAGCATAACCCTTCATTTTACCAGATTTTTAAAAACAATTACCACATGTTGTCCTTCTCTACCTTCTATTTTGTTTTTCCTGCTTGTATAAACAGCAAATTTAGCTTGCCCAACTAAAAAAAATCAACAATTTACTTTTTATTTTTTGCGCCACACTATACTTGGGGCCAAGAATAAAAATCTCAGAAGAAAAAGACTCCCCAAACTTCATGCAAAGAATATCAAGAAAACAAATCATTCAACCTTGAGCATTCTAAAAAACAATGAAAAATTGTCTCCCTCATTTTACAAAAAGGACAATCACTTGATATATAGGAATTTATAACACTCACAAATGCATTAACAGCAACTGTGCCGTGTAAAACTCTCCACTGAATATCACCTGTGCGTTTTTCAATTGGTGGTTTATATAAAACTCTCCAAACAGGTTTAACTCCATCTAGACCCAATTTCTCTCTCCACACTGTATCACTACATTCTTTTAAAGTTGGTTTTATTTAAAACTTTTACAATGCATTTATATATAATTTTTTGAACATCCTGCAAACTTACCTCTTCTAGCCCCCTCAGGTCCAGAATTGGTCCAGACAATCCTTTGAGATTGGGACTAAAATAAATACTTGACAAACTGGTTCCTATTAATACAGATCCCTTTCCATTATAAAAGTCATTCAACATATTGTTTTCCTCCTCTGTGAGCTTCTGTTTAAAAATGTCCAGAACTTTTTCTACTTGCTGTACCGACTGCACACCTAGATGTGAGGCCAAGGACTGAGCATTATTTAAACCAGGACCAGCAACATTCAACAAATGATGCAGTTGTAATGTCTTAGTGTGAACTAAATAATGAAACAGTCCAGGTGCAACTTCACAAGTAACATCAAAACGAGCTCCATGCACAAGAAGTTCTTCCAAAAGCCAGTACAACGAAGAAGTCGCCTCCAACCTCTGTTTTTCAAGTAAGACCCAAACTTTGAAAAGTCCCTTATAGAGTGAAGTAAGTCCACTGCACTGCAGCTTGCTCGAGTCCATCAAAAACAAAGCAGAGTTCAAGCCCAGTCTTCCAGCTTGATTAAAAATAACGTCCACCACCTTTTTCCAGACTAGATCCTTAGGTCCTGTGAGGTATCTTTGAATGAAAAGAAGTCGAAATGCTGCCCCCCTGCTTGGCAGGTGAATAAGTCCTTGTCCTCCTTCATCTCTGGGTAGAAAAAGTACGCTCTGAGGTATCCAATGAAAAGTACTCCAAAAAAAGTCCACTAGAATGGCTTGAATTTTACTCAAAAGTCCATTTGGAGGATCAACGCAGTCCAGACGATGCTACAAAACTGAAGCCACCAGATTATTAATTATTATAACCCTCCCTCTAAAATACATTTTTGGCAAAAGTAATTTCCATTTTTGCAGCCGCCCTTTTACTTTTTCTAGAACACCTTCCAATTTTTACTTAACAATGAAATCATGCCTATTACAGTGGGGCAAAAAAGTATTTAGTCAGCCACAATTGTGCAAGTTCTCCCACTTAAAAAAAATGAGAGAGGCCTGTAATTTTCAGCATAGGTATACCTCAACTATGAGAGACAAAATGAGACAAAAAATCCAGAAAATCACATTGTATAATTTTTAAATAATTAATGGGTAAATTCCTTTTTGGTAAAATTAGTATTGGTCACCTACAAACAAGCAGATTGCTGGCCTCACAGACTGTAACTTTTCTTTAGAGGAGCTCCTTCTTGTCCTCCACTGGTTACCTTATAATGCTTGTTTTGAACTCGTTTCAGTCTAAAAGACATGTCCACAACCTCAAACAGTCCACTCCAAACTAACCATGGGCAAGACCAAGAGCTGTCAAAAGGACAACCAGAACAAATTGTAGACCTGCACCAGGTGGGAAGACTGAATCTGCAATAGTTGAAGCAGTTGGTGTGAAGAAATCAACTGGGAGAATTATTTAGCAAATGGCAAGATTACAAGACCACTGATAATCTCCCTCGATATGGGGCTCCACGCAAGATCTCACCCCGTGGGGTCAAAAATGATCACAAGAACTGTGAGCAAAAATCCCAGAACAACACGGGGGGACCTAGTGAATGACCTGCAGAGAGATGGGACCAAAGTAACAAAGGCTACCATCAGTAACACACACTGCGCCGCCAGGGACTCAAAACCTGCAGTGCCAGACATGTCCCCCTGCTTAAGCCAGAACATGTCCAGGCCTGTCTGAAGTTTGCTAGAGAGCATTTGGATGATTCAGAAGAGGATTGGGAGAATGTCATAATATCAGATGAAACCAAAATAGAACTTTTGGTAAAAACTCAACTTGTCGTGTTTGGAGGAGAAAGAATGCTGAGTGCCAAAGAACACCATACCTACTGTGAAACATGGGGTGGAAACATCATGCTTTGGGGCTGTTTTCTGCAAAGGGACCAGGACGACTAATCCGTGTAAACGAAAGAATGAATGAAGCCATGTATCGTGAGATTTTGAGTGAAAAAAGCAAGGGCATTGAAGATGAAACGTGGCTGGGTCGTTCAGCATGACAATGATCCCAAACACCCCCCCCGGGCAACGAAGGAGTGGCTTCGTAAGAAGCAATTCAAGGTCCTGGAGTGGCCTAGCCAGTCGCCAGATCTCAACCCCATAGAAAATCTTATGAGGGAGTTGAAAATCCGTGGTGACCAGCGAACAGCACAGCAACCACAGCTTTCAGCTGCCAAGGAGCCGACGGCTCGCTTGTCTCCTAGCAACCGTCAGCCCACATAATTGTCTCTCCTCTCATCTTCTTGTAATGGGATTTGTGCTGAATTATGACATTTGCGTTTTTCTCCATGCAACGCTTTAACCATTTTTGATTAATTTGGAAAAGAAGAGTTACTTTCAAGTGGCAATTTAATGCCGGACACATTCACTAAACATCTCTTGTATGATATGCATGCACAATATGCGTGTCGCTTTAAGAGGCAATAAACACTCGTGCCTGTCTCTGTGATTGAAATTCAAATCATTGTCATGCGCAACGTTCAGAAAAAACAAGGCTTCTCTGGTTTAGCGAGTGACACCCTGGATGTCATAAATGTTAAATGCCTTGAGATTCACAATCTTTCCCCTCGTCCTTGTCCAGATGATAATGTGTTAGAATATAAATGGAAACAGCAGACTTTAACCTCAGGCTGCACATCTGCAGTTGCCTTTCTTGTCTTGTTAAGTACATCACTCATAATTTAATGAGACAAACTATCATCAGTCTCCTTAACCTCGATGGAGAGCTGCACTTGTCAGATTTCAGACTTTCAGATGGGCCTTAAGCATCATGGTGCTTAATCTGTCCTAATATACAATACATAAATAATATGAAAGGGGTCCAGCGGGCGGCACAAGACTGACAAATAGTGGCACTTTTCCTGAAACTGGGTCACTGTGGCACTACGTTTACAGCTTTTAAAAGCAATAAGGAACCAAATATACTTTTTTATTGAAGCTATTGATATCTTAAAGGATAATTTCACCCAAAAATGAAAAATCTGTCATGAATTACTCGCCCTCGTGTTGTTCTAAACCCGTAAG
>JADLZN010008543.1:0-30936 GCA_018155175.1 Sinocyclocheilus anophthalmus | reverse complement strand
CAGAGCATCAGGTGAATTAGGCCTTTCCTCTGCCTACCTGATGCGCTGAGTGTTTGGCTAGCTTGCAGCATGCTTACCCTTCTGATTTTACAATCACACTGTAGGTAGAGCCCCCTCTTGTTGAGAGCTGGGTTTGTGCTCCCTCAACCAAGGTAAACTACTGCTAGCCGTTCACATTGGAACATGCTGTAGGTCGAGCCACCTTCTCGACTGAGAACTAGGTGTGTTGATCCCACAGCTAAGTAAATTATTGCTAGCCGTTCCACCATTGGAACATGCTGTATGTAGAGCTCCCTTCGTTGTTGAGTGGAGGTTGGCCCTCGCTACAGATTTTACTGATAAGCGCCACTACAGTTATAGCCGAAATATAGCATTTTTGGGGAGGTTGCTATTTATGGCTGATATTTCAAGGTGGTGCCGGACATGAGTACCCTAGGACGGTATTGCTGAATCCAAAGCTGGTCAGGTGTGTGTGCGTTATGTTTTGCCCACTTTCTAAAATCCACATACGTGGTAAGTGCGCACTTTATGCTTTGCCCACTTTTCTAAAAAACCTGTATGGTAAGAGCTACGCACAGTAGCCTCGTGCTCTTTCTGAGTGGTTTAAAAACCCCGGTTCCGCCTTGGGCACCAATCCTCCTATGTATCCTCTGGATACCTAATTAACAGGGTATTGCTACTAAGGATCTGTTCAGACAGTTCCTTCAGCACATACAAAGAGAAACGTGCGATAGACCCTGTGTGACAGGCCAAGACTAGTATTATTCTAGGCTTGACGGCTTTTCCCTTAACGGAATCTATTCCAAGCCTTGAGCTCTACCCCGGGCCCAGGATTTCTGGCCCTAACAGGTAAGTATTTTGGTGTATGTAGCCTAGGCCTTTGGCCATATGGAATAATTTCACTGACAGCCGTCTAACGTCCCAGTGTCAACTCCCATAGCAATATGGTAGAGTTGGTACTTAGTGCTCGCCATGGTTCTGGCATACACTCCCCTCAGCATGGTGGCGTGGGTATACCGTTCCCCATAGCGACCCCTAGAGGACGCAGTTCGAAGTTCCCATGAAAGGGAACGTCTCAGGTTACTTATGTAACCATGGTTCCCTGAGTAGGGAACGAGGACATCGTACTCTAGGTTCTGCCATGCTGCCGGACTTCAGCTCAGACGAAGACGGTGAATGAGTGTAGCTCCGGGCTAATTATAACTATAGGAGCACGTTTAGTGAAGTCATGGCATGTCGCCGGCCAACGAGCTGGAGTTTTTTCAATGTATGCTTCAGACACGGGTCACGACGAGGCGTTCCACATAGCGACCCCTAGAGGACGCAGTGTCTCGTTCCCTACTCAGGGAACCATGGTTACATAAGTAACCTGAGACGGTAGTTTAGTTAATCTGTGCGATAGTATATTGAGCCTTTTCTTTTAACAGTTTTAAATCTCAGTTATTGTGCGCCCTTGAAGAGTTTCATTGTTTTGACTGTCGTAACCAAACGTGACACGCAGTTTGAATGCTAAATGGAGGGTGACAGACAGCTGCAGCGAAGAGAAGAGTTTATGTGAACTTGATTTTAATGACTTAAATATTCATCTGTACCTCATACTGAACTACGGAACAGCTTCAGAACACGTGGACTTTGACTTTATGGTGCTTTAGAATGTGTTGTGCTTTCGTGAGGTTTAACAATAACACAATAGTATAAGCACAATATCGGATTTGGATCGGTTCGTCTGACCGATACCCGCTCCAACAGAAATTGCCAGTATCGGAGCCGATACCGATCCTGAGTATCGGATCGATGCATGCCTAGTTACCATGCTAATAAAGTGTTTTTACTATATTGTGGATTGATGTTATACGGCTCGTTCAATGAATCGCTGGCCGACTGATCAGCCAACAGACCAAATTCCCTATAAATATCATAAATAATTCCCTTTGAGCTAAACTGACCTGTTTCCCTTACAACAACTTGTTGTTTTCCATTTTGCTTTCCTCTTGATTCTGCTTGCATCAAAATTAATTTATTAATTTTACTTGTGAAAGCCATTTGCTTTGAAGAGTTCCCGTTTTATTTTTCCACTCGCGCTTTAAATGCCTAATAAATTATTAGGCGAGCAGTTCAACCTATTTATTTCAACTTATTTCTTACTCTAAAAAAACACTGGGTTAAAAAATCAATCCAAATTGGGTGTTGTAAACCACAACTGCTGGTAAAAGATATCCCAAGAAGGGGGTAAACTAACCAAGAAGCTTGGGTTATTATTTGAACCCAGCAAATGGGTTGTTTTTCTACCCCAAAATTGGTTATTTTTACAAAAATAATGGGTTAATTTGATTTCATAAATGGTTATAGGTGTCAAAGTGTATTTGTAAATTTGTAGGCCTGTTTAATTCTCTTTGAAAAACGTGAGAAATTATTACCACCATGAATAAAACAAAACAGAGTCAAATTGTTATTAGATTTTTTTTCGCAATTACACTTTTGTAATTACCTTTCCCTCAACAAAAAAATCCACAGAACCCTTAGGTTAGGAAAACTTTTTTACAAATCATTTACATTATTTTTAATCCATATGCACATGGCATTAAAATTCTAAATGTTTTTACCTGAAGAACAACTGTTTGTTACAAAGCAGTATTGTTCTTAGTCTACAATATGAGCCTGTTGTTTTTAGTCTACAGTATGAACACAAACATAAAACTATGAAATACAGCCTATTGCCAGTAAAACATTTCTACACAAAAAATGTCATTGATAATCATCAGTATGTGCACATAAAGTAATACTCCTCGTCAAGCAATGAAACAGTTGTTTATACAAAAAACAAAACAACAAAAAATCTCATGTGCAAATAAAATTCAGACTAAAATGCTACCTCGTGAACCACTGTTTGTTCAATTGTCGGGATGTGGGTATGGGTGGTGGGTTGGGGAGTCAATCCAAAATGTTTATTCAATCAAGCAGTCTTTAGAAACAATAGGTCTTGTATAGCCAGAGCTTTGGATGAGGCAAAATACCTGAAAATTATTACAGCTTGATCTGGCCCACTTTGACAGAGCCACTGACAGGCAATTTCATTAGTTAACATGAACTAAGCATGAACAATACTTCTACAGCATTTATTAATAATGTTAATTTCTACATTTAGTATTATGCCCTAAAAAGGCAAAAGACCTTAACTCGCTAGAGTGTGAAACTGAGAAAAATGACTAAAGTTTTTTATTTGTCCAGCCAAATTAATTATAGGTAGGACACTGGAAATTTGGCAATTAGATGTTTTAGTAATGAAAATTATCTACATTAAAAAATTGTGAGCTCTAACTTGATTTTTACCCCTATTTTGAAGTTACTGTACTCTGCCTTTGCATTGTCTGCAAAACGTGAGAAGTCACACCAAGGCAAAAGGCAGTAACTTCCGCATTATCAATATTTGGTTGCTGATCACATTCACATTTATATTTAGTCATTTAGCAGACGCTTGTATCCAAAGACAAGGCCAATAAAAGCAATCAAAATCAACAAAAGAGCAATGATATGCAAGTGCTATAACAAGTCTCAGTTACACTCTTAAAAACAGAGATGCTTAAAAGCAATGTTCCCTCTAATTGTTTTTCTTGCTGAGCAAAACTTTTCTCTATTGGGCGGACATTTCGGCCACCTGAGCAAAAACATTCTTTATACCAGACCTGTACAGCGCACACACAAAAAAGTGAGTAACTTTTAACTTTAATGTGCTATTTGTATTTAATTTGACCCGTGACTAAATTATGTACATTTTAGGTTACCTGAGAAAACTTGTTTTTTTTTACAGTATAATACACTGCCATTCAAAAGTTTGGGATCAATAATGTTTATTAAAGAAGTTTCTTATGCTCATCAAAGCTGTATCTATTTGATAAACATACTGAATATTATTTCACAAAATAATATTGTGTAATATTATTGCAATTTAAAATAAAAGTTTTCTATTTTAATATACTTTAAAATATAATTGATTCCTATGAAGCAAAGCAATTTTCAGCATCATTGCTCCAGTCTTCAGTGTTACATGATTCTTAAGAAATCATTCTAATATGCTGTTTTATTATCAGTGCTGGAAACAGCTGTGCTGCTTAATATTTTTTTGGGACCTGTGATATTTTTTCAGGATTCTTTGATAAATAAAAAGTTAAAAAGAACAGTGTTTATTCAAAATAGAAATGTTGTGTTACAATATACACTACTATTCAAAAGGTTGTAGTCAGTAATTGTTTTTTTGTTTTGTTTTTTTAAGAAATTAATCCTTTTCAGCAAGAAGGTGTTAAATGGGTAAAAAAACGTGATAAGTAAAGGCTTATATTGTTACAGAAACTTTCTATTTTGAATAAATGCGATTCTTTTTTAACTTTTTATTCATCAAAAAAATCCTGAAAAAAAGTATCACAGGCTCCCCCCAACAAAAAAAAGGAAAAAAAAAAGCAGCCAAGAGTCAAGTTTTAAATAGGAAAACTATAGAAACTCTTTGGTCATTTTTTAAGCGAGATGCTAACGGTCTAATCAGAATCAATGATCTATGCTAAGCTAAGCTAAAAAAGTGCTACCGCCAGACCCGGAGAACGGCAGAATGGATTCGAAAACGGTAAAACAACTGTTTAACTCTAGGGGAGTTGGAAAAGGAGCCTATTTTCAAAAATAGGGGAGTATTCCTTTAAATTATTTTAAAAAAAACAAAACGTGCGCCTGAATTTTATAGCTATTAAAAGCATCCTCTGAAGTACAGTTTGCACAATGCACCTTAGTGTGTGGGACTGTAAATGGTCTCTGAGTTTTGTTAGCGTTCGTGCCAATCATCGCTAGTCAGCAACTTAATCAAGCCGATTCGTAACATGGATGACGTGTTATTTCACGTCATGCGTTTGCTCCGATTGGAGCTATTTCGCCCACAACCATTAAAACATTTGGTTTCTACAGCGACTCATTTGACTAATTCTTTATATGAAACCTGTAAACCGCATTCAGCGGTTCTAACTCTATAGCGATATCAACTCTATAGCAGTTTACGTGAGCATTGCAATTTCATTCGCTTTTCGCAGATGGCTTTCCAAAACTCATTGCGTGTGCGAAGGCCATTATTTCTTTTCAGCTTAGAGGAGCATGAGCATTGCTTAAAAGGTTTTCACAGTGATGAACCACTTTTGGTCACAAAGAACCATCAGTCAAAGGTTATTTAAAGAACATCTCCTTCTACCTTATAATCTGAAGAACCTCCTTCCAACAAGGGGAACCTGTGAAATAAGAAAGGTTCCTCAGATGTCAAAGGTTCTTTATAACTCTTATCTATTCTAATAGTATTCCTTTATAATATCTATTAGAAATGTCTAACAAGATACATTATAAATTAAATTACAAAGTTTTGTGGAGCATATCTATTTAACACGTTATTATATATAAGACTGGAATAAAGATGTTGGAAATTCAGCTTTGATCACAGAAATATAATATAAATATATTCAAATAGCAAACATTAATTTATTGTAACAATATTTCACAACATTACTCTTTTGCGTTTTTGATCAAATAAATTCAGCTTTGGTGAGCAGAAGAGACTTCATTTAAAAACATTAAAAATCGTACCGATCCCAAACGTTTGAATGGTAGTGAATTCAAATACATGGTAATGTCATCAAATAATTGAAGTCAATTTCTTGAGTCGTACTTAAAGTTTGAAAATCAATGAAAGCTTTTTTGCTTTCATCAATGCTTTTTTTTTTGTTGTTGTTGTTGTTTTTATTAGAACAGGAACATAAACATATGCATAAACACATGGGGGATACAAAAAACAATTAAAAGGTAAACAAATATACAATTATTTTACAATCATAAAAGTTACAACTTATTTATGATTTTTTTAATAAGATTGGATGTTTTTAAGGCTTTTTTATTAGAGGAGAATTTTTGAAGTGATGAGTAAAACAAAAGTAAATCAGAAATGAATATTTTACAATTAGGTTTAAAATCGAGGCATCTGGCTTCGTGAATGTGGAATTTTCCCATCATACAAATAAAGTCCAGGGCATCCTCTAGCTCCCTAGAAGTGAAGATGCTGAAATTTGAAGCCAGAATTGTTTAGTATAAGGACAGAAATAGAATAAATGTGAAAGAGATTCTTCCTCTTCTTGGCAAAAAGAACAGAGTGGAGAAAGATTTTGTATAAATGTACTTAAATATTTGTTGCAGGCGTAATAATGATGAATAATTTTAAAATTAACTTCTTTTATTTTATTATTAAATAAAAATTTGTTTGGGACTGTCCATGCTTTCTGAAAATTAACTTTTAGATAAAGTGCCAACCACTTTCCATAAGCTTTAAAAGATGAAGCATTATTAACAGTAACAAAGTTTCTAAAAAATGTGTTTGTACACTTATTATCCATGATATTAACCCCTTGAATAAATAATCGAGGGATAATCAAATTAAAATTACAATATATTTTAAAAGACTTCATTAAAAATAACAACTTAGGAGAAATGGAATTTGTAATAGTAGTATAGTCCCATTTTGAAGCATTTATCCCATATTTATTAATAAAATCAACATAAGCATACAAATCTCCACTGTTCTTTCATCAATGCTGGGCCGGACTGTTTTTCTCAGTGGAGGTGGAAGCAAAACAGGTAACAGCTTTAGTGCAAGATTTACCTTTGCATCTGTAGGAAAATAATTGTACATTTATCAACACTACTAAAAACAGTAGCAAGCTAATAACTAATGTAGAATATAGAGCCAGATTTACTAAACGACCAAAATCCCATAAAAGCGTAGACTGAAGTGTAAAGTTCTGCTGTTGATCCACTGACAATGTGCAAATTAAAGAAATGAGAGGATGCTTCTTTTTTCTGAATTATAAACAAAATAAGTCCTTTTGTCTTTACATGGGAGTCATGGGAGTTTGGGATTGCAGGGATTATTTTTTGCATGAACTACTCCTTTAAGAATTGAGTCTACCCATTACCTGGCATGACTGTCCTGCATGGTGCATCTTCTGTCTCTCCGTGTGGTCGTCTCAAGCGCCTCAGTCGCTTTCGTATGTTCTTCAGTCTCTCTTCAGTGAACCCAGCGGCTGGTCTATTATTTCGGCATTGGGCATACCATGTTTCCTGGAAAGACAAAAGTAAATGTATGAACATACAATACACATGAACACAGGGCCTGAATTTCAGCGCAGGATTGTGGGTATTGTGATTAATTCTACAAATTTCCGCAGGTTTTGAAATTATAAAGCGGGATATTGCAGCAAAAATGTATATGCACTGTAGATATGTACATTTGAATCTTTTTAGAAAATGACCAAACGTTTCACTAGATAAGACTCTTATTCTTTGGCTGGGATCATGTAGTGCCCTTTGAAGCTGCACTGAAACTGCATTTTAAACGTTCAATCCGTTGTGCACCATAGAAGTCTGTATGTATGGAGAAAAATCATGGGATATTTTCCTCAAAAACCTTGATTTCTTTTTGACTGAAGAAAGAAAGACATGAACATCTTGCATGACATGGGGGTGAGTACATTACTGGGACATTTTTATTCTGGAAGTGAACTAATCCAATTTTATTGCAGGATGTGGAGGCAAAGAAACACCCAAGCAAAATAAGAGTGCATTCAAATTGTTTAATGCACAGCTAGCCGTGGATTATCTCGCTTGTACCATGATCATTTGCCAGCAATGACAACTAGCTGTTATTAATGTTTACAGCACAATATTTGAATGGAAGGGTGTTACAAACCCTTTTAAGTCTAGGGGAAGTAAGGGGTGCAACATCAAAACACGGGACGTGTACTGGAAAACGATCAGACGCAAAACATTCTGAATTCGGCAACGTGTCTATTTATTACAGTGACCAAAGTTAGCCCAAGATATTCTTTACATGAATTTACAAATTATATACATTTTTATAACCAAGCAAACAGGGTCACAAAAACAAACAGGGGAGAAGAGAAAAGAACGAGACCGTGCCAAATAAAAAAAAAGAACAAAACATAACTAATCTTACTAAGAACAAAAAAAAACTTCCGACTCTAACTAACAAAACTAAAATACAATCAGGTGGCACGTGTCACTAACCTAGTGTTCTATACACAATTGAAAACTCAGTGTGGCACATGTATATCACGTGATATCTTACCTGTTCTTTTTCTCTTTCCCCGTTTAACACTGGTTTAACAACCATGTAACAAAACAACGGCGAAAACCTCAAAGAGAAAAAAGATCGAATGGGCCAACTTTCACCAAGTTATCAAAGAACACAGACTTTACCACAAACCGTGTCCAAATCAAAGAAAGGAACACTAAGATGGTAAAGGACAAACAAACAAGCACGCAGGTGCCATCACAACAACACGAGTGCTCTCGCGTGCGAGAGAACTCCCGCTTCTCGCACAGGTGCAGATTTTATAATCAAATAACGCGCCCTCATTGGGTGAAGCCGCGCGATCGTCGTCATTAAGCATCTTGATGATTGACAGAATTAGACCACTCAGGTACCCGCGTCTCCCTGCTGAAAACAAAAGTAAAAACAAAGCTAGAAAAATAAGGGGAGGGAAAAAAAACAAATACCTCACCAATAATACATCAATTTTAACATGGGACGTAACAGGTGGCGAGGCTCTCGGCTCCGCCACGTTTCCGGGCGGAAAATACCGAGAAAAACCTTCGCTGGAGACCGCTGCGCCCTGGAACAACGGCAGGGTTGGCAGAACGATCTCCCAAGGGCACTGGGGGGAGACGGGCACCGTATAATGCGGTGCCGCCCCACTCTTTCCCCATAGGGGGCGCCCCGCCTCATCAGGTCCTGGATTTATACCTGTCAGGACCGCTTCGTCGAGGGCTTCCTCGAGGTCTTCCTCGACTGAAGCAAAACCCTCAGATCGGGCCTCGCCTTAGAAGCCCCCGACTTAGAGCGCCACCGGCCTCGGTCCCGCTGCGGGGGAGCGCGAGAGGCTACGCTCTGTGGACCTCCCTATATGAGGAGCTGGTACCCGGCTGGGGCTGCTCCCGCCCAGCAGCCCCCAGAGCTATAGAACGGCGAGGGAGAAACCGCTGGAATGCCGCCGCCTGTCTACGGGCCTCCTGGTATCTGTCGACGACCGAATCGACGGCGTCGCCGAACAGACCAGAAGGCGCAAGCGGGGCATCCATAAGGCAGACCCTGTCCTTCTCTTTCATATCGGACAGGGTCAACTACAAATGCCTCTCCGCCACCACCAGAGCTGCCATGGACCGCCCAATAGCACGGGCGGTCTCCTTGGTGGCGCGAAGGGCTAGATCAGCGGTTCTCCTCAGTTCTAAAATGTCATCTGCTTTGACTTGCTCGCCTTCATCTAGCTCTTTTAGCAGGTCGGCCTGGTACGCCTGTAATACTGACATAGTGTGCAGACACGCACCAGCCTGACCTGCTGCCGTGTACCCTTTGCCCACCAGCGCTGATGTTGTACGCAGTGGCTTGGAGGGCAGTGCTGGAGCCTTTAAAGACGATGCCACGCCGGGAGACATATAGCTCGCAAGCGTCTGCTCTACCCGCATTCCGCATTCACTCAACCCCGCCACATTTCCATAATAATCAGAGGCAGGGACGAATAAGCGGGCCGAGAATGGTTTCTTCCACGATCTCGACACCTCGGTGTGGAGATCGGGAAAAAACGGCAGGCTCCGGCGCGGAGGTAGCGACCTGGCCCGCAGAAAGCGTTCATCGAGTTTGCTTTTCTGCGGTTCAGTCTGTTTCTCTGTGGGCCATTCGATGTTCAATTTGGCAACCGCACGAGTAACTACCTCCATTAGCTCCTCATATTGTGGGGATTGAGGGGGTGAATCTTCGACGCTCTCCACATCAACCTCCTCGGAGGAAGATAGGAGAAGCGCCGAGCCCGCTCTCCGGGGGGAAGTTGCCGCAGAACGGGCTTCCGAACCCAGAAATCAGGCGTTGGATCTGGTGGGTGAGGAAGGAGATGGGGACTCGCCCGTCTCCATTCCCTCCACCAGATCCAGCTGCGAACCCCACGAGTGCAGCTGCCGCTGGTGCTGGTGAAGGCTCCCTCCTCAAAGAGAGCCTTCCGGGAGCGAAGCAAACGCAGTGGCAACTGCTCACAATGCGGACAGTCGGCCCTCTCGAGAGCCGACGCCGCGTGCTCCGCTCCCAAGCAGACCACGCACAAACTGTGTGTATCCCCGCTCGTGATGTAGCGTGGGCAGGGAGGAACACAGTCTGTAACGCGATCTACTTCCGCCCTTTTTTGTCTTTTGCTTAGACATCTTTTATCTATCTCTGCTGGAGTTTGAATGCTTGTGCACTTTTTTTGGACAGACAACAATAAATAAGACTCACAGAACATAAATCGTTGAATGTGAATGACAGAAAGCTTGCGCCGGTAGCACCTCACATGCTTTTAAAGCCTCCTGGTCATGACATCACCCGCCGCCGCGCCGTCTCGCCCCCATCTTCGAAAAAAACTGATCACATATGATTTCAGAGATGGTATCGCTGAAGGCTTCCCTCTAGCGTTTTCCTACGCAGCTCGGTTCCCGAAGGGGAACTGAATATGCGTCTGCTCGCGCTCTCCTTATATACACGCGCTGTGGGGTGGGGTGCGCGACGCAAAGATCGCACGCCAACATTTATTGGCTTGTTTTGTTAACACTCGAAGGTAATTGGTCTCTCTAGCAAAGATCCCAAATTGTCAGTCACTACTGACGTAACTTCTCCGTTCCCTCCTTCAGGGAACGAGGGTCACCATACGTAACCTAACTTTGTAGCCGCTGATGTGTGCTGTACAAAATTCTTCCAGTGTGCATACTCCCAGATCTGCAGCTGTAGTGACAATGAAATTACGCTTACGTGAAGCTGACACAAAACTATGGGTTCCTATGGGCCTATTCACACTGAGATTGACAAAGGATCCTTCTGAACAGAGGAATTCAGACAAAAATGGGAATCAAGGGCGAGTTATTATTTTATTAATTTTACTGTTTGTTATCCAAATAGTTTTACTTTTATGTAAGTTATACAAGTCTCCCAAACTGGAGTTTTTTAAAAGCTCTCTGTGCAATGTAATTTAACATCACAAAACAAAAAACAAACAATAAAATAATCTAAATTTAACCACCTTGCACTTAAACTCTAGAAGTTTCGAAGTTGAGCAAAAAAATGTGGAATCTCCTGATTAGACTTATGAAAAACATAATTTTTGCACATGAAGAAAACCACCAGATAACTTTAAACTATAACTAGTATATCTTATTAATATATAGATATATAGATATATATATATATATATATTATTCTATATGTAAAATTCTATTTTAATCAATTGGGTTTGCCTGACAAAAAAGTTGGTGAATTCCTAAATTTAGAGTTTTATACAAACGTATTTTTTACACATTAATTACTGTAGTAACATCAGATGGGATGCATTTTATAATAAACTTACACTAATCTGTATTGCAAATTTAAGTTTCGATCAGCGCCACATTTTTACAGGTGTGAATTTGGTTTTCAATCATGACTCAATTGCAGCAAAAGATCCCAACAGATAAACAATTGTTGTTTATTATTGGTTAAGCTTTCTCATTAGCATTTGCCAGACAGCTACACAAACAAAATAAATGAGCTATATCATTTCAAAAACAATCCTCTCCTCCTCAGCCCACTGGTTTTAATAGCTTCATATACAGTATATGAAGATGTCCCTGAGGGACCTTCCAGAACCATCTGCTACTCTTTCCGCACTTTGCCTGATGGGCCGCGCTAAGAGAAGGTCAGACGCTGACAGTGAGGAAGATGCGCTTGCCAACAGAGGCGAAGTAAGAACAGTATCTGACAACACTTGAAAGCCCTTATTGTCTTGGGTTTTCCCTTCTGTCCAGGCTTCAGGAATAGCCCTGATGTTTCTCAGGTTGCATTAGTTTCAGATGTCTATGGAGAAATACAAGGAATGCTGCTTTCTTTATGTTTTTAGTGCTTTTAAATATTCACACAAAACACTACACCAAATCAAATAAATCAAATAATTTAATTGGAGATTTAATTGGCTTATGATGATGCAATTTTCATTTTTATTATTTATGTAGTTTGCTAGAGTCTTTATTGCGGAGGTTTTTGAATGGTTGGGCTAAAGAGTCAAAGACCCCAAATGACTTAATACAGAATATATGCCTCTTAAGAGTTTGTTAATGTACATTTTTTACAAGAGTGTGAGCTGTTTTGTTCACGATCATTTATTTGAGCTAAATATTTTGTAGGAATGTTATAATATGTGTTTGTAAGGTGAGCATCATTATTTCTATTACAGATTTGACATGCTACACACTGTAAAAAAATAAAAAAATTAAAATAAAACAACCCCATTGTTTTTACCAAAAAAAATTGGCAGCTGTGGTTGCCAGAATAATTTTGTAAAAATTACATTGAAAATGTAGCCAATAAACCTGTAAAATCTACAGTATAAAACTGTAATTTACAAAACAATAAATTTTCGTTTTAAACCAGTAAATTCAACGCACACTGCTACTAAAATCTGTTTCCTACCTTTAACATATACTGACAACCAGTCAGTATTTGTTAAAGATATAACATACACTATGTTTGTACAATATTTTACAGTTAAAATTACACTCTTTTTTTACAGTGCATGCATTACCTTACAGGAATAGTTCCAAAAATGAGAATTTGCTGAAAATGTACTCACTCTCAGGCCATCCTCATTTTGTTTCTTCATGGTATCAGATTTTGATAAATGTAGCATTACATCACTTGCTCACCATTGGATCCTCTGCAGTGAATGGGTGCCGTCAGAATGAAAGTCCAAACAGATATCATAACCTCACAAATCAAACACGTATCAACACAGAACTCAGTCCAGAAATTAACTTCTTGTGAAGCCAAAAGCTGCGTGTTTGCAAGAAAACTTCAACTTCATTCAAATCATTGCTAATATTCCATAATCCATAATGACGCTTCATCCAGTAAAAAAGTCCATCTTATGTTGTCCTCTCACATCAAAATCCAACAACATATTTGTTTAGAATTGTTTTAGACTGTTTTCACTTCTCCTGATTCAGACAAGATGGCTTTTCCACTGGAGAAAGCAATATGATGGAGAGCGTACTCGTATTTTAGCCTGGAAACAAAGGTTTGAAGTTAAAAATGCATTAATGATGGATTTTCTTCTTACAAACACACAGCTTTTCACTTCACATGATGTTAATTGATGGACTGGAGTCATGTGGATTAATTTGGTGAATTATTATGATGTTTTTATCAGCTGTTTAGACTCTCATTCTGACAGAACCCATTCACTGCAGAGGACGCATTGGTGAGCAAGTGATATAATACTGAAATTCTCCAAATCTGTTTTGATGAAGAACAAACTCATCTACATCTTGGATGGCCTAATGGTGAAAAGTATAGCCAAAGTCTATTCAGTTATTATTCTTTTTAATTCCATTTTAGACCAAAATCATCCAAAATGCTTATAATAGATTTATATTATTTTCGATTAATGAAAAAACTGCCTGGAACCATGCAGTTTGTTGAAGATAGGGCTGCTATTGCCTTTCTAAGTGATGGTTAATGTGATGTTTCAGATGATAATACAGGCAAATACCACAGACTTGCATTGAAAGTGGGACTTCAGCCATATCTGGAGGGTGGAAACTTGAGGGTGGGCTTTTTGACTTTTTGAACAACCACCTAGCAGCTATGTTTTCAACGCTCTAAAATCCACCCACAACTCACTACCATTGTGTTAGCAAGTTTTGCACGAGCAAGAATTTATATTTTCTTCAGAACGTTTGATTAGAAAAAACATCAAGGTTTTAACACCAGACTATTGTTCAGACTATATTCATGCAGTTCACATGTAATTACACTTATCAAAAGATGTCCTGCCAAAGAAAAGGAACAGTTATTAGCTTCCCTGGAAACACTTCACTGGCCAAAATGTAGATGCTCTTTCATAGGACAGAGCCATTTGATCAAACATCTTCTTATCGCTAACAGCATGTGTTCTGCCGCGGGCATCTCTTTAATACTGGAAAATGAATGGTATTTCCTAACTGCAGAAAAGGTGTGATTTCTAACAGTGTTTCCCCTTCCATCGAGGTAAACCATGTTTCATTGTTGGGTTACAAGGTTAACACTATAATAACTTGTTTGATTCGTATCAAAGCCATGGCTAGTTTCATAGTCATACAGGCAAGTGGTATCAAATGCCTGCTTTGAAGTCCACCGACTTCATTACAAATAAAATTTGTGATGGATGTGATGGAGAACACTTCGTCCAGAACTGCTGAATGCTAAGTCTATGAACATGTCCTAGTGGCTGTTGGCCTTGTGTTGATAATTTTGGTGTTTAGTGGGCAACATTACAAGAAATTGGAGTTTGAGAGGTTTTTGTATCTCTCAATATAATTTAGAAATCAAATTGAATTGTCATTGTACGAAATTAACTTTTTTTTGTCATTCTTGCTCTATCCCAACTCTTTTTAGACTTAATCCAGAGTTGTAATGGTCATGAAAACCTGAAAATATTTTCATTTCATTAAAATTATAATTATTCTTTTATAATTTATATGTCACGTTTCTGTTCTGTTGTGTTTTGGTTTATCTGCTTTCCAGTTTGCCTGTGTTCCCTCGTTTGTTTCTATGGTTTTTGATTTGTTAATTAGTTCCACACACCTGTTATGTTACTCCTTAATTGTCTTGTTGTCTTGTATTTAAGCCCTGTTTGTTCCTCTGTTCATCGCCTGCTATTATTTGGATCTACGTTGCTAAGCATTTGAGACTTTGGACTTGTGGATATTTTCCAGGATTTGTGATTAAAAACTCCTTTTTGAACTCTACTCCTTCTTTGTGCGCTTGATTACACTCCAGCAGTTATAAAGCATATATAAATGCTTTTTATATTCTCCAAGGCTGAAGTGAACTAAAAGAAATATTATTTCAAAAAACTGTTTTCTATTTTGATATATTTTAAAATGTGATTTATTATTGTGACTAAAGCTGAATTTTCAGCATCATTACTCCAGTCTTCAGTGTCACATGATCCTCCAGAAATCATTCTAACATGCTGATTTGCTGCTCAAGAAACGTTTATGATGATTATCAATCTTGAAAACAGTTGTGCTGCTTCATATATTTGTGGAAACAGTGATGCTTTTTTCACGATTATTTGATGTATAGAAAGTTTGAAAGAACAGTATTTATTTGAAATAGAAATATTTTGTAACATCACTGTAAAATAATTGCTGTAAACTGCTGGATGCCAGTGAGCTACTGTAAAATGTTTACGTATTATTACTGTAGTTTCATTTACAGTACATCACTATATTTACTGTATTTTCATTTACAGTTGTATTACTGTATTATCATTTACAATATTAATACTGTTGTTTATTTTCTTTTTTTACCTTTTATAAAACAATCCAATTGTGATACAGCACTGTAAACCAATTGTTTTCCACCCCAACCCCATAAAAATAACAATAACTCATGAGCATTTGTCCTGATAATATTCTTTTTAATTCTTGAACAATTTCTTTTTAAAAACACAAATTACAAATCTTCACCTCTAAAATGCACTAGCTGAAAAAAGTCCCAACAGTCCCCTGGGGACTTTGTATCTGTAGAATGGCTAAATAAAATACAGTAAAAATTAGTATGTGTAGTTGACAAGTTCTCTGATGAGAAACACCAGGAGGGTATTCAGGCTGATGCTTTTTCTTTGCGTCCTCTTTCCAGAAATCCATCTGATCTGTGACTTTGAATGGAATTAGGTGCCACCCAGGTTGATTCTCGGAATGAACCTGCAAGAACAAGAAAAAAAAATCCATTCCTTATAATGCGTTCCTGTAAATCAAACAGTAGAGCAAAGTGTTATATTGCTGAAATAATGGGTTTGATTCCCAGCGAATTGATACGTAAAAAAAAAAAAGAAAAAAAAACCTTAAAAGGGCATATTATGCCCCTATTTACAAGATGTAATATAAGTCTCAGGTGTCCCCAGGATGTGCCTGTGAAGTTTCAGCTCAAAATACTCCACAGATTATTTATATCATTTTGAAAATGCCCATTTTGAGTGAAATAAAAACACGCTGTTTTCATGCTGTATCTTTAAATGCAAATTAGCGCTGATCCACCCCCTTTCAGATAGGTTGTGCCTTTACAGCCGTACCTTGATTACTGTTTGGCCGCGTTGCCAATTCCCCCGGTTTTCCTTGGATTGGTCCTAATGTTCCCAGATTGTTTTTCCCATGTCCTCTCGCGTGTGAATAACCCCAACAATGTGATTTTAGAGGAGCCCATGAATGCTAATCTTACCAGGGAAACCCTGCCAAAAAATTGTATGTGTATTTTACGCCCCAGAATTTGATTGGTCTAGTTTTGTTCCTCGATTTAGTAGCAATTGGGCAGGTTTTTTGTTGTGAAAACCTGGCAACCCTGCTCTTTGTCTATCGATGTCTATTGTGCTGAAAACTTATGTGCATGCTTTTTAGAATCACATAGACTAATCAATTTGCAAACTTCTTGCATATTGTTTATCTGATCGCACAATCCAAGCACACCCGCACCGAAGCGGCTGGTCCCACACGGATTGGTTCTCTTTCATGTCTTATTGCGCTTAAATTGTCAAATACACACAAGGTTATGTCAAAACACACATAAGTTACATAAACACAGTTGGTTATGTCTGTGAACGTAAAGAGCTGGGAAAGAAATCACATGTTTATATTAGAGCTGTGTATTAAGTGACAGCAGCATAACATGCAGTACCTATACTGTTGTCTATGCTATTAATATGCCCCAAACAATAGAATAAAAGCATAAAGTCACTCACTGCTCTGGACTGAATAACATCTGTAGCTTTAATAAGAAGACATTTATTACTTGAATGCTGCTTTTAAATGCTCTAGTGTGAAGATAAACATGGCAGATTGTATGCAGTTCACTCAGGGTGGGATCTATGCTAATACAGCAGTGTCTGTCAACAGTCATGGGCGGGGCTTGTCATTGTACAGATTCTGCGAATGGCTTGTTCTGAGACACTGCTTATGATTTATGGGGATTAAATTAAAAGGAGTGGGTGGATTTGTATCATTATTGGGTGGTTGTGTACATACACTGCAAACACATATTTATGTTCAAACACCATGTAAAAGTGAATTTAGCATAATAGGTGCCCTTTAACTAGTTTACTTCGGCTAACTGATGTTAACTTACCAGTTGATGTCATCACTGTTACGATGGCAATCAAAAGAAAAGGCTCCAATTGTAATGAATTGTAAAATACACCTCCTGATGCTGCAGATGACATGATCCAGACTACAAACTTGAAAATAAAAAAATATTTAAAAAAGAAGTGCTTGAAAATACTGTTTGGATATCTTAATAAAATGCGTACCTTAACACTAGAAACTCTAAAATGGTGTTGCCTAACTCAAGTGTACCTTAGTATTTTGAATGAGTTCGCTGTTAAGGTTAAGTTACTAACGACTCCGCCTTATTAGCTAAAGAGGCAGTGGAACATGCAAACATTATGTTTCTCGGTTTAACTAAAGTTTATTTCACCTAATAAAGGTGACCTTAACTTACTCAATAGTTGATGTTATCAACCGTTCTGATGGAATTCCAGCCAACAGTCAGAAAAGGCTCCAAAACACTCCCGACATAAAAAATGACACAATGAATAATGTTAGAATGCTATTAACGAGTGAAACCATCTAAAATATCTCAGTTTTGAATAAAACAAAATATAATATATTAAACTTTTTGTTGAATTGCCGGTACATCATTTCTCTTTTGTCCTTTAGCAACCATTTCCACCAAACTGTAAAAAAAAAAAAAAGACTTTAAAAGAAATCTCCCTTGCCATTGGTCAGTTTTTCCCAGGCAAGATCAATAATGCAAATGGATTTTAGCAATATATTGTAATGTATTGTATTGTATATTTTACAGTAGTATCTTATTGTACATATTACACTAAAATACTGTTTAAATGACAAAAATCGGTTACAGTGATTGTAATTCTTTACTGTCACTTTTGATCAATTGAATGCATCCTTGCAGAACAAAAGTATTAATTTCTTTCCAACCATCACTTACTGTGCTTTTTAAATAAATCAGAATGATCCACTCTTTTTTTTTTTTTTATTCTCATGCAAATCTAAATTACAGAGTTTTTGGTGCATAAAACATTACCTAGCATTTATAAGACGGCATGAAAGTGTAGACAGTGTCTTCTTTAAAGTGAAGTTAGTTCAGATGGTGAGCGGGAGGTACATGATTCATGAAGAATGAAGTGAAAAGTCAGGTGCTGAGGGAGAGTCTGTGCCGAAAGCAAGGTCAGTCCAGAGGTGCAAAGTCAGACCATTGTTTGGTAAGAGGTGGTCTGGCAGTGTTTCTCCATGCTGGAGTAACAGGTCACCTAATGCATGTACTCATGGAGTCCGACGACCTGAAGCAGAGATCAGCAACCTTTTCATATGGCGTGCCATTTTTCTTGTTAATCACCGTACTGTAATGTTAAAGATCATGTGTGTCGGGTTGAAAAGCCCTGCATCATTTTTGCTGAATGAAATCCAGTAAATTTCAACAAAAAATAGTGCCAGTTTTGCTATAGCATGTCAAACTTTCTTTCTTTCTTTCTTTCTTTCAAAATGTCTTTCTTTTTTCTTTTATAACCATTTGTATGGTGAAGTCTTGTTGTCTCATCCAATTTTCACATATATGATGAGTCTGAGACATTATTTCATGGCTAATCCTAAGTTAAATGGTATATTTTGAATACTTTTTTTGTCATTGTACGTTTTGACATTTGACTGCTTTTCATTTTGATAAATACATTAAAGCTGACATTATGGATACAACTTTATATACTCAAGATTTATAAATATACATTCCAATTTACAATTATGTTGTCAGAATTATGACTATATTCACAATTTACATTTATATATTCAAACTTGTTATGTTAACCATATTCAGGCTTTACTCTTTTTATATAGTCAGACTTAAAAAGTAGTGATTCAGATTTACTTTACATATTTCATTATTTACATTTCGTCACCTTGGAATTATGAGGTTCTGTCTGCATTCTGAGCAGTTTCTAGATATTGAGCTTCAAAGTTTTTGCATTCAATATAGTGATATTGGGAACAAGTCTCTTTCATACATCAGTCCCAAATGCACACAACTTAAAGGACAAGTTCACTTCCAGAAGCAAATGGCGGTCATCATGACTCGACCCTCCGGTCTTGGTTGGCGGCGGAGAGTCCTGTATTGTATTGGGGGCTTGTCTAGTCTTGCAGTTGAACACAAAGACCAAATATTTAATTAACAGTTGATGGGCACCATTGACTTCCATAGCAGGAAAAGTCAATGGTGCCCATCAGCTGTTTTGATACAACATTTTTCAAAATATCTTCTTTTGTGTTCAGAAGAAGAAAGAAACTCATTCAGGTTTGGAACAAGTGGAGAAAAGGTTTGGGTCATTAAGATTTTTTTTTAAGTATTTGGAAAAAAGACTAAGGCAGCAAAAATGTGTATGGAGTGAACAATGCAGTGCAATACAATCATACTCGAAAGCACTATAAAGTTAACGTATTACCCTTTGAGATTAATTTTGTCTGTTGTTATATTTAACTTAACACAGCTAACTTTACAACAACTGTCCTCTTTTAAGACCTGATGAAACAGTCAGGATTAATGATTTATTTGACAGCTGCATCATAAAATAACACAAACAAAGAATTTTGAACAATCATGAATGAGAAACGGTGCTCTGTCTACTAAAGTTGAGCCCACGGGGTGTTATCTAACAGGACCGTTACTCATTTATGACAGCGCGGCATGGCGTCATTTCATCCTGCTCTTTTAATGTGCTGAAAGACGCATCACTCCCCTCAGCATCACATCAGTGTGGAGACATCATCGCTTGTGTAAGTGACTCTCAGATGAAACATTAGAGAGATCAGCATGTAGCTTTCAGCTTTTCTTCTGTCGTTGAGTGATGATTTAACGATGCATATCAACAGGACGTCTTCTCTACTTGTTAGTAAACCATCGAATCGTTGACTAAATGATATGTTCTTTGTAGTTACTGTTACATACCTCACCTGGAAACACACAAAACATGTTCGTCTGTCAGTGAAACTCGTCGAGATCTCTCTAATGTCTCAACTGCTTCTCCTAGACTGCAATACATTTAAAGGAATAGTTCACCCAAAAATTTACATTTGCTGAAAATTCACTCACCCTCAGGCCATCCAAGAGGTAGATGAGTTTGTTTCTTTATCAGAACAGATTTGGAGAATTTTCGTGTCACATCAGTTGCTCACCAGTGGATCATCTGCAGTGAATGGGTGCCGTAAGAATGGGAGTCCAAACAGCTGATAAAAACAACACAATAATTCACAAGAAATCCAGATGACTCCCGTCCATCAATCAACGTCTTATGAAGAGAAAAGCTATGTGTTTGTAAGAGTCAATAATCCATAATATTGCTTTCTCCAATGAAAAAGTCATCTTGTCTGAATCAGGAGAGAAATATGCCAGATCAAGCACTATTTATAAGTGAAAAGAGTCTAAAACAGTTCTAAACAAATATGTTGATGGATTTTGATGCGAGAGGACAACAGGGGATGGACTTTTTCACTGGAGGAAGCGTTATTATGGTCAGAAGGCACCGATTCACTATAGAGAATCCATTAATGAGCAAGTGCTGTAATGCTAAATTTCTCTAAATCTGTTCCCATGAAGAAACAAACTCATCTACATATTGGATGGCCTGAGGGTGAGTAAATTTTGAGGAAATTTTTCATTTTTGGGTGAACTATTATTTAAAATGGAATGCAAATTGCAAAACATCTCAGATCTTGTTAGATTTTCAGCAAAACAGGGTCTCAAACCGTGCATAAATTTGCAAACATCTGCAATGAAAAGTCAAATCTCAATATAAATTCAAACATTTCGTATCAATTTTTTCAAAATGATCTTTTTTATTATTGTATGACATTGACTAAGTTTTGATAATTTGTCTCCTAAACTATGAAAGGGCAACTTTTGAGCAATCAGATCATCAAATCTGTATGCATATAAAAGTCTGTATATGTATGAAATGAAACTCGCATTTTATGCACCCACACATTTGAGTGTCTCAGGATTGTACCAGAAGTTTCCTTTCCTGTTTGTCCTCTATTTTCCTCAGCCGCCATGTAGACTGGCACGGACATATTGTAAGGCATGACAAGGATTGGGGGAATTAAGAAGATAACAGCAACAACTTTTGGAGCCTTTCATGTAAAAACTTTATAAACAATGTCTTGTCACTTTCTTATAAATTATGCAGTCTATACTGCTGCGTGCTTGTCAAAGTAATCGTCACAGTGCACTTGCTATTTAAGATGTGTTTTTAACCTTTCATGTGGAATATTACACAATGACAACTTTCCCAACATAAACTAATTACCGTCCTGATGCCAGCTCAATATTGTTGCATTTTGGCATAGGGGGGGGGGGGGGGTACAGATCACACACCACTGCTGTTTCATACAACACCTGACACCACTCGTAGAGAGGAGGAGTGGGTGCTTCTATATTTTGTACCCGGTCTGCGTTTTCCTACAAACAGTTGGGTGGGTGGGCGATACTAGACCCTACCATTTCCCCCAAAAAAAATGGCTGACACGGAGTGAGTATACCAACATCAAACCATACTGTGCCTACATTACAATATCCCTGAATGCAATTCGCTTGACTTGCCCTTCCATTGCTAATGTTATAACTGAACCATATATAATATCAGATTTGTATTTTATTGTATTTATTTATTTTAATTTGATAACAACATTAGATGCATTAGGTATCACAAACGAACAATGGAAAAAAAAACTTTTACAGCATTTAGTAATCTAGGTTCAGTTACATTTCTTTATATACAAATGCATTTTTACATTTCAAGTTGTATAAATTAACATTATCCATTGTAATATAAAAAAAACTGTGTTTTGGTTTATTAATTAATTTAATGTTGTTTTAATTGTTCCTAACAATTTACAATATGATTCTTTTTTAAAACATTAGTATTAGGTATAATGTATTAGGTATCATGAATTAACAATGAAAGCCTTTACGGCATTTAGTTATCAAGATTAATCTCAATTTTTACATACAAAAATTAATTTTTACCTTTCAGGTTGTATAAATTAACGTTATTTGATGTATTATGAAGAAACACTATTTTACTTACCGATTTTTATTTGATTTTATTTTAATTTTTTTGCTAACAATTTACAATAAGCTTATTTTTCAATAGTAGTTAATGCATTAGGTATTATGAACTAACACTGAACAATTCAAGGTTTCAATATTTTAAGTTGTATAAATTAACATTATTTGATTGTATTATGAAGAAACAATTTATTTTACGATTTTAAATATTTTTATTTTATTAATCACTTATTATTAATCATTTTTAATGTCTATCAAAAAATGTTTACACAAATTGGATTAAAATGGCAAACAACCCATTTTTATTTCCATGCTGATAATAGACACCAAGCATTAAATTAATCATGCAGGTGACAAAGTGGCATTCCACTCTTATCATTGCTTACTGTGCTTCACATAATATTTTTCACACTGTTGGACACATACTATTTTAGTACACTAGTACTGCATTGCAAACATGAGTCCCAGTGAGTTCATGTATTCCCAGTGTCCAACATATGGCATCCCATATCCCAGAATAACCTGAGCAACTTCTGATTTCCATCCTGAGCGTCTTTACACGCACCATTGCCAGTCCTGATCTCTAATTTATCTGACCTTTGTTTGCTTGTATTTTTACAGACCATTGCTTTTATAGGCAGTGTTAATTTTAGCTCAGAAGTGCACCGTTCAGAGAAGCCTTCAGGTAACCAAGGACAAACCTGGCCAACCTGCAGTAACCAGACGTGAATGATGTGAGTAAATTATACTTAGAATGTCAACTCACAGACTTAGATGTCCATATATTTCATCCCTGCGCTGAAAAAAAAAGTAAAATTTACTTATTTTTATTTTGCAAGTTTTTGCACACATATTTTTAAGGTAAAATTTAAGTACGGAATTACATAAAATCTACTTAACTAAGTTATGTAAAATTAGCAAAGGAAATAAGTCAATTTAACATGGTTGGTTAGAGTTTGATGAGTAATTTCTACTTAATTATTTAAATTAAGTTTACTCTGCAGTAGTTAAGTACAGTTCACTCAGTCACGGTTTGTAAACTTTACTCAAACAATGTAGCACTCAAAAAAACCATGCTGTTAAAGCATTTGGTTTACTTGCAAACATGTAAGTAAGCAAGTAGACTGCTTGTTGTCCTTAAGATAATACAAACCCAATTCCAAAAAAGTTGGGACACTGTACAAATTGTGAGTAAAAAAGGAATGGAATAATTTACAAAATCTCATAAACTTATATTTTATTCGCAATAGAATATAGTTAACATATCAAATGTTGAAAGTGAGATTTTGAAATGTCATGCCAAATATGGGCTCATTTTGGATTTCATGAGAGCTACATATTCCAAAAAATTTGGGACAGGTAGCAATAAGAGGCCGGAAAAGTTAAATATACATATAAGGAACAGCTGGAGGACCAATTTGCAACTTATTAGGTCAATTGGCAACATGATTGGGTATAAAAAGAGCCTCTCAGAGTGGCAGTGTCTCTCAGAAGTCAAGATGGGCAGAGCATCACCAATTCCCCCAATGCTGCGGTTAAAAATAGTGGAGCAATATCAGAAAGGATTTTCTCAGAGAAAAATTGCAAAGAGTTTGTAGTTATCATCCTCTACAGTGCATAATATATTCCAAAGATTCAGAGAATCTGGAACAGTCTCTGTGCTTAAGGGTCAAGGCCGGAAAATCATACTGGATGCCCGTGATCTTCGGGCCCTTAGACCCCCCCCCGGGCCCCATCTGCATCACATACAGGAATGCTACTGTATTGGAAATCACAACATGGGCTCAGGAATACTTCCAGAAAAATTGTCGGTGAACACAATCCACCGTGCCATTCGCCGTTGCCGGCTAAAACTCTATAGGTCAAAAAAGAAGCCATATCTAAACATGATCCAGAAGCGCAGGCGTTTTCTCTGGGCCAAGAATCATTTTAAAATGGACTGTGGCAAAGTGGATAACTGTTCTGTGGTCAGACGAATCAATATTTGAAGTTCTTTTTGGAAAACTGGACGCCATGTCATCCGGACTAAAGAGGACAAGGACAACCCAATTTGTTGGGGGGTGGGGTTTTTTTTTTATCAGCGCTCAGTTCAGAAGCCTGCATCTCTGATGTTATGGGGTTGCATGAGTGCGTGTGGCATGGGCAGCTTACACATCTGGAAAGGCACCATCAATGCTGAAAGGTATATCCACGTTCTAGAATAACATATGCTCCCATCCAGACGTCGTCTCTTTCAGGGAAGACCTTGCATTTTCCAACATGACAATGCCAGACCACATACTGCATCAATTACAACATCATGGCTGCGTAGAAGGATCCGGGTACTGAAATGGCCAGCCTGCAGTCCAGATCTTTCACCCATAGAAAACATTTGGCGCATCATAAAGAGGAAGATGCGACAAAGAAGACCTAAGACAGTTGAGCAACTAGAAGCCTGTATTAGACAAGAATGGGACAACATTCCTATTCCTAAACTTGAGCAACTTGTCTCCTCAGTCCCCAGACGTTTGCAGACTGTTATAAAAAGAAGAGGGGATGCCACACAGTGGTAAACATGGCCTTGTCCCAATGTTTTTGAGATGTGTTGATGCCATGAAATTTAAACTCAACTTATTTTTCCCTTAAAATTATACATTTTCTCAGTTTAAACATTTGATATGTCATCTATGTTGTATTCTGAATAAAATATTGAAATTTCCACATCATTGCATTCTGTTTTTATTCACAATTTATACAGTGTCCCAACTTTTTTGGAATCGGGTTTGTATGTCTACTCAATATAGTTATTACCCAGATTAACACAGAGACATCAATACTTGGTTCACAATGAAGGTAGCAATCAGTGGATAGTGTTTGAGTAGAAAATGAACTTCAGATGTCACAAAACAGCAAGTTACTAAACCTAACAACAAAAAGCAACCATAAAACAGTGTAAATACAACTCGAAAACAGTGAAAATGTTAACCTTTTTAATTATGCGTGCCCCAGAGCATGATAGGAACAACAGGATCATAATTTTGTTATTTACTTAAAGTCCCCATGAAATCAAAATTAAATTTTTTTTGGGTGTTAGTATCAATATGTTAGTCTTAAGGTTATCTATAAGGCAGTGTGCTCCAAAACAGTGACAAAATTTGCATTTAGAAGATATAAGCATTCAAAGCTTTCAGTTCGTCACTTCCGCCAAAACGGCTCAACGATTTTTTTGACTTCACATCGTACTTCAGCTTCTCATCAAACTTTCTGACCAATCAAATGCACTCTAGAATCCAAAGCACCCGCCCCCTACACTATAAAATAGACGCTGAACCCGTGGCTGAAATCGGTCACTTGTCGACAGAATTAGTATTTTCTGTACAGAGAAATAGCATGTAGCGGATCACATGTGCGAGTCGCCGCAGACCACAAAATGCATGGGAGCTATTTGAATTCTACACAGAATGCTATATTTTATAGCAATATGGATGAGATTGTGGCTGGCATACCCTGTCAAATGCGGCTTTAAGGAGCTCAACGGCTTTAGGGCCCAAGCTGTGATATAACAACGCTATGGCTATTTTACAAGGGGCGGGGGCTACTTGATATAGCTTATTAATAGTTATAAGGTAGTTGTTAAGTTTAAGTATTGGGTAGGATTAGGAATGTAGAGTAAGGTCATGTAGAATAAGGCATTAATATGTGCTTAATTACTACTAATAAATGGTTAATATTCTATAATATGCATGCTAATAAGCAACTATTTAAGAGACCCTAAAGTAAAGTGTTACCAAAATAATATAATTAATGGTTTAAGTAAATATAACCACAACAACAATGATAATAAAAAATAATACTATAAATACTAATGAACTTCTCAATTTCTCAGATTATGGAAGTAGTGGGAGGATGTGGAAGAGGACAAATAGCCAAATTATAGCTTAATTAGTAATTTAGTAATAGTAGCAATAAAACACTTGTCTGGTGGGACGAGTCAACAATATTCCATCAGGATCGGGAGGTTGGAGGATCCAGAAAGGACAAATCGTAAGAATAATAATAATGGAGTATGTCATGATATAACGGCACCAACACCCACAATATAATATAATAATAATAATAAAAAAATAATAAATGCAATAAATATAAGCTATAAATAAGGTGAGATATTGTAGGCTTCCTCTGGGCCCTCCACTGAGCACACATAAGTGATCCCCGATCCCGATGTCATCACTATGACGGCCATCAAGAGAGTGCTGTGGAGCACAGGCACAAAGTCCCCCCCATTGCGCCACAGACATTCCATGCTTACCCTATATATATATATATAATAGAGGTAGTATCTATATATATAATTATTTTTTTATGCATTTATTTTACATTTTTGTTATAGACTATATAGTGTTTCAACTAGTGTGGATCATTAAAAAAGCATGACTTCAGCTTTGAACATGCCCAGTGCACAGCCCAGGCCCCCTGCTCAAGTCACACTTATCGTCTGTGCTATATACATTAACACACACACAATACTATATATAATATTATAGATATATATATATATATATATAAAAATTTACTCCTTTCCCTTGCTTAGTTTCAATAAATTCATGTATATCATCTACTCTGTGAGGCATAAAAAAACAAGCAGTAGTGCTGAACCAGCCAGAGGCAAGAAGTCCAGGGCAAAGCTGGTACAAGCTGGATGTACAAGGTCTCCAGCCCCACATCACACCCACCCACAACTAATCCGAACCACACAGGGCAGGGACTGAAACGCCACAGCCAACTGAGGCCCAGAGGCAGGAAAAGAGAAAGAGAGAGAGAAAAAATAATAATAAACAAAAGACAATGAGAGTGCTGAGAGAGAGAGAAGAGAGAGAGAGCGAGAGAGAGAGAGAGAGAATAAATATAAAACTAAAGGAGAGAAAAAATTTAAAATTAATTTAATCTTTTATAAGTATTTAATTAGGTTTGATATTAGCCATTGTTGCTACCTCCTCCTAACCCCCCTCCCCCAATCTTGTTTAGATATTGATGATTCAGGGGACTGTAAGAATAAATCGCTTGTAAACATAACAACGATTCCCAGTAAAATAAGACTTAAAGTTCACTTTATTTCTACCAGCTTAATTGAGTCCTAATATTGATTTTTTTATTATTATTATTATTATTCTTGCCTGAACTAAATTATTTAATGTAGAAATTACATTTGTTTTTCTGTATTATTTACTTCACACAAAATCATTTTTATCAGTGTGAACTCAAAAAGTCACATACAGGGCTAAAATGAACTAAAACGTCTCGGTTTACGTATGTAACCCTCGTTCCCTGAAAGAGGGAACAGAGAAGTCACGTCGTGACCGACGAATTGGGATCTCGCTTAAAGGGGAAAAAAAACCAATCTACTTTGAGTGTAAACTAAACGAGCCAATGCAAATTGTGATGTGATTATTGCATCCAGCTGCTGCGGATCACAGCGTGAGTATAAGTAGGCAGCAGGTGCAGCGCATATTCAGGTTTTTGCTGAGGAGCCGAGTCGGTGACCCGGCCACTCAGCGGTGGTGGTACAGGAGCTGTGGCGACGTGATGTGACGTCTCCGTTCCCTCCTTCCGGGAACGAGGGCTACACAAGTAACCTAGACGTTCCCTTTCAGTCGTTCACTCCGAGTCTCGACGTCACTCGGAGGACCGACGAAAATGGGATCCTACCAAAGGGCCACAGCTACTGCCCCTTCCGGTGTCCTGTGGAAGCCACCTGCGCCCCTTTTTTTTGGCGTAGGCCAGGGCTTCTTCACAATAGGACCAGCTACTGCTGCAATGGCACCACCCACGACTACCAATGAGTAAACTGGATAACACTAGGAAACGTACCCTTCTACTTGGAACAGGGGCGTTACGGAAGCTCGAACCTTCCCGAAGGAGGTTTCGGAAGCAATACACATATGAACATCCCTTAGGTGCATATGGAAGAATGGAGGTGATTGAACCCTCTTGGAATGGCAGAAGTCTGCCGGGGAAACACGGGCTCAAGGCTATACCGTGGACTTTACACATATGGGATCCAATTAGTTCTTACATATGGAACCCAGCCTTCTACCCGTTCTCAAGGATTCATCGAGTGAAGGCCTAGCGCCGGACGTTCCGCCACGTCTGGCAGCCGAGGGGACGGAGGAACTCAACAGAGTCTACTATATGGACTCTCTGGAGTGATTTTTACAAGCCGACCCGAAGCCGGGGCCTCTCAGTGGTTCTACCCATTTGAGGTGAGAACACAAGAGGATACCGGCTCCACACGAAGGCTATAGAATCTAGCTAATGTTGATTAGGGGTCCGCCAAGCCCTCTAGCCCCTACACAATCTGTCCGCGAGTCGCCACGCTCCAGCGACCCAGGAGGATGCAACAACCTCTAGTTGAGTGAGCTCGCAACCTGAACGTGCAGGGCACACCCTGTGCCTGATAAGCCAGGGTGATGGCATCCTCTATCCAGTGGGCCATCCTCTGCTTGTAGATGGCATTCCCCTTCTGCAGGCCTCCATTACAGACAAAGAGCTGATCTGTGGTCCTGAAGCTTTGTGTCCGGTCTACGTAGCACCTTAAGGCTCGGACGGGACAGAGCAAAGCTAGGGCTGGGTCTGCCTCCTCCGAGGGCAGCGCTTGGAGGTTCACCACCTGATCCCTGAAGGGAGTAGCGGGAACCTTGGGCACGTAGCCGGACTCTAGGCACGAATCGTTGACCGAAAATGCGTGCAGGTCCCCTACCCTCTTGGTGGAGGCCAATGCCAGCAGGAGCAGATTCTTCATTGAGAGGAACTTCAGCTCCACTGCCTGTAAAGGCTCAAATGTGGCCTGCTGTAGTGCCGTAAGCACCAGACTCAGGTCCCAAGAGGGTATAGAGGGGGGCCGTGGAGGATTTAACCTTCTCGCCCCCCTAAGGAATCTGACGACCAAGTCATGCTTCCCCAACGACCTCCCTTCTACGGGGTCGTGGTTAGCAGCGATTGCAGCGACATAAACTTTAAGGGTGGAGGGAGACAGCCTTCGCTCCAACCCTTGCTGCAAAAAGGACAGCACAACTCTGATCAGGCATCTCCGGGGGTCTTCTCGGCGAGAAGAACACCACTCGACGAACAGTTTCCACTTCAAGGCGTAAGCGTGTCTCTTAGATGGTGCTCTCGCTGAAGTGATGGTGTTAACTACCCCTTGGGGTAGGCCACCTATAACCTCCGCGTCCCGTCCAGGGACCGGATATTAAGTTTTCAGAGGTCTGGACGTGGGTGCCAAAGGGTGACCCGTCTCTGAGTCAGTAAATCCTTCATCAGAGGAATCGGCCAAGGAGGGGCTATCACGAGGAGCATTAGTTCCAGGAACAAGGTCCGGGTGGGCCAATAGGACGCCACTAACAGGACCTGCTGCTCATCCTCCCTGACCTTGCACAGGAACTGTGCCAGAAGGCTAACTGGGGGAAACGCATACTTGCGAAGACCCCGCGGCCAGCTGTGTGCCAGAGCAATCCGTGCCGAGTGTTCCGTCGGTCATGGCGAAGAACAACTGGCAGTGAGAGGATTCTGGAGAGGCAAACAGGTCCACCTAAGCGGCTCCGAAACGTCCCCAAACCATCTGGACCGTCTGGGGATGGAGTCTCCACTCTACGGGGAGCACAGCTCGTGACAGCTCGTCGGCTGCCCGGTTGAGCAGCCCAGGAATGTGAACAGCACGCAGCGACCTCAGATGCTTCTGACTCCAGAGGAGGAGTTGGCGGGCGAGTTGCGATAAGCTACGGGAGCGCAGACCACCTTGTCGGTTGATGTTCGCAACTGTCGCTGTGTTGTCCGTTCGGACCAGTACGTGCTTGCCTCGTAAGTGCCTTTTGAGACGGCTCAGGGCAAGGTGCACTGTTAGCAACTCGAGGCAGTTGATGTGCCATTGCAGTTGGGGCCCCGTCCAAACCCCGGACACTGCAAGCCCGTTGTACGTGGCCCACCAGCCGGTGGTTTGAGGCATCTTGTGCAACCCAGCATGCCTGGGGACCTGCTCCAGGGGCACTCCTGCCCGAGGAACGCAAGGTCTGACCACGGGGAGAAGGTTTGGCGACAGGCCGGTGTAAATTGGACCCGGTGAGTGCCACGCTTCCACGCCCACCTCGGGACTGTTCGTCCATGGACCGGTCGTCAGCGGTCTCATATGGAAGTAGCCCCAGTGTGCTGCTGCCGGCCGGGGCGCCATATGCCCAGGAGCCTCTGACAAATTTCAGTGGGACCGCCATCCTGCTCTTGATTGTATTCAAGCAGTTCAACACCGACTGGGCACTTTCCTGCGTGAGGCGTGCTGTCTGTTAGACCGAGTCCAACTCCATACCGAGAAAAAGAGATCCTCTGCATTGGGGAGAGTTTGCTCTTTTCCCAGTTTACCCGAAGGCCCAACAGGCTGAGGTGCCTGAGCACCAAGTCCCTGTGCTCGCACAAGTGATCCTGAGACTGGGCGAGTATGAGCAATCATCGAGGTAGTTGAGGATGCGAATGCCCTGCCCTCTCGTGGGAACAAGGGCTGCCTCCGTAAATTTCGTGAAGACACGGGGAGACAGGGACAGCCCATAGGGCAGGACCTTGTACTGATATGCCGGTCTTTCAAACTCAAACCGCAGGAATGGCCTGTGGCGCTGAAGGATCGAAACATGAAAGTACGCGTCCTTCAGGTTGATCGCTGC
>JADLZN010008542.1:114993-493183 GCA_018155175.1 Sinocyclocheilus anophthalmus | reverse complement strand
CTGTGTCTGTCTGTGTGTGTGTCAGCTGCAGCGCTGCTGGGTTTATTGATGTTGATTTGACATGATATTTAGATCATAATAGCAGTCAGTGTCGCTGATGTTCTTATAATGTGCACTAGTTGTGTCAGAAGCTGCATAGTGAGAGCTGTTCACACCGCGGGCGTGGCAGCAGGACTCGTGACGCATAAACAGGGTGGATTCCTCAGTCTTCTAGTTAGTACACTGACTAGTGCACACTACACGTCTTTGAGTTCCTTTAAAAGCGCTCTATCAATCAAATGTATTGGTATATACACGTGCAGTTCGCATGACATGTCATTTTGTCCTCCCAAGAAAAACACTGTCACAGTTATTGAGTGGTTCAAAACAAGACATTTGCAAACTTGTGAACTGAATTTAATTAAATTGTAATTGATTGTAGCAAACTGTAGTACTTATATGTGTGAACGAATGCCCGATGGAAACAACTGGTCTAAATAATCGCTAACATAAATAGAATACTTGCTATGGCTAATTATACATGACATAATATACATTATTTAATTATGAATGACAAAGTAATCATAAATGCATGCACAATCATTTGGGTGCTGAAGTAACAGTGATTAAAAGTGGTATACTCAGTATGACCGACTATCCTATTTGGTACGTAATCGCGATTAATCGCATACAAGTTTTGGTTTGCATAATATATGTGTGTGTTCTGTGTATATTTATTATGTATATATAAATACACACATACAGTATATATTTTCAAAATATTTACATGTTTATATTCATAAGATTTATATTATAAATAAATATATTTAAAATATAAACAAAATATTTTTTGGAAATATATACATGCATTTGTGTGTATTTATTTATATATATATTATATTATAGATATATAGATATAATAATAATATATATAGTAATAAACAAACAGCTACATACATCTATTATGTAAAAAAAAAAAAAAAGTTATTTGCATGCGATTAATCGCGATTAACGCGTTTGACAGCGCTACTTGTTTTGTATAACATTTCTTCCATAATCTTTACATTAGCTTAGCAGTGTGTGCGTGTTTTGCTGGATTTCTAATCTCTTTCCTTCCCTCAGTGTGCTGAATCACTCACAAGGATCAGTGCTGCTCTGGCAAACACCGCAAACAAGAGAGAGCGTGTCCGGATCCTTCACAAGAAAAGTGAGAACCTCTCAGTCAACATCTGTAATCAAAATACTGTTGATGTTTTAATGTTTCACCATCATTGCGTCTTTTCTGTCAGTTGAAGATTTGCTGAAGTATTTGGACCCCCAGTTCACAGACTTCATTGCTGTGCCAGATGCAATGAAACTAGAGTTCATTCTAGCAGGTTAGTGCTCTGATTCTCACATGTGTCGACACTGACCAAATCAGTCCTTAAGATCAAACACTGGCATTTAATAACAGTACTATAAACTGTAAAGGCCCAACAATATGCATAGTTATTAACATGACATAGGATGAAAAAGTGTTTTGATTTTCTAAGTGTCATGCACTAATCCACTGCACAAAACATGTTATATTTGGCACAAACCATCATTGCAGGTGAACCTTTATTTAGTCTGAATTGTATTTTTATTTTTAGACCTCGTGTAGTTTTGTTCATGGTTTGTAAGAATAAGATCAAACGCTGGCAAGTAACAGATGAATCTGCACAAGAATACAATTGCAGACTGCACTTTGTCTTGCAATTGCAAGTTATACACTAATTGTGAGTTTACATTTCACAGTTCAGTTCACAATTCACAATGTTTCTGTCACAGTCTAAAAAAGGTATTCTGACTTAAGAATTGTGAGACAAATAATCAAACGCTAGTCAAAAAGCTTCTATAGTAAAGAACTGCATGCAACCCATTATTTTTATTTTATTTATTTATTGCTGAGTTGTGGTTCACCAGTTGAGAACTACTAAAACATATCATATTTTTTGAATGGCCTGATCTAAACGGTGCATAAAGCTCCTCATTCTTTATCTACAGAGGAAGAGTTTTTGCGATCTCAGGCCACATTATTGGAGCAGGTGCACAATCTGCAGCCTCTTCTGGACAGCAACCACATTAAAGGTTGCTAAATATTTGTCAGATATGTAAATGAGCCTTTTCTTTAAGTATGACTACAGTTTTCTGGTCGTATTTATAACAATGTTTTTTTTCCCCCTTTAAAATATTTCCCCTCACGTCATGGTATCACAGCGGTTCCCGAGCTGACCACTAAAGTGCAGCGATTGTCACAAATTCACATTCAACAGCAGGTAACAAAAAACAGAGGTTTTTATTGCTAAAAAAAATCTGTGTTAGCATGCTCTCATTTAATGAGCACTCTGATTTATCTTCCTATATAAATTGTATTAATCCTGATGGACTTCCACAGGACCAGAATGAAGAATTATCTGCTGAAGTGAAGAAGCTGTTTGAAGAATACAACAAAATGGTATCCTTGCTTGCGGTGAAAGTCTCGAGAAAGGCTTGCCATGTGTTGAGAACTCCCTGCAGCTAAAAACAGCACACAATGAGCTGAATGTATTCACATGAATGCCTTATCATCCTTAACGTCTTCCGCAGATGTTTCTGTTATCAAAGCAGTTTTCACAGTGGGATGAAACTCTTCGGATGCTGGAAGGACCCAAGCAAGGCCAGCAGATAGTCTAGGATGCTAAATCTTAGATTTGTCAAATGTTGCATTTTTCGCACTTCATCGCAGATATGATTAATTCCTAAACATACCTTGTTTATAAGTAAGTGTTGTTTAAGGTCTTCGATCTACCAGTAATCTCAATTTAGAGTCATTATGTACCAATATGGTCATCTTACTGTATTATAAGTAATTATATGCTCATTACATTTGTGTTTACAGAAACATTTCTCATTACTTCCAACCATTCAGTAAACTCATTTTGCTTTTTAATGTATTTATTCCAGCAATTGTAAGGAATGATGTGTGTGAGGTTGTTTTTTTTTTGTTGTTTTTACTGCCTTTAGAAAAGTTTCACTACCTGAAATAATCATAAATAAAAGAAAGTGCCCCTGTATGTTGTATTTGTCTTTTTTATTTTTATCTAGTTCTTACATTTTTATGAGTGACTGCTAAACATAACCTCTTTTTTTTTTTAAAACAATATTACAGCACCAATATTACTGGAGACATCTTTCAAGCTTACAGAAATGGAAACTAAGGGTAAAAATGGACAATGCAAACTTAATTGGCTGTAAAGTTGCTTTGCAATGATTTGTATGGTGAAAAGCGCTGTACAAATAAACTTGACTTGACCATTTAGCGCCCAAACTCTGGAATAACCTACCTAACATTGTTCGGGAGACAGACACACTCTGTCATTTTAAATCTAGATTAAAGACCCATCTCTTAAACCTGGCTTAACAAAAACACACGTACAACCATTTCTAATATTCAATCGTTAAAAAAAAAAGGGGGCTTTTTAGGGGGGGGGGGGGCCTTTGTTGCCAGTAATTAGGTCAACAGGAATGGGGAACACTTCCCCTAACACCTAATGTACTTGTTACATCTTAAGAAGAATGGCATCTACACTAATATTAGTCTATTTCTCTCTTATTCCGAGGTCACCGTAGCCACCAGATCCAGTCTGTATCCAGATCAAATGGTCACTGCAGTCACCCGGATCCAGTACGTATCCAGACCAGATGGTGGATCAGCACCTCTCAGACGACCTCTACAGCCAGGAAAGACAGCCGGAGACAAGGAAAATAGCCCCCATCGAGCCCCAGGATACAGATCCCAGTAAAGACTTTGTCTCAGAGGCCAGCGGACAAAGACCCAGAACCAGATGCGTCTCTGCACAATCTGACTTTGCGGCAGATGGAAAGTGAACTGCTGGTTCGTTTGGTAAGAGGAGAACTGGCCCCCGAATGCAGCCTGGGTTATCCAAGGTTTTTCTCCATTCTGTAACGAGAGAGTGTGGGTTCCGTGCCGCTGTCGCTGATGGCTTGATTAGTGGGGACAATTCATTCAGCGATTATCGTGACTTGAGTGCAAATGATTGCAACGATACTTTGAAACTGAACTGAGCTGATTGCGACATCACTGAATTCACTGATGACTATTTTACTGAAATTGAGTGTTTACTATGTCCTTCTGCATTAGACACACTATTTTCCTAATTAATGCTGTTCAGTTGCTTTGACACAATCTGTATTGTTAAAAGCGCTGTATAAATAAAGGTGACTTGACTTGACAATGGTGTAATACATTGAACTTTAAACACTAGATTAAGAATTAAGTCTAAGATTTTTCCACGAAAGATAGCGGAGCTGTGCGATGTTTTAAATAACTTGCCATTTTTTGACAACACAAATTGTAATTTGCACTAAACAAAATGGATCTTTTTGTGATCCTGTTGCTTAAACTTTTTGCTTTTAAAAATACCTAAGAAATGCTGTGTTCATTATGAACAACATTTCTACCAAGTTTTTATGGTAAACAATAAAATATGCATGTATTTTATCAGTGTTTAAAAACTACATTTAAATGGGTTGAATCAAGCTCACTTAATTGTATGCATGTGTAACTCTACATAATAATAATCATAATCATAATAGTATTAAACATGCTTTATATTGTCCACATCTCATTTAAATTGAAATACAGCCTGCCATTATATCAATTCCACATAGTTGTAAATAGTTTGTTTATATTCTATCAATACTACATAGGAGGTACTGCACTACTAGTCTGAAACATTCTAGTTTTTACAGGATGAATTCTATTAGTTATGATTTTAAAATATTAATTCTATACAAATCTCTCCAAAAGAAGGAATGAATGAAAGCAGGAAGCTGCTGGGAAGCCCCGCCCCTCAAATGCGAAGGGGTCACGTGAAATACAAATGGACCAATAGGAACGCGCGTTTTGGTGGACGTCGCGGATTTTGAAACGGTTTTTCAACAAAACAAACATTCGATCAAGCCCACCGTCAAATTCACCTGCTTACTCCGTCTCACTGTAAGTATACTGCTTTAAAACACTCTATAACGTCGTCCAAAACGCGAACAGTGCGATTTAGTGCGTCAGTGGCAATAACTAAATCAAAAATACACGAGTGTCGACGAGGAATTGTCGGTTGTAAAGCGAGGTTAGCCGGATGGCTAAGTAAGCTAGCATCCGGCCGCGGTGTATCTGTTAGGTTAATAATCGCAGCAAGTTAAACAATACTCCGTAATATAATACATTTGAGGAGAGTGGAGATCTAGTTAGGTGGAGAAAGAACTAGCTCAGATGCTGAAAGGGCTCTAGACATGGAAGACGAAGTTTATATGTAACGTACGTTAGTGTAATATCACCAAAACAAGCTTTGAATGTTGTCCTGGCAAAGCCTGGGCCTAGTTATTTAGGTTTGTTTGTATTTGAAGACCTGTTATGGGTTTGGTGAGACATGTTTGGAATGGCAGACACATGCATGCAGACATAGACTGAACTAAACTGTCATCTTTCCATAGAGTCATTGCAGTACAGTAACTTAAGTGTGTTGTGTTGTTTAGTGTGCAGAGATGGATGAAGAAGAGAGCACAGAGCGACAGATGCAGATCGCCATGCTGTGTCAGCGGCTGGCCAAGATGAAGAAGTTATACAACGATGGTAAGAACTTCCAGATTTGGGTAATGCATACGCTCACTCATGTCCCATACTTTAAAACATGGACAAATCAGGGAATTCCAGGCCTGGGAATGTTACGGAATCTTGAAAAGTCACGAACATTCCTGTAGTTCCAATGTTTGTTGTTGTTATGCTAGGCTCTGAAATATTCATCTTCCAGTAATCAATCTCTGAAATGTTGTTGTTTTTTAACACTCCTGATCCAGTAATCATGAAAGAATGCAAAAGTCAAGGCATTTCATTGGCCGAAACGAGAATCCTGGGTTGTTAGTCGAGCAGAGCAGAACATCTTTGGCTTTTCTTCCATACAGATGACACGGATTACATCAACCAGGCCATCAGCTCAAACTCCCCCGATACCTGCCGGACGCTTCTGACCGATCTGGAGAGGAAAGGCAATCCTCAAACGGATCCCAGCCTGCTCACTAAACTCATCGACTGCTACACGCGTGTCTTTTCCAGCATGCCGTTGGGCAAGTACAGTCAGATTGAGAGCTACGCCAAGATGCTGGTCAGATTTGCGGAGTTGAAAGCGTAAGTCTCTGTTTCACCGGGATTTGAAATGACTTCTAACAGTCTTTCATCATTCTGGAAATTCTGTACATAATGATCTTTACAGAATAGTTCACCCTAGTTAATATTACTATTATATACTACTTTTTTTTTTTTAATCCATTATTAAATATGTGACCCTGGACCACAAAACCAGTCATATGGGTTTTTTTTGGAAATTGAGATTTATGGATCATCTGAAAGCTGAATAAATAAGCTTTTCATTGATGTACGGTTTGTTAGGATCGGACAATATTTGGTCGAGATACAACTATCTGAGGGTGCAAAAAAAAATCTAAATATTGAGAAAATCATCTTTAAAGTTGTCCAAATTAAGTTTTTAGCAATGCATATTACAAATCAAAATTAAGTTTTGATATATTTACGGTAGGAGATTTACAAAATATCTTCATGGAACATGATCTTTACTTAATATCCTAATGATTTTTGGCATAAAAGAAAAATCTATAATTTTGACCCATACAATGTATTGTTGGCTATTGCTACAAATATCCCCCAGCGACTTAACACTGCTTTTGTGCTGCAGGCTCACATATACTTAATATGCTTTGAAATGTTGTGAGAGTGAGAAAATAGACAGATTTGTAGTTTTAGGTGAACATTTTATTTTTTTCTTAAATCAACTTTCAAGTGCCAAATATTTGAATGTATTATTTAATTTAGTCTCTCTTCATCAACAGCATCCAAGATGTAAATGACGCGCAGGCTAGTTTTGACATAGCGAGATCCCACTGTAAGGATTTTGCCTTTGTTCACATTGCTTATGCTCAGTTTGAGCTTTTGCAAGGTAAGGAGACTTCAAAATATAAGGCGCTTTTGCCTCTTAAAAAATAAAGTTTTCTGATTGAGAAGAACACAAGGTCATTCATTGCTTTCATTCTCTCCAGGCAACGTTAAGAAATGCACTTTAATTCTTCAGAAGGCTTTTGAAATGAATGCTAAACCCAGGCGCGTTCTGGAGGCTGCCGTGAGGAATCTTAACGCAGGCAAACGCCAGCTCCTCTCGCATGAAGATAAGGAGAACTTAACCGGTTAGTTTGCATCATGTCGACTACTTTTTACTGTGGTGTTGTTGTATGGAAGCCTGTTTGCGCTATAGAATAAAAAAGGTCATTGTGACTTTATCTAACAATCTGCCACACTGAGGAAAAAAAGACAGAATTGCAACTTAAAAACTTGCGCCTATGATTTAAAAAAAATTGTGAGATAAAATCACTTTTTTATTTTTATTAACTTCTGTGGCGGAAGCAGGCTTCCATACTTTTGTGTCCAGTTTTATATCCAGTGAAAAAATTACCAGTGCATTATTAAAAAATTTGACGGTAGAAAGTCAGTAATAGAGGTTGGAACTTGGAACAACATGAGGGTGCATAAATCATAATTTGAAGATTTTCTGTAAATGTTTTCGTTATATTTTATTGAAATCCTGTGATGTATACTTTTGGTTTTCATGAATTAAACATGTCTTTTAAATGCCTTGAGAAGTGTGTGCACATGACGATGCACATGAGTCTGTGAGAAGCAGCTCCAGAAGATCTGATGGAACATGTGACCTGCAGAGCAGCAGCACTTTTCAGCACGGGTATGAAAACCTCTGTTCTTTCATGGGAAGTTCATGACAAGTTTGCTGGGCATATCAAATCAAGCAATATATTGAATATCATTAAAAGGCTAAGAATAACCACATATACGTAGTTCAAAAAAACATATCACACAATGATACCACATATTGTTCAAAAAATATTGTTCCAAAGGTTAGATCAGTACAATTGTTTTCTTTTCTTCAGAAAGGATGCATTAAATTGATAAAAAGTAACATTTGTGACCCTGGACCGCAAAACCAGTCATATGGGTAAATTTTTTGAAATTGAGATTCCATGAAAAGCTGAATAAATAAGCGTTCCGTTGATGTATGGTTTGTTAGGATCGGACAATATTTGGTCGAGATACAACTATTAGAAAATCTGAAATCTGAGGGTGCAAAAAAATCAAAATATTGAGAAAATCATCTTTAAAGTTGTCCAAATGAAGTTCTTAGCAATGCATATTGCTAATAAAAAAACGGTAGGAAATTTACTAAATATCTTCATGAAACATGATCTTTACTTAATATCCTAATGATTTTGGCATAAAATAAAAATGGATAATTCTGACCCATACAATGTATTTTTGGCTATTGCTACAAATATCCCCCAGCGACTTAACACTGCTTTTGTGCTGCAGGGACACATATGTAATGTTACAAAAGATTTCTACTTCAAATAAATGTCGTTCTTTTGAAATAAAATGTACCTGTTTCTACAAAATATGAAGCAGCACGACTGGAATGTTTCTTGAGCAGCAAATCAGCAATTAATTTGCTTTATGCTCACATAGAAGTTCTTTTAAATTGTAATAATATACTGTGTTTTTGAACAAGTAAACCCAGACTTGGTGAGCAGAAGAGTGACCATTTTATATATAGCCGTAATGCACAATATTTACAGCCTGTTGTGCCTAAGGAATATATGTCCCATGACAGAATTTTTCTTTTTACCATGAAAGAATTGATGTTAACAAACAGTCTGCATTCCAGGAGTGATCAGAAGTTCAGTCCACCAGAGAACATGGGCATGCCTGTGTGGAGAGCAGGGTCACAACACAGAAGAACAGCCATGGTAAGATGAGAGAGGACGTCAGTCCATCAGCAAACCACACTCGAAAGTGGAAACTGATGTGTTTGCTTGTGTTCCTCGCTGCAGGCAGAAAGAGTTCCCATGGTGCCTCTCTCTATCCCTGAAAACGAGAGCAGTGACCGTGACGGTGTTCAGAAACCAGAAGCTCCAGCTGCACACGGCAGTGGTTTCTCCAGGTGAGAGATGTGGACCTGTGCAGGGGCGGCGATTTGACCGAAAATAAATATCCGTCATTTGAGTACTGTAATTCAGTGAGTTAGTTAAGTTCTCCAGGGATGCAATTTTTGCATATTTTTATTTTCCTACGAGAAGCATGACCCACGTGAAATGCGAAAATACAAGAGAAAAAATGTTAGGTTTACAAATACTTTTAATATATGTATTTTACAAGTGCAATATTATTGCAACAGTAATACTTTGATTTGTTTAATTTTTAAAATTGAAATCATAATTTAAACATCCTTTTAATTAATAGCAGTAATAATGTAAAAGTGTTAAACTGTCTCATAGTCACACTGTCTTAAATTTAAATCAAGCTTTAATGTTGGATTTTCTCCAGGCAAACAAGCGGTTCAAATGTCCGCTCCACGTTCCCCATGTGTTCCTCAAGGAAAGGCACTCCGGATGGGGACTCCTACAGTTTATTAAACCTGAAGGTATAAGTGTCTTCCGGCCTTAAAATAGACTTAAACTCACCAGTGCTGCGAGTTATGAGTCATACAGTAGCAACAACTTTCAGAATGTAAACGTTCACTATGTAAAGCTAATACTGAATAGTGTTGTTCTGTTTGTGCAGCCTCCTCTGATTAGTCCAGATCATCTGAGGGGAAACACTGAAGAGGGCGACACCATCACAGCACTCCTACAAAGAGCAGAAAGAAAAGAAACTGCTCGAACGGAAGGTCATTCTTACATAATATGACTCATTGTTGACCCAGAATACTTTCTTTTTTTTTTTTACACTCAAAACTATCATAGGTTTGCTCAAGCAACTATTTGTTGCAGTGCACTCTTTTCTGATATATTTCGTTCTTTCATAGAAACCACTGACATAAACCAGCTCATCAGCACAAACTCTCCTGAAAGTTGTCAGATCTTCTTGAAGAACCTGGAGAAGAGAGGAGACCCTGGTTCAGACCCGGCGTTTCTCTTCAAACTCCTGGACTGCTACTCTAAAGTGTTCGCCAGGTTTCCTTTGGCAAAGCATTGCAAAACTGAAAGCTATGCTCGAATGCTAGTGAGATATGCAGAGCTGAAAGGGTGAGTCAGTGGTGGATTGCATGAAGTCTCATGTCAGCAGCTGATAATCTTGAGTAATTTATTCTTTGCCACCTCTACAGGATTGAAGATCCAGAAGACGCTCCGGATCATTTCAGTATTGCCAGATCGCACAGTAAAGCTTTTGCTTTTGTGCATATCGCACATGCTCAGTTTGAGCTCTCACAAGGTAATGCATGACATTTGTTGGTTTAGTAAGAATATAGTACATTAAAAAGACCCCATGCACTCAAAAATAGACTACTCTGGCTTTTAGCTTCGAGGTCATCTGTATGCAACTGTTCGCCTAGAATATTGACTTGTTGAATTTAGCATCTTTTTATTCTGAGAAGATGTACCAAATATATTGATGACTTCTATTGCAGTTATGGGTGGGTGCATCTGAATTTTTTAATTTAATCTAATGCTGTCTTCGTTCTGTCAGAAGTATGAAGTGTCATTTCTTTGGCTTATTAACAGTAAAGGTGTGTTTAATGCCTGTATAATTACATGTTTTGAAAATCTCTCAGGTAACTCTAGGAAGAGTAATTTGATTCTGCAGAAAGCGCTGAGCTCAAACGCACGGCCGGTTGAACTGCTGCAGACCGCTATCAGAAATCTCAAGTCTGGTAAAGCTCATCTGCTTCCTGCGGAGCATGAAGAGAACGCTGCAGGTTAGTCTCAGACTCTTCTGTTAAAGGAGACCTTTTTTTTCCCCCTCTGAGGTGCACTTTAGAGCTGTCTTTATTTGTTTTTGCCGCTGTGTATTTTATGGCTGTCAAAATGGCTGAAAAACTAAATTAGAATTTTGTACTTAAATATTATCAAAATTCGAATTCTATTCGAATTTAAAATGCATAATTTCATTTAGGGTGAAGAAAAGCTTTAGGCTTCTCTCCTGAGGCCACAAGAGGGCGCATCGAGCAAAATATTACTAATGCACGTTTCATCAAAGCATAAGATAACATGACTATCTGTGGAAAAAAGTGCATAAATGTTTAAAATAATGTTTATAAACCAAATATATTAAGTTGCTTAACGGACTATAAACCAAAACAGCAAGCATGTGTATGAATCGTTACTACAAAGGCTGGAAACGAAAGCCAATACAACACAGAGTACATTTTCATTAAAACCCCGAGATGCAGTGGAGATGGAAAAACCTGCCATAAATTCTCGAGATATGTTTTTTCAAAGTTGAACTTGCATTAATTTTACATGGCTTTCTAAGCATGCGGCTCTCTTGTGCGAGACGCGACTGCAAGGTGATAGATGTCCCTCTAGAAAATGTGCGAAATATGTGTTCTGTGTGAACGGCTTGGTTTCAGTTTTGACATAAACAACATCTTCTCCGCATTGATGTTTTCTTTTCCTCCATCTAGTGGCTTCAACTGGACAGGCTAACATAAACATTATAATACATCGTCATCGCATCTCGTGCGCCGCTGATAAGGCTGCCTCCTTAACGCACACCTAAAATTCAAATGCAACGTTTTTGCATTCGAATGTGGATTTTTATTTTTAAATTCGACAAATATTCGAAATTCAAATTTTTTTTTTGACAGCCATAGTGTATTGCAAGTGTTTTCACACATAATTGCTGTCACTGGACATCTGCCTGTCACTGATCTGCAGTGCACAGCAGTCAAGTTGTCTGTTTGTTTGAGGTGGACTTCAGTGTTGTTCACACAAGACTCATATTGTCGTGAAGGGTCCATAGACATCTGTGAGCTCCAAAATACTTAAAGATCATTTTTACTTTGAAAACCTATTCATCAAGTTGCGGGACTGAATGTATTGCTGTTGAGTTAAAATCAAGAGACAACATAATTTGTGTTTTTTTAATATAATGCATAGAATAATACTTCCATAATTAATTGAAATCATACTATATTGTTATAATATGGCCATTGTATTACCAGATTGTCTACATGAGCCATTGGAGCTTAGACCCTGGTAATCACTGTTAGTGGCTACATTTAAGAGTTCATTATTATGATTATTTTAAAAAATGACATATTTAGTCTGTGTACACATGAAGACAGACATCTTTTCAGTGTGTTATACCTGATTTATTTTCTCTCTCTTCTATCCATCTCTAAAACTCCCCTCCCTTTCTCTTTCTTTCTAGTTTTCTTTCTTTCTTCCTTTCTCTCTTTCTTTCTTTCTTTGAAGTTGAAACATTTTCGTCTTCACATTCCAATGGGAATTGATTCTTTTTTTATTTTGTATTTTTACGGATTTATATTTTATATTAAGTTAAGGATGATTGTTACATAGTAATGCAACCCTAACCCTACACCTAATATGACATTTAGCGTTTTGAGCATTGTTTTCCTTTGAGTGTCTTCTAGGGTTAATGTGAAAAAAAAGAATGATACTAATGTTTGGTCTTGCAGAATATTTGGAAGCACTAAGTAACAGAAAGGAAGAAGAAAATCCAGCGAAGGCTCCTGAGGAGCAGCAAAAGCCTCTTGCCAAGGAGACTTCATCCGAATGGAAGATCCCGACTCTCATCAACAAACATGCGTCTACAGAGTGCTGCTTTACAGCTCCGCTTTTTGTTTCATATTTGAGCTCCGAATGATTAGAGTGGACTCAGCTGGGATTGGTTCGTGATCAATCTGTTTTGTGACTCCATTCAGGATCGTAAAGCTCCCGCAGTCCCCGTTTCCTCTTCATCCTCACTTCATGCTCTGAGAACACCTGCGCCTCCCAGATTACACCCCTCTCTCAGCTGTCAGACTCCCAACTACAAAGACCCCAATGCAAACAGGTAAAAACACAGCCGAACTCACGGATCAGACGTGGCCTTCATGCCTTAAGCTCAAGCATGCTTTCCGTCTGTTCTTCCATAGTTTGCAGCCCGTGGTTGAAGCAGAGGCAGTGGTTGTGTTGTTCCCATCGGAGGCCAGAAAATGGGTTCCACTCCGTTACCATGCACCCCTCAGGCCGGTCGGTGTCTGGTGCACCCGCACAGTCACAGGGGCTACAATCACGTTACACTCAGGAACATGAGACAGACAGAGAAATGCAGGTTAGAGACAAACCTAATTCTTTTATTGGTAAGAAAAAAATGCAGAGAGAGAGAGAGTTGTTGATGTGTTCTCTTATGTATGTGACCATTCAATTTATTTTCAACCATAAAAAACATTTTCCATTAAAAATATACATGAATTTAAATAATATTAAATATTAAAAACATACACATTTAATTTCAGCTTGTTTGACGAGACAGAATTTCTCATTTTAGTTCAATTTAAGTTGATGTAAGTTAATTTAGTTTTAGTTTTTTAGTACAAGAAATCCAATATAAAAAATGACAAACAAAAACAGAAAAATACTGAAACTTCAACAAGAAAACAGAAAAAATAAGAAATTAAAATCTAATTCAAAATATTAAGAACAACTAGGCTAGTAGTTTACCAGAGATACTAAAATAACACTTTCTTAAAATCAGTGTGATCTGCCATGAGTAAATAATTACATTTCTTTGTGAGCTGCTCTTTTCAGAGACCTCAACATCTATTTCCCTTCTGCATCTACTAATATTTTTAGATTTTTATGATTCGTATATTGCTTGTATTTTTTTTCTGAATGCACTTTGACATGACATTCAATGTAGAAACGCAAATGCTTGCATAATTGTGTATTTATGACGGTTACAAACCGGGGATCCCGATGCATCTGAACCTGGACCTTCTTGATTTTATTTCTGAATGAAACCGATTGTTCAATTAGAATAAAATGCAAGTTGAGACCAGACCCATGGCTAGCTGTTTGAACTTTACAGATTTAGCAGAATATGAAAGATGGATAATCTGGAATTCAGTTTTTATTAATTAAAATGATAATTCTTGATAGCAGGAATAAAATGTTTGCTAGTAACAATGGTAATTCTCGATTACAGTTCTTTATATCAAACATGACATCGGCATTCAGCACTATTAAAAACCGTTAATCTTGATATCTGTAATTACATTTTCACAAGTAAAATTTTGCTTTGTAAGCTGATTTAAAATGTGCATGTCTGTTTGTCTGAACATTAACTTTTGCTATCAACAATTCAGTTTTCACTTGTTAAAAATGGCTAATTCTTGATATCAGAAATAGATGTTTTGCTCATAATTTTTACTTGCATGGATAAAATGGCCTTATTAATAATAACAACAACAATGACCGATATCAGAAATTTATGTTGTCACTAGTGACAACTGAATTGCTGAAAAATGAGAATTCTTAATCATAATAATTCAGTTGTTCATGTCAAGAATGTGTGAAACTGACATTTTAACTAGTAAGAAATTATTGATATCTGTAATCGCATTGGAGTGGCAAAGCATGGTGATATTTAACTAGCGAAAATGCAGTTACAGATATCAAGAATTACACTTTTTACTGATTCAAATTCAGTTCTTGATATTCATATTTCTGAAAGTGATTGATTTTTGTTATTTCTGATTTCAATAATTCACATTTTTAGTAGTGGAAATGCTATTAATGATATTAAAAATATTAGTTTTTTTTTTTTAGTAGTAAAAAATCCATTCCTGATATCAATAATTAACATACAAAAAAAAAAAATCATATACTGGGAATGATTAAAAATCAAATCTGACTTGATCCATCAAGAATTAACTGGATTATGAAAAGTGGCTGCTACATAGCAGTATGTAGTCAGATAGATAAAGGGCTTCATTTCTGCCTCCCTTTGTGTGAAATGTTAATTAAATGAACAATCTGCGATCTTTCTCTCTCAGACCCCTGCCTCAGCTTTCTCAAACGAATCCATCACAATCAAGGGCAAACAGTTCTTCATTTTCAAGATGATTGGCAGAGGTGGATCCAGTAAGGTATGAAATAAGATGTATTCTCTGTATCATTTTGCATTTCCATTTGATCCAGAAATAATTCTGTTTGTATTCAGGTGTATCAGGTGTTTGACCATAAGAAGCACGTGTATGCTTTGAAGTATGTGAATCTAGAGGAGGCCGACGCTCAGGCTGTGGAAAGCTACAAGAATGAGATCGAGCACTTGAATCATCTTCAACAGTACAGCGATCAGATCATTAAACTCTATGACTAGTAAGTGTGTTGTGCTTGGAAACCGTGCCCTAGCTGTTCTAGTGTGCTCCTGATCACATGACCTCCTGTTGGCTCGCAGTGAGATCACCAGCAGCTGCATCTACATGCTGATGGAGTGCGGTCACCTGGATCTCAACACCTGGCTGCGCAACCGCAAGTCGGTCAACCCTCTGGACAGGAAGTGCTACTGGAGGAACATGCTGGAGGCTGTGCACACCATCCACAAACACGGTGACTCGCACGCTTGCATCATTTGAACAAAGTATCCAGGGGGGTATTCCAGAAAGCTGGTTATGTGACATACTCGGGTATGTTTAAGGCGTTGCTCTCAAACTCAATTCCTGGAGGGCCACCGTTTTGCACAGTTTAGCTCCAACCCTAATCAAACACAGTCTTTGCAACCTTGTTGTTCACAGAATGCAATCTTGATTTTACAAAAAGCATGTGATACAGGACTAAGGAACGGGAAGGCACACAGGATCTTGGACACGCCATCTAAACATGCATGGTCAAAGATGTTTACATAGTAGAATGCAAAAACAACTATTTTTAGTGTAGAGACCACTTTGTTGAGTTTATAACCGGAGTGATTTATAGTTGTGTGAACCAGTTTTTTTGCTAGACTTTGTTGTTAATGTCTAAAATAGAGATCTGCAGGTGGCCCTAACATTAATAAAAATGGTTGACTATTTTTTTCCAGTACAAATATCTAAAACATCTTAAATCAAGATACATTTACTTGAGAAGCAAAATGACTTAAGATATGAAGTCTTGTTTTCTGACATGAAAAATAATATCAAAATAAAGTGTGTTTATGCTTAAAACAAGAAACATATCTGTCTGCTTTTTTATTCTTATCCCACTGACAGATTTTCTTTCTTGTTTTAAGTGTGAACTCACTTTTGAAATGATGTTTATACCAGAAATCAGAAGACAAAAATGGTCAATTCTAAAATATTTTGTACATTTTCTTATTTTTTTTTACTGGTAAAATTATCTAAATATTCTTAAATCAAGATGTTCACTTTTGAAGCAAAACAAACGTGTTTTCTGAAACGTATCAAAATTGGGTTTATGCTTTAAGACGAATAAACTTGTTTTCCATTTGATTTGTTTATTTTTTCTTAGCCATCCTTAATTTAGAATTTTTATTTTTTGGGGTTTCATGTAAGCAATAAGAATGTTTAGATATTTGTACAGGAAAACAACAAAAGTACATTTTATTTCTTACTATTATTGACCAGTTTCTTTATGTACGTCTCTGTTTAATTGATGGATTTCTTTATATTTTTCATTTGAAGGTATCATCCACAGTGATTTAAAGCCAGCTAATTTTGTGATTGTGGACGCGTCACTGAAACTGATAGACTTTGGAATCGCTAACCGTATTCAGCCTGACGTGACCAGCATCATGAAGGACTCGCAGGTCAGCACAGGACTGATCTAATATTATAGAAATGAGATTTCTAGACTGTGCTGCATTGATTTACTCGTTCTTATAACCTCCTATAGGTGGGGACTCTAAACTACATGCCACCAGAGGCCATTAAAGACACATCCTCCAATGGGAAACCAGGGTCAAAGGTGAGAAGACTACTTCCTAATTTAGTGCCTCAATCGTTATCGGATCTCCTGTTAATATACTCCTTTCAGGGAGCGTGTATAACGGTAGATTGCACAGTGTGATCCCATCATTCTCTGCTCTTCAGATCAGTGCTAAAGGCGACGTGTGGTCTCTGGGATGTATCCTGTACTGCATGACTTACGGAAAGACTCCGTTCCAGAACATCACCAATCAGATCAGCAAAATCCATGCCATCATAGACCCGACCCATGAGATCGACTTCCCCGATATCCCAGAGAAGGACCTGCTCGATGTGCTGAAGGTGCGCAGGACGTCTGGCTGTGCTGATCAGTCATATAACAACCCCTACAGTTTCATATTTAGTGCTCACCGTCTCTCTCTGTTGTCTGTTTCAGAGGTGTTTAGTTCGCAATCCTAGAGAGAGGATTTCCATAGCAGAGCTCCTCGATCATCTGTACCTGCAGCTGCAACCTGCACCTGAGCCAGGTACAAGCTACAGTCTACTTTTACTGAAAGCAATCACACATCTAAAGGTGTATGGAGTTGAATATGAACATGATGACGATTGTTATATCACCGTCACTTCCAGCAGAAGCATGTGCCGGTGATTTGAAGAGGATCCTCAATGAACTGGCGGCTCTTCAGTCTCCCAACAGCATCGCCAGAGCTGCTAGTGTAAGTGATGATCACGAATGCTCAACATTCGTGACTTCGAGAGTTTTGTGAGTTTTCCAAACTGGGGTTTTTGAGTTGATGAAACGCTAATTATTAATAAATAAAAATGTGAGGTTAAAGAAGTAATTTTAAAATAAAAGCAATCGAATAAAAAAAAAACTTACTAAAGAAGTATAGCAGGCTGCTTGCATAAAATGATTCAAAAATCTGTTGTCATTCTATATCTCCATTAATATGTCTTAGTAAGATGATATTTAAATGATTCGTTTGATGATCAAAACACATAAATGCACTGCAATGCAATGATGATTGAGAGACGAACAAATAAAAAGCCTGATGATCAGATTTGAGGCGCACTGATTTTTCCGAAAAATGACATCTGGAGACCCGAGTAAAGCCGAGCTGCTTCAGTCCAGTATGTGTTCATCTGGAAATATTACTAACGATATCAAAGTTATTCTTACATTTACTTCATAAAAAAAACAAGTCTAATCTTTAGTCTAAGTCTAAACCATCAATCCGACGATTGAAAGCATGAAGTAGATTGTGTGCAACAGGTTTAACAGCAAAGTTTTGTTGATCAAATCTGATGCAGTATGCTTTAAGGTTGAAGCAGAAATATTATTAAAATGTTCTTTTTAACGTCTTTCTCTACCACCGCTGCAGAACCTGGCCAAGATGTGCAACAGCGGGAAGAAGTTAGATGTTTCTGAATGTGTGAAAACATCCAGTCAGACGCTGTGGAAATGACGAGGATGGAGATGATGAAGGCTGCAGGACTCAAAACCACTGTTCCCAAACGCTCAGGAGCCGCTGAGACAAATGTCTCGCACCTCAAACAAGCTACAGTCAGGCAAACAGCTTCCACTAGCTGCCATCTGCTTCACACTGCGCTCGAGATGCTTTCAACAAATGCATGTTTGTTGTCCATTTCTTCCGGTTTCTGATTTTATTTGACTACTAGATGCAATCTAAGAAAGCGTACATGACAAATATACATACCTTGTCAGGTAGATTCTTTAATATAACATATAATGCTGTTTTCTTGGACGTAACTCTAATTTTGCAATATGATAAATGTTTTCACAGCTCTCATTATTCAGTGCGTTTATTGTCTTGATGCCATTTCGTCAGAATGCATGATTACTTTCCTGTGATCATCAATCGATTAAAATACTTTCTACAGTTTGCATTTATAAGATATTCCTCCTGCTGGAATATGCCACCAAAATAATGTGCCTTCCTGTGTGATGGCATCGAGGAATTGACTTCGGTTTAAGATACAACAACAACAACAAAAAGATGGATGGTTGGCTGGAAAGGAAAATTGTGGGCAGTAAAACCATATTGACTGAAACTATATTCTCACATGTGCTGTTTGAAACAATGTAGTTTGTGATATTATGAATAAAGAAAACAAATATGTTTGCTTGCATAGTGTTTTATAATATATTAGTGCATTCGTTTACCCAAAAATGTAATTGTCATTTACCCACCCTCTACTTATTCCAAACCTACGGAAGCCCGTTTCCGCCACTGAATAAAAATTGCGACTTTTTATCTCACAATTGAGGGTTTTTTCCCCCTCGCAATTGCGTGTTTATATCTCGCAAATTCTGACTTTTCTTTTATTCGAATTGCGAGCAATTCTGACTTTATAACTCGCAATTCTGAGAAAAAAAAGTCAGAATTGAGAGCTATAAACACGCAATTGCGAGAAGAAGAAAAAACCCTAAACTGTGAGATAAAAAGTTGCAATTACCTTGTTTTATTTTTTTATTCCGCGGCGGAAACGGGTTTCCGTACAAACCTGTATGTGGTTCTTTCTTCAAAATATCTTATTTTGTGGTCAACAGAAGAAAGAAACTCACACAGGTTCGGAACAAGTGCATGGTGGTTAAATGATGACAGAATTCAAATTTTTTAGGTGGACTGTCCCTTTAAGGCGTTAAAAAGTACTGAACACGAATGACTCGTAAACGTAATTTTTAGATAAAGCCAAATATCCTGGATTTATTAGTCAAGTGATTTTGTGAGTTGTAATATTCCAAGCTCAAATTATGTTTAATAATTGGTTACGATAAACCAAACTAAAACGATTAGTACATTATGGCCGTGTCTCGGAATCTAGCGAGAGGCCTAACTAGACAGCATTTCTGTGCTTGAGTGTTTCTTCCATAATGAGCACGACCCGTAAGTTACGTACTTGACGTACGGTGCCAATTTAAACTCCTCCCACGCGTCCAGCCAATCAGAGCGGCGCTTGTCCATGCGAGCGCTGACGTCAGCGCGCTCTTCCTGCTAGGCTTCCAGCGCAATGGCGGCGACGCGGCTGTTTCTCAGAGCTTCACCCGTGAAGTCTTCGTTAACCGGGTTAACCGGCGGCGTGCGCAGCAGTCTGGGGTTAACTCTGCTTAAACTGTCCCCTGACCGCACAGCCAAGCCCAAAGCGCAGAGGAGACACGCAGCGCACTTCAGCTATCACCCCGACCCTGCGCCTGCGCAGTACGGTAAATGCCCTTGTTTACATTTGACAGCTAAGCTGGAGTCCTGAAGAGACCCTGAGATATCCACATGATTCATCTAGAAAGCTCTCGTTCTGGAATACTGTCCATGCTACGTAAGCCTGGCTTTGCTCTGGTGTTTTGCAAGCAAACATAAGTCTAAAAACGCCTTGTCTGACAGTCTTGTTTATAGTTGCTTGAAGACTCAAATACACTGAACATATGAATAATGCAGTAATGCATGATGCCTGGTAAAATGGTCCAGATAAATATATATGACAACAAAATTAATATGTTTATCATAAATGTCATTTTTAACAGTGAGCACAAAAGTACTTGACCGTGTGTAAGGTGATTTAGTTAGTTTGCTAGGCTGGATGCAGAAAAATAAAGAAATAAAAATAAGGTTTATATATTCATAACTATTGAACGTCTCAGTAAGGTGTCACGAATGGCCTGTATAATGAAAATTAATAACTTAAATCAAAATAATCTGTTTTATGAAAAGTGTTTAATTGCCTTAAAAGTTATTCAGAAGTCTTTGTAGTAAAAAAAAAACTTTTTTAATAGAGGAAACTATCAAAACATATCTAAAAGGTCATTTATCTGCCTCCATCAGCTACAATAAATTAAGAAATTTTAATAATTCCCAGTTACAATACACAATTAAAATAAAACGGAAATACTCAAAATCATGTTTGCATGCCGTATGAGTGCATGAATGAATGCATACTCACTGCACGTCAATATAGCACATTTTTATTGCTGTTTACTTGAAAGGAAAGTGCTTCAGTTGCTAAAATTTCTCATTTAATCAAATAATGCGTAGTCGGCATACGCACACTTATATATTATGCTGTCTTAAAACCACTATTGACTCCATTAGCAACATCTCAGTGGTTGGTAATTGTTAGACCTTTTTGTTAAATGATTATTTATTTAATCTGGTCATATATCTGGCCTTGTAAGTTTCATGTGTTCCTTGAGGTTCACTTACAGTGTTAATATTGTCTGTGCGTGAGCTGATAATATCTGTGATACCAGTGCATCTAAAAACACAACTCCTCTGACATTCACCAGCAGCCAAATATGAGTGTTTCTAGCTGTTATGAATCGCGAGACGCTGCTGTAGGATTGACTCGAGTGTCTCCGCAGGCCCCACACAGAAGATGAATTTGTTCCAGGCTGTGACCAGTGCCTTGGACAACACGCTCGCCGGCGATCCCACCGCAGGTACGAGAGCAGACTGACTCTAACTGAGGGTCTTAAGTGCATCAGCTGGTGCGGTATGTTAACGCCTCTGTCTCCTGCAGTGATTTTCGGTGAAGATGTGGCGTTTGGTGGGGTGTTTCGATGCACAGTCGGCCTCCGAGATAAATACGGTGAGTTTTCGTGCTCAAAGGTCACACGAGGTGAAGTGTGCTGGGCTGTGTGTTGTGTGCACTCACACTAGATGGCAGCAATGCTATAGAATGAAGTACCTGCGTACTGTTCACTGTCTCCTGCATACTTCACAAATAAGCAGTACACGGTAAACAGCAATTTGAAATCAGTTTCGTGTAAAAATGTTCTGTTTTTGTGAGAATGATCAAATAACGAGTCCAAGAAGAGATGTACAAAATGTGCCTGAAATAGGGTTATTTAGTTAATAAAACTACAACCACAAACAACATATTCATGACCTGAAATAAAATATAAAACATATATATTCCAGCTAGTTGCCAAGGCAACATTTCTCATTTTAGTTTAGTTTATATTTGAATTACTAAGATAATAAAAATTAATTGAAAACTATATATAGACATGTTTTTAAATAAGCTAACAAAAATGATCAACAAAATTACTAAACCTTTCATTAAAATTTGACAACAGAAAATCAAAAAACTATAATCTAATACAAAAACTATAAAAGTACATCAGTGACAGTAAAGTAACAGTGCTTTTAATCACTGTGCACTGCATTGTGTGTCTGTCTAGATGGTAATTATTTGCTTTTATGTTAATTGGTCGTATTAAGAGGTGTTCAGTGTGTTCACATTTGCAACTGAATGTTAAAGCTGCATAAATCAGCATAAACTTCACCTACATTGAGGTCAGATTTAAGTCCTGCATCTAAATAAAGGAACTAAATTAAACGAATAACACAAAACTTGTCTATTTTTTTTATGCGTGTTTGTTAAGCAGAATCATCCAAGGGTGAGGGTCTGCTGGAAAAAGCACGTGACTCATATTTTGTGACTAAGTTGAATTATTGAGCACAAATAAGTGTAGATCAGTCCAGAACATTGGCTTTGTTTAGACCCAGTCTTCCTTTAGACAAGATTCAGCTCAGTGGTGCTTTCTTCAGGCGTTTCTACAACTTTTCTATTTGGTTTGACTTTGACTTAGCCATTAATCATTACTTTTCTTCTGCTTTAACCATTCACTCGCATATGTTCAGAGTCTTGCTGGCGGCTCAGTTAAATTTTATGATTTTTTTTTTTTTTTGGATAGAGATTAAGACTTTTATTCAGCAAGGGTGCATTGAATTGATCTACAGTAACAGTAAAGACATTTATAATGCTATGAATGATTTCTATTTCAAATAAATGCTGTTCTTTTGAACTTTCTATTCATCTGTGAATCCTGAAAAGTAAAATATATCACGGTTTCCACAAAAATATTGTGCAGCACAACTGTTTTCAGCATTGATGATAATCAGAAATGTTTCTCGAGCTTCAAATCAGTATATTAGAATGATTTCATGTCACATATTTTCATGTGACACTGAAGACTGGAGTAATGATGCTGAAAATACAGCTGCGCATCACAGCAATACATTACAAATTAATCGAAAAATACTTAACACAATTAAACTATTTTTTTTTTCCCAAATGCTTTATATAGAAAAGTTATTTTAAACTGTAATAATAGTTCAAAATATTGCTGTATTTTTGGTCAAATAAATGCAGTCTTTCAAAAAAAAAAAAAAAAGAACTTTTTGAACTTTAGTGTAATTCAAAATGACGTTAGTTGTACTTGAAGGATGTGCAACTCTCAAAAGATGCATCATTTAAACAAACAGAAAAAGAAACATTATTAATGATTACGTTCTTGTTTGGCTTTATCACTATATTCATCAAAGGGTTAATGAGGTGATCCTGATAACACGTCTAATACATTGTGTTGCCTGTATATACTACTTAAATATTAAGTAGTTGTCTTGAATCTTGAATCCTGTCAGTTTGGATGCGTTATCGGACAATTCATCGGTCTTGTTTAATATAGAAACACCATTGAAACGGGTCATTTTCGCTGTTGTAACTAGCACCTTTTCTAATCTGGTGTGATATGCATTTAACATTTTGATTATTTGTGTTTTCCGCTAAACATTCATGAATAAAATGCTGTGTTAATGCTCCTCTAAACCAAATTTAAAATGTGCTTTCAGTACGTTTGTGCATTTGAGCTCTTTGCCATTCATTTAGTTGCACTTCATCAATTATGCGAGAATAAATGAAGTAGATTCAGATTGAACAGAACACCCTCTACAGGTTTCGCAAGCCATAAATAGTTAAATTATGCTGCCGTGGAGAGGCAGGAAAGAGGAGGAAAACAGACATTATGGTAATGATAAAACATCTGCTGTTTGCCGCTCGTTTTGGACAGAAGCGCTATATATAGAGGCACTCTGTGATGTTTTGAAATAAACACAGATCCACGACTCCAACATGACTCCCGCCGCGTGGGTGCCTTTTGTTTGTTATTGACGTCAGAGGTGTTGACCTTTTGAGAGGATCATTATTTTCCGTGCCGTCTCGTTAGACGGGAACGGGGTACTCGTGCCACTCATTTGAGAGAGTCTCTGCCCTCTTTGCGGCCAGTAAACACTGTATTATCTCTGAAATGCCCATCAGCAGCCCGTTGCGTGCATGCCTTATTCAACAAAGACGCTTTTTCATTTCAAAGACAGTCAATGATTTCTGAATCGACTGAAACTTTTTGAAATAACCAGCAAATTCCTCTTCTTTTGCATTATTTCCTAAGGTGTCGTTTCAGGTTTCAAATGAGAAAAGCTTGATGGACTGCGTCGATTACCACCACCACACAGAATCATTTTGACTCGTTTTCTACGTTTGTAGAAGTTGAAATGCATCGAAATGCTAAAGTCGTGTTTTCTCCTACAGTTAAAAATGAACGGATGCCAACATTGTCTTGATGTGTGACACAAACACAAATCTCAGATAAAGTAGTTTGGTGTTTCATGACTCTTTAAGATAATACCTTGACAGTTTGTGCGATAATTTGACATCTAGCCACAAAAATTAGCGAGCGCCTTTCAGAATAAACACACAAATCGAACATGAGCGTTTGAACGCAGACGTCTGTCGGTAAGTGGGTTTTTGTGTATTCCATTTATACTGCATTTCAAATGGCAGAAGTTCTCTTCATCGAGCATTTGGAAGGAAAAATACTGAAATACCAGTGTCAAGCAAAGCGTACCTTTCACACAGTGCGAAGAAACCCACTATTGCTCTTGTATTTCTCTTCAACCTTAAAACCTTTTGCCAGTTTATATTCTTATTCAGTGTTGCGTGTGCATGTGTTTGTGTGTAATTGGCAGCAAGCAGAAAATGGCTGTTTCTAGTGCACACAAGTGCCATTGCACCCATGAAGAAAAACCAAGGTCAGAATGGATCTCGCTAGAGAGAGAATTGCAATGAATCTTTTTTTTTTCTCTCTCCAAGTCATTCTGTATTTGTGTTCTCCAGTTCAAGATGACAGTCCAACAGTAAGTCTAATCACCACACATGTTAAAGTTCATTTCAAGAATAAACAAAGTGGCGTTTATGAATTTAAGTTTAGGTGACAGTGAAAACAAACCATACAATTAGGGCTGCACGATAAATCGCATGCGATATTTAACGCGCATCTTGTCAGAAAGCCGGTTCTGTAATCAGCGGTAAATCTCCATCACCTGCGTGCTTTCACATTGAGCAGCATTAACTACACAGAGACGTTGTTCACTGACGAGCAGCGCAAAAAATTGCGCGAATATGAACGTGGTTTTGCGCAGCTTGTCAGTGAACAACGGCTCGGTGTAGTTAATGCTGCTCAATGTGAAAGCACGCACGTGATGGAGATTTACTGCTGATTACAGAACCGGCTTTACTGATAAGATGCGCATAAATTTCATTTCGATTTATCGTGCAGCCCTACATACAATCTATATGATTGTTTTTATATGAAGCATAGACTTTATTCAAGCCAACAAGAGACACGTCTGGGTCATTATGTACATTAAAGGAAAACCATGCGCGAGGCACAGCACTTCTCATCCAGTACAAGACACCTTCTAGATGAGTGTGAAAGTGCCAGAACTTGGACTAAGATTCATCACAAAGTCCATTAACTCACTGTGAAAATGTTACACAATGCTATCAAAGACTCGCATGTTTATCCTACGACAAATGAAATATTTAGAACCTTTTAGGGGCCGTTCACACAGAACGGGGTTTTCCATTCCAATGCGCTACTTTTTAATTGTTTTGAAACGCGTTAGACTTTCAATGAATGGCCGTTACCGCATTTTTAAGACGCCTTGTCAAGTTAAAAGAATGTCAACTTTTACTCCCAAATCAGTGGACCAATCAGAAGACTTGCAAAAGTTGCACAGCTCAAAAATTTGCCCCGTGTATCATCAGCCTGCGTCTCGCGTTCTTAAACTCTGCGAGATGTTGAGCCTCCAGGAGCAGGATTGGACACCCCTGTCTCAAAAGAACCATTTGTTTCTTATTGCGAAGAACATTTAAAGTTGTTTTCCACTGTAAACAACCCTTTGTGTGGAATTGAATGTTAAAGGTTCTTCATGGAACCATCAATGGCAATAAACCTTTATTTTTTTTAAGAGTGAAGGATCCTCGAAATTTGTCTCGGAATGCCAAATCGTACAGTGTGCATTGAATCACTTTGCCACTTTGACATTGTAGCTTTATTACTGTGAAACCCCATTTTTGCTTGTTTTCGTAAACTGAGAGAGGAGTCAGTGATTTTGTGGTAATCAGCAGCATGTGTCCATAGACATGAACTGAACCCAGAACAGTCCGTTAACGGCTTTCACTCTGTGTTGTGTAGAAACGGTTTCATGCATGATTTCATCACGTCTTCAATTATTTTTCATGTGTTAGTGAAGCGTTGGTGGAAGAGCCGTGCATGTGCTCTGGTATGAATAAAAACAACTTTCCGCTCTGAATATAGGGACTATTTCATGTGGTTCTTTACTGCATTAAAGACGAGGCAGACAGCAGGCTTTGTATTTGTGTTTCCCTGATGTTGTGTATGTTTATCCTGGTTTGTTTTGTAATATAATTCAGTCATGAAGGGGGAAAAAACTTTTTTGCAGCAGATTTTATGGTTTGAGGTTAATACTTCCTGCTTTATACTACATAACATAAAAACCATAAAAAGAAATCGATATATTAAAAGCACACGGTCTGTTGAAGCATCCTAGCAGTCATCACGGCCCATGTTTGCGTTTGTTCCTGACATCTTGTTACATAGGGCTGCACGGTTATGACAAATCATAATTGTCGATTATTCCCTTGAAATTGTAATTGCGATTTATTAATTACGATTATCACAATTTACATTGAATGATGTTTATACCATTGTTTGATGCAACTGCATGCTGTATTTTTATATGAAAATAAACAAGTTGAAAACACTCTAACTGAAAAACTTAGTGCTTTTCTATAGTATTAAGCCTCAAATGTCAAATATACATCGGATTGGTTTCTCTTTAAATGATAAAAAAGTAATAATATGAATGATATTATAATGTTATACTAAAATTAAAATAATGGGAAAAACCCTTAAGATAACATGTAGAAAGAAAAAAACGCATCTTAAGCATGCAGAATAACATACGTGGACTTTGAAAGATTAATTGCCGCTTTGAACGATTACGTAATTGTGGCATCCATAATTGTAATCGCGATTAGAAATTGGATTAATTGTGCGGCCTTTGTCTCACATGCCCTTGCTTCGGATGAACATGTTGTGAAGATGCTGATTAAAATCCCGCTCATGTAGACTGATTTGAGTGTGGAGTAGGTTGACATTGAGCGGTTTTCTCCTCAGGTAAGGACCGTGTGTTTAACACCCCGCTGTGTGAGCAAGGCATCGTGGGTTTTGGGATCGGCGCAGCTGTGGCGGGAGCCACCGCTATTGCAGAGATTCAGTTTGCTGACTACATTTACCCAGCCTTTGATCAGGTGAGCTTGTCTTCAGGGGTCTTTTCTTTATACACATCTCCATGGACATTTTTTATAACATAGGTTTACCCTTAGCTGTTAGATTTTTAGTGTTAGTTCACCCAGAAATAAAGAAAATCATCACTTACTTGTTCCAAACATGTATTTCCCAACCCATAATATTTTCAAGATTTTTTTATGAAACTTCAGAGATTCCTTTTCCTCTATTCTGTCTATTACATCTAAACTTTGACGCAAAGTTCATGAAGGCATTGTAAAAGTAAACCATATCAAGAGGTTTAATCCAAATCTCCTAAAGAGACATGATCTTGCTTGATTTATCTTATGTTTTCTGTTTCTCTGCTGTTAAGGAATAATAGGGTCATTTTGTGTCAACTCAATCGAGGTCCCCGGCTCAAATTTTAGATTTTGATAATATTTTTTCCGAAGAGAGATAAACATATTTAGTGAAGGAAGCCAAAATATTAAATGACATGGATGAAATTTTTGTGTATTGCACTATTTTGTAGAGGGGAGTCAAAATGGCAATTTTCACCTGTGAGATCATTTTAAGCATTAGTCGACTAATCGCATGTTTATTAATAAACCATTTAAATCATTATAATGAGCCTTTAATTGCCTACAAAGCCTAATAAGCGCTCAAGCGCATGCATAAAGCTTGCTACAGCGCACCGGCAGAAGTAATAATTATGAATGTGTCAGTGAAAAACAGTAAGGAGGCTGTATAAACATTTTAATAATTCATTTATAAACTAGTGCTTTCTTTGTTTTCGGTTTAAGAGATGAAGTCGGCGACACCGACTCGTCATCTCCGCAGTAGTGGTGCACCTGTCTGCATGTTACATATGGTAATTGGTATATTTGAAAGTAGACATTTCACTCTCTATAGATATGTTTTTAATGTCTGTAAGGCAAGTATACACGGAGTTTCGCTCTCGAGTTCACAGAGACCGAGACGGCAGAAAGCGCATCCTGTTTGCTTTCAATATTTTACAAAAGCGCAATGTTTTGTTGTTATTGTGAGTGCACACAAATAAACGTGGAGTTTTTACAGATTCTAAAGATGTATTACTTTTATCTGTATGACCAGAAATGAGGGAGTATTTTAAGAGCAAGTGAGCGCTACTGTTGAGCATTTCTCTAGGATAACATCAGATTGAGCGGCCCTGTAGAGTTGCTAATACTTACATATTTCAGATGATAAGCCATATTTGAGGTCGATGAATGATAGGCGAGCGTTTGGATGTCCTGCCCAATGTACTGTATTACCACAAAGACCAGCCGTTAACGATCTGTCCATCTCGGACTGCGTGACTTCGCCTGTGGATTTGCTTTTAAAAAATTATTTTTTTCTGCGACTAAAATAAAGTTTTGGTCGACCAAGCCTCTTCTGGTCAACTAACGGTTAGTCGACTATTAGGGACCAGCCCTACAGTTAGTAAATCTGGTCCTAAATGTATATTTTTGAAATGTGGAGGAAATTTTGCAGTATGATTACATGATATGTATCCAGTTGAATTATTCCTCTATTTAATGCATTTAGTAATCAGTAACAGTATGAGAGCAGCATGAGGTCTTTCAGGTTTCTCACTCTGTAGTTTTGGGGTGTTTGTGAGATGCTGCCTGACTTGCAAGACGAAGCGTCTGGCTTCTGTTGGTCCGTCGCTGTTGTTCTCCATGTGTCCTCGTCTCGCTGAAGATAGATGAGCTTCCCTCCATCGTCACGGCAACCGAATGCCAGAGACAATAATAGGGGAATATTTTACAGGAACAGTTTGCACCATTATGAGTCATTCTCTACAACCAAAAACTGACCCTCCGGTGAACAGAGGATTTGAGTCTGGACAGTCTCTGATATTTCTGGAAGCTTTTTTGCTTCATTCTCTTCATTATCATGTAATTTTGCCGCCGTTTAAACCCCAATTTACATTGTCCCTTCCAAGCAGTTTCCTGGCTCCACACTTTGTTTACTTTAAAAAGATTGGCGTAAATGGCAGGAAAAATAGTCTTTTAAACTAAAAAGCATTTTATGAGAGGAGTTTTGGACATGGACACGGAGACCGTCTTTTCTCGCACACAGATGTGAGTTGTAAATGTAAAGCCCTGTTTCTATTTCTCTGTTTCTGTTATATCTTCTGATGCTGTTGAAGATCGTAAACGAAGCGGCCAAGTACCGGTACCGCTCCGGGAACATGTACGACTGCGGGAAGCTGACCATCAGATCTCCGTGGGGCTGCGTGGGTCACGGCTCGATCTATCACTCCCAGAGTCCTGAGGCCTTCTTCGCACACTGTCCTGGAATTAAGGTTGTTTAACTCCCTTTTCAAAGAAAACTGTGAAAAAACACCTTTTTTGGGGGGGGCACCCTCAACAAACTCCTAAGTTGCTGCCTATAACTAGTTAGTAAGGTAGTTGTTAAGAGATCTAAAATATGGTCATGCAAAACCATGCATTAATATGTGCTTTATAAATGCTAATAAACAGCCAGTATGTGACCCTGGACCACAAAACCAGTCATAAGTGTCAATTTTTTGAAATTTAGATTTATACATCATCTCGAAGCTGAATAAATTAGCTTTCCATTGATGTATGGTTTGTTAGGATAGGACAATATTTGGCTGAGATACAACTATTTGAAAATCTGGAATCTGAGGGTGCAAAAAAATCCAAATATTGAGAAAATCATCTTTAAAGTTGTCCAAATGAAGTTCTTAGCAATGCATATTACTATCAAAAATAAAGTTTTGATATATTTACGGTAGGAAATTTACAAAATATCTTTATGGAACATGATCTTTACTTAATATCCTAATGATTTTTGGCATTAAAGAATGTATTTTTGGCTATTGCTACAAATATACCCCAGCGACTTAAGACTGCTTTTGTGCTCCAGGGACACATATTTTAGTAATATGCATGCTAATATGCAACTAGTTAATAGTCAGTGAACACACTAAAGTGCTACCAAATTAGAAAAGATATTTTGATGACAGAATGAAGCCTGTTTTTTGGACGATTGAGGTGTTTTGCATTATTTGACTTTTGTTTGTATTCTTCCTCTTAAAATTCTCTTTAAATGATTTTTGACATCGAACATTTATATATTTAATGAAGGGAAGTCCTAAACCAAACCACTGAAATTCTTGCATTCAGTCAGTAAATGGCAAATGGTGTTACGTTATAATTGAGTAGAGGACACACACAGCGGAATATACAGTGCTGCTTGAACGTTTGTGGACCCTTTAGAATTTTCTATATTTCTGCGTAAATATTACCCAAAACATAATCAGACTTTCGCACAAGTCCTGAAAGTAGAAATAGAGAACCCAATCATGACCAATTGTGCATATTTACTCATTCATGGTCAAAAGAGTAGATGTAATAAATTTGATCAAACCAAAATATTTCTGCTGAAAGCTACTTTTGTAATGTCGTTTGATGCTGTACACAACATGATTTACAATGATCTTTTGGGAGTACTTTCAGCCAGATTTGATGTGCGATAATCAGCGCACATCATGTAATTAATTAGATTTCAAATGAAAGCGCTTGACCAGCCCGAATTGTCACAATCGGTCGGAAGTGGATTGAGTCCAAGCTCTTTAGAGATGTTTTTGTAACCTTTTCTAGCCTGATGAGCAACAGCAGCTCTTTTTCTGAGGTCCTCAGAGATCTCTTTTGTTCGTGCCATGATTCACTTCCACAAACATGATCAGATATTAATAGATACCTTTTCTTTAAACAAAACAGGGCACACACTGACACCTGACAGTCATCTCACTGATTAAAAACACCTATGAACAGATGGACTCTAATTTCACCTTCAAATTAACTAGAGATTCACATACTTTGCCACTCACAGATATGTAATATTGTATCATTTTCCTGAATAAATAAATGACAAAGAACATATTTTTATCTCACTTGTTTGATTGGGTTCTCTTTGTCTACTTTCAGGACTTTCAGGATGTTTTGGCATATTATGTAACAATTTACAAACCTGATTCCAAAAAAGTTGGGACACTGTTCAAATTGTGAGTAAAAAAGGAATGGACTAATTTACAAATCTCATAAACTTATATGTTATTCACAATAGAATATAGATAACAAATATCAAATGTTGAAAGTGAGACATTATGAAATGTCATGCCAAATATTGGCTCAATTTGGATTTCATGAGAGCTACACATTCCCAAAAAAGTTGGGACAGGTAGCAATTAGAGGCCGGAAAAGTTAAATGTACATTTAAGGAACAGCTGGAGGAACAATTTGCAACTTATTAGGTCAATTTGGCAACATGATTGGGTATAAAAAGAGACTCTCAGAGTGGCAGTGTCTCTCAGAAGTCAAGATGGGCAGAGGCTCACCAATTCCCCCAATGCTGCGGCGAAAACTAGTGGAGCAATCTCAGAAAGGAGTTTCTCAGAGAAAAAATTGCAAAGAGTTTGAAGTTATCATCATCTACAGTGAATAATATCATCCAAAGATTCAGAGAAACTGGAACAATCTCTGTGCGTAAGGGTAAAAGGCCGGAAAACCATACTGGATGCCATTGATCTTTGGGCCCTTAGACGGCACTGCATCACATACAGGAATGCTACTGTAATGGAAATCACAAACATGGGCTCAGGAATACTTCCAGAAAACATTGTCGGTGAACACAATCCACCGTGCCATTCGCTGTTGCCGACTAAAACTCTATAGGTCAAAAAAGAAGTCATATCTAAACATGATCCAGAAGCGCAGGCGTTTCTCTGGGCCAAGGCTCATTTAAAAATGGACTGTGGCAAAGTGGAAAACTGTTCTGGGGTCAGACGAATCAAAATTTGAAGTTCTTTTGGAAAACTGGGACGCCATGTCATCGGACTAAAGAGGACAAGGACAACCCAATTTGTTATCAGCGCTCAGTTCAGAAGCCTGCATCTCTGATGTATGGGGTTGCATGAGTGCGTGTGGAATGGGCAGCTTACACATCTGGAAAGGAACCATCAATGCTGAAAGGTATATCCAAATTCTAGAACAACATATACTCCCATCCAGACGTCGTCTCTTTCAGGGAACCTTGCATTTCCAACATGGCAATGCCAGACCACGTACTGCATCAATTACAACATCATGGCTTCGTAGAAGGATCCGGGTACTGAAATGTCCAGCCTGCAGTCCAGATTTTTTTACCCATAGAAAACATTTGGCGCATCAGAAAGAGGAAGATGCGACAAAGAAGACCTAAGGCAGTTGAGCAACTAGAAGCCTGTATTAGACAAGAATGGGACAACATTCCTATTCCTAAACTTGAGCAACTTGTCTCCTCAGTCCCCAGACGTTTGCAGACTGTTATAAAAAGAAGAGGGGATGCCACACAGTGGTAAACATGGCCTTGTCCCAACTTTTTTGAGATGTGTTGATGCCATGAAATTTAAAATCAACTTATTTTTCCCTTAAAATGATACATTTTCTCAGTTTAAACATTTGATATGTCATCTATGTTGTAATCTGAATAAAATATAAAAATTTGAAACTTCCACATCATTGCATTCTGTTTTTATTCACAATTTGTACAGTGTCCCAACTTTTTTGGAATTGGGTTTGTAGAAAATTCTAAAGGTTTCACAAACTTACAAGCAACACTGTATGTGCTAAAAATATGCAACGGTGTGAGGTAGATTAAGCAGCAGCTCTTTGCTCGTCTCACTCGTACTACAACACATTCCTCAAGCTGCATTGAAACGCTCAGAAAAATTCAAAGCAGATGGATGTTTGACTCTCTGCAGGCTCGCCATTTAATGAGCCGACATGTGGAGTGTCCGAGAGGACTTGCCATCCGATTCTCTGTGCATCACCAGTCTTTGTTGTTGTGCGGCAAATCTTTTATTGCGTCTTCATCTGTAATGGTCTATTCCGTTAGAATGGGTCACTTTGAAAATCAGTGTTGCTGCTGGTGATAGTGAATCACTTTTTCCATCTTGAGGCATCTTTAAAATGAGCCCAATGTGGAAACACAGCGTCGCCTTTGGAGTCTTATGTGTCCTTATAAATGTGTAAACGACAAGTTTATCTGTTTTCCTTTTTATGAAACCAATAATAGCTTGCTTTCCCCCTTTCTCTGTCCGTTAGATTGTTGTGCCGAGAGGTCCGGTTCAGGCCAAGGGTCTTCTTCTGTCCTGCATCGCTGATCAAAACCCCTGCATCTTCTTTGAGCCCAAAATCTTGTACAGAGCAGCAGGTGAGAGATCGTGAACAATGGGATTATGGGTATCTGACATGAGATTCTTGACATTAGTTGACATGTCCTTCGTTGTAACATGCTGTACAGTAAAATGCTTTAAAGCCACACTTTTCTGCAAATTATTATGCATGTAGCTTTTATGAGCTCATATCAATTGAGATGCTACATGGAATATAGATTATTATATTGTGCATTGGGTGTAATGGAATATGTTAGCATGCTATAATGCTTTAAAAACACATAATTTAACATACTGTGCATTATTGTATGCCTAGTCTCTCTAAAATGCATGGATTTCTTGGGATTACTGGGAATTTATGAACTTTGTGACTTTGCGAATCTTATACACTAAAGAAAAAGGAAAGCATGAAAACACGTCATACGACCCTTTTAAGAAAACCCAAGAAAGGACGAAATGCATGATGTTGCTTTAAATAGCCTCACAGCAAGGGAAAATTCTGTTTGTTATAAAGATAATAACCAAGAGAGTAATCGTTTCAGAAAATGTGAACTTTAAAGCACAACTGAGATGAGGACATGAAACCAGCACATCCAGTGCAAGAGGACTTTGACTTTTTAATTTGACTTAGAATTATTTTATTTAGCCGTTATACTGAAGAGACCTTTTTGAAGGATATAGTTTAGTTTAGTTTTTTTCAGGTTCAGGTTTATTTTGGATTCAAATCAGCTCTTTCTTGTTCTCTGTGCCTTGTTTTGGACTTTTTGTAATTTCCTCGTGGTGTTTGTAGTCCATTTGTTCACTGGTTCCCCTTGATTAGTCTCCCCAGGTGTGTCTTGTTATCTTGTTATAGCCCCCTGTGTATATATAACCCCAGTGTTTCTTTAGTTCCTTGTGAGTTATTGAATGTAATGATTATCTGTTTCTTTGTTCCCTGTGGTTTTTGGTTTATTGTTTGCTCTAGTTTTTCCATTAAATACCAGCACATAGATCCTTGCCTCTGCCTGTTTTCCCCAGCTTCTCCACAACATTACAGTTTTTCACTGGCATGTGTCTTTGACTAGTGCATCTTTGAGCCTATATTTAGTATAAGAAAAATGCTAGACTTTTACTCAAGTATGGTTTTAAGGTACTCTTGACCAGTGTTGGGGGTAACGCATTACAAGTAACGCGAGTTACGTAATCAGATTGCATTTTTCAAGTAACTGCTAGTAAAGTAACGCATTACTTTTTAATTTACAAGAGAATATCTGAGTTACTTTTTCAAATAAATAATGCAAGTTACTTTTTTTTCCAAGTTATTGATTGACAGCTCTCCTGTCCCCATGGTGACGGAAATCAGAAGATGTTACTGTAGTTCTACAATAAATATGAATATGCATTAATTCATCTCACTCACAAAAACAAAAAAACACAGATTCAGTATTCCTCAAAATGAATAAAAAAGAATGCAACTCAGAATATGACACAAACATGCAATAATTAAATGTTAAACAACACAAATATGCTTTATGTATTTAATCCCATTCTATTAACCAATGTCTTTGCTTCTGAGCTTCGATGATCCAGTTCAACCGTACTAATGAGCACTAATTACTCTAGACAAACATTTGTGTCTCTTTTTGTTTTGTTGCTGAAGTGTGTTGAAATGTCTTCTTCTGCATTCTACTGTACGGACGTAAATGTACTTTCCCTTCAGCCTGAGGCGCATTCATTTCATTTTTGGTGTGAAAAGGCTTTTATATTTGCCAAAAATAGAACTTTTTTTATTTTAAAAACAAACGAGCAAGCCCTGTCCAGATTTAAAAAGTAATGCATTACTTTCCATAAAAAGTAACTAAGTACCATAATTAGTTACTTTATGGAGTAACGCAATATTGTGATGCATTACTTTTAAAAGTAAGTTTCCCCAGCCCTGCTCTTGACACCTCTGATTCCTTGTATGTGAGTTTTGAGAGAGAGTGTGTGTCATTGTGAACACTGAATGCTTTTTTTATGCCATTTCCTGATGTAACTTTTAAGTGGCTGAAAATTCGGTGCATTCCTAGGTCTATACAGCTTATGTTCTGTATTATAAATTTTGGATTCATAGGTTTTGTTTTCAGCGCTTTTATGCTTAAAGAAAACTAGTGATAAACACTATACATAAATACATATATATATACACGGTTAGACTGATCAGCCAGCGTTGGTCAGGCACAGTTATTGGCCAGATTAGACTGATTTCTGCCTCGTGTCTGCTGACGTGAATAGTGCACATTATTTTGATATCACATATTGTTGAGTAATGTTCTGTGAGCTGTAATTCATGCATTATACTGACCGTTGGAAACCCTGCTCTCTATTTATATACTGTAACTGTCATCATTGGCCATTGAAAAAACTAAATGTATCATCTGCTAATGAAACATACGAACAAAAACATCAAACAAAACAATGAGTGATGTATAACACAAACAGCTACAGACCTGTCAAATATGAAAATGAAGAATGAGCTGCAATTGATATTAGCCAGAAAGATCTGGACTTTTTTACTCTGAAGAAGTATGCAATTTAAGAAAAACATAGTAGTATCACATTACCTGTTCACTCAGTCAGTCTGTGGTGTTTATTGTTCTCCTGAATGGTCGTTTCACTCCCACTTTACCTGCTCATAAATCAGTGTGGTCCATTGAGTGTTTTGATCTTTCAGACAGATCATTGAGAGTCTTGGTCTTGATACTTCTTGATGCTTTGCAGCTGTTGAATAAAGACATGCTGTTTCTCATTTCTCTCTCTCTCTCATTGCCTTACACTGTACATGTTTCGCTGAGGTATGACTCCATTTCTGTCAAAGGCTTGAGCGCAGAATGGTTCTCCAGTTCAATCACAAGTCATGAGAGGAATGTGAAGGGGAGTCATGGAAGTCAGTGTTTTGACCTCGTAATGTTTAATCTATCCGGTGAATGATAGACTTCTCCAATCATTAAGTCTGCTCAAGCTCCGCCCATTCAATCTCACCTTCATTTGCACACACGTTGGAGTGCCACACCCACATCTCAACATCCAATCAGTAACCATTGCATAGACCCAAGTCCCGCCCTACACCTTTTTCTTTTTTGGTAATTCAATACACTTAGAGTTTCTTCACAGTATGTAAGAAAAGATCTGACACTGTTTTTGCTACATTATGACATTGATCATTTTATTAACACAAAAAAGATATTACATTAGACTCAAGATCGTCTAACTGTAAAGAAGTCAGATCAGACACCATCTCACTTTTGGTTTGTTCAATGTAATAAAAAAAAATTGCTTTAAAACTTTTTTATTTTTTATTAAAAAAAATACATTTTAATTGTATTTAAAACATGCACATTATTTATTTTTATTTATTTATTTTCCTTTTTTTTTTCCAGTAGCTCAAACAGTGCATGGAATTAGTAAAATCAAGGTCATGGGTTTGATTCCCAGTGAATGCATGAACTGATGAAATGTGTATCGCAACATTAGTCGCTTCAGGTAAACTAGTCTGCCAAATGCATGAATGTAAATGGAGAAAGTCTTTTCTTCCACAAATGGTGTAGTTGCAGCATCTCTAACCAGGGGCTAAAGTAACCACTGCCAAAAACTAACCACCACAATTTGAGCCTTTGGTTATAAGAAGTATATTTGGTGCAGTTTAAAGCACAAGTACAAACACAATGCTCATATCCATAAAAATGGTTTATTAATGAAATGAATGGAAAAGGAAATGAATGCACTTTTAAGGAAGCCAATGCGAGTGTGGTTTGCCATGAGGATTAGAGCATATTCATCTCCTGCGTTAGATCTGCTCTATGTCTGCTGCTACTCTGACTTATAAGTCTCTCAAGAATTTTGCTGAATGACTTTAATTTCCTGACTGAACATTAGAGCTTGTTTTAGGATCTTTGGCTCGTTATCATTATTTGGTTTTAATTTTACAGTGGTGCTTTTCTTTTTTTTTACTAGTTATTCTTACAAGATGGGAATAAATCATTCGGCATTGAGTTTGTATAATTCTTGATTTGAAAAAACGTTATAGGTTTATTTGATGGTAATGTGGAATTTTCCAATTTCCACTTTGTCTTTTTTGAATCTGCCATTGCCAACATTGAAAGTAATGTCATAAATTGTAACTCTGGCAGGTTTAGTTGGCTGTAAATATAGTGTTGATTTATTACATGATATTTAGAAGTTCACAACACCTTCTGTGTTGAATTTGGTAGAATTTTCTGAAATACATGTTAGTGGTTTATAAATCATCCATGTGGATGCGAACTTTGCTGTGCTGTGTTTTTTTTTGTTGGTTGCTAGGTTGCTGCTGTGCAGTTGCTAAGGTGTTTTTAAAGGTGCAGTAAGGGATTCCTGAGAAACGCTGTTGAAAGTGGATCGGACCGAGCACCAAAACACACTTCTAGCCAATCAGCAGTAAGGGGCGTGTCCCCTTATGATGGGGGAGGAACATGTGTTGCCTAGCATGTTCATGAATTTGGGGGTGGAGCTGTGAAGATAAGGGTGTGATCATTTTGGGTGTGGGTTAGTGTTGGGCGATATGTTCCATAGTCATATCGCCCTATCGTCAGCCTGTGAGATCACCGATACACGATAATATCGTGCTAATTTTTTTAATTATTTACTGACTTATTTTCATAGCCGGAGATTGAACCAACTCCAGGGTATAGCTAAAAGCAGCCTATAATGTAACAGTGTAGTCTATTAACCACACGTTATATTTTTTTAGTCAAGTAGCATATGGAGGTCATGTCATAAATAAAATATTTTTAACATGTCTGGATTTGTATTAAACAATTTAATAGAAGCTTTGTAAGTTGCTAATTATAATGCTTACATTTCCTGTTATTCAAAAAGCAGCTACAGAAAACAAGCAAAGAGCATTTAAATTATCAAAGAACATCATCACTTCAGTCTAGTGTGAGTTTATGCGCTTTATGATACACTGTATGAAGAATAATTTTCTTATACTTGCAGCGCACATACATCTGCATTTTGTTTATGATGAGAGAATTTGCGAATGTACAGAATTCAGTCAGCACACGCTGAACAGCAAAACTCCAGTGTTACTCTAATTGGCCATTGCGTTCATAAACTCAACAGAATCATGTAATTGGTTAAAACGTGCAACAATGTAAAAATGTGTAAAAAGAAATATGATGGAACCAATAAGCCCTAATATTAATTGGATAGTATTATTAGCCTGATTTAAAACAAAAAAAAAGCCACAGGCGATAATTCTGACTATCTTCGATACACGATACTATCATCTATCTGCTCAACACTTGAGGGGATATGTTTGTTTCAGTGATTTCAAATGTCAACACCATTTCCAAGAAATCACTTACTGCACCTTTTAGCCAGTTGCTAGGGTGGTTGCCAAGAGTCAAATGGCAAGACTCTAGCTAGTTGATGCTAGTTGATGGGGTTTTGAGGGTTTTAGCATTTTGACGAAATTCACACCCATCATAGTCATCAGTATTGTCTACACTGCAATGGATGTCTTCTGAAATATGATATCAGTGTCAGGGATATTTCATGTCTTTAGCATAAACGTACAGTGGTTGGACAAAAATAATGTGATCACCCATTTTTACAATTTTGCATAATTACTCACCCTCATGTCATTCCAACACAAATGAAGATATTTTTGATGAATTCCGAGAGCTCTCTGACCCTCCATAGACAGCAATGCAACTATCTTGTATATGTAGGTTCCAAAAACTCTCGGATTTAATCAAAAATATCTTAATTTGTGTTCCTAAGATGAACGAAGGTCTTACGGGTTTGGAATGACCTGAGGGTGAGTAATTAATGACAAGTTTCATTTTTTGGGTGAGCTATCCCTTTAACAGTCCATTTATTTGGTGTTTTAAGCACAACAGTCTTTATGATCAGGACTGTGAACATGAAGCATGCCAAGACTTCATCAGTAAAGAAGATATGCGATAGAAAACCAAAAGTGAATGACAGGAACAGTCAAATACTTAGAAGGATTGAGACCAAACACCACAGAATTGCTGCAAATGTCAATATTTACCTTGAAGATCCTGTTTCCACAAAAACCGGGCACAGAGAACTTCACAAAGCAACATCCATGAAAGAGCTGCAATAGCTAAAACTTCAATCACAGACACCAATGCTAAAATGAGGAAAAAGATGGAGTCATGATTATAAAACCTGGACAGTTGGAGCACCAAGATGAACTGCTTCATCTGCCCTGGCCAGACAAATCACCTGACTTCAATATCATCAAACCACTGTAGACTTTGACTAGTTTTGAAGAGAAAAGTAAGAAGCAGATTCCCTTACGTTCAACGTTTCTGAAACAACAGGCGATGATAGATGACATTCAGCTGGAGAATATTCAAAAGCCGTATGAATCTATTCTAAGAAGGCCAGAGGTTGTGTTAAATGCAAATGGTGGTAAAACACCTTAGTTTTGAAATACTGTCTGATTCCCAGGTTTTCGCATTGTTTTGTTCAAGCCCTGTATGTTTCCCCATCTCTGAATTATCTTTTTATTAAAGAGTGGTTTTACCATTAGTTCCTGCAGTATTTTTAAATGACAGAGCACTTGTCAGCTGAAAACACACATCAGGCATCCAACGGTCTAGCACTAGCAAGAGTCTGGAGCATTAGTGATGCGTTTTTACTAGACTTCATCAATCACTCGAACCCTGGGGTGAAACCTCTGAACCACACACCAGTGAGCCCCCCTAACAGTCGACTAAACGTTAGTTGATGAGAAGGGGCCAAAATCTACCAAAATTGTATTAGACGGTAAGTCACAGAAAAACAAAACTGTCTGTTTCTGTGATGGACAGATAGTTAACGGCTGGTCATTGAGGTAATTACAGTATATTGGGCAGGAAATCCAAACTTTCACCTAGCGTTCATCCACCTCAAATATTGAGTAGCAACTTTATACGTTAGCCTAGATAAATGTGGGTTGTTAGGCTCATATTCAAGTGGTTGTGCAGATTGTCGAATGTTAGTGCAGTCACTGGCACTGATAACAGTGGAAACAATAAAAAAACGCTGCCAATTTTGCGCATACAGATAGGAGTAAGACATTCGAAACTGTAAAGGGTCTACTTTTAATTGTATACACTCACTATATCAACAAAACATTGTACTTAAAGAAAACAAACAGGATGTGCTTTCTGCCGTCTCGGTCTCATCATTGAACTAGAGCGCGTCACAAAAATGAACTGAAACTCTGTATAGGCTTTCCTCACAAGCTCTATGTGTGCGCTTGACTGCGTTATAGGCTATATATTAAAGGCTCATTAGTTCCCCCAGTCCATATTTGAGTTATTAATTGTATACAAGCATGCAATTAGACGACTAATAAAAATCGCTCAAATGAATGTCTATAAGTTTACTACTGTAGAACAATTGTTAGTTGGGGGTAGCCCTACATTTTACACTCTAGATTTGTTGGTGGTTGTAATGTTGTGCACATGAGAGATGGGTGTCTAAAACATTTAGAGATTCTAGGCATCTTGTGCTGTGCATGTTTGAGTCAGATGTTGTGTAGACCTCAGTGGAGTGCAGCTGGTAATTGAGAGCAGTAGTAAAGTTTAAGCATACCTTTCATTCTCCGTCACAATTCACAACATCTTGGCAGTGTTTCATGTCTCTTTCATTTCTTGCTCTTGACCAGTATGTAAAATGTTTTATTACTTTACTGGTTTATGTTTATGGAGGTTATCATTATCAGATGTGCTGCAGGCAAACTGCAGTAAAATCCTGGAGGGGTTTGCTATATGTGTAGCTGCTAAACATTACTTAAGGGTTCAGAGACGGTTCGAAGAATACGATGCTTTCTATTACCCTATGGGCCAAAATTCTGCAATCTAGTAAAATTCTCACTATCATGACATATGAACTGAATGGCTGCATAGTTCAGTGCAATGTAAAGAATAATTAAAGTTAAATCTTGCAAAATATTGCCAAAATAATTGAATACTTTTCCAAAAATATAGTATTGGAACTTCTATGGTTTTTATTAATTTTTATAATTGCCTTGTTTTAAATGCTCAGTATTAATTTGTATTTGTATTTTTTTTAAGTGTTTTAAGAATTTTAATTTAAAAATTTTTTAAATATTTGTTTGGTTTATTTTATTTCCAGTTAGCAATTTTCAGCTTAAAAACGTTAAAATGTTCCCTTGCCAATGAGCTGATATAAATTTAAGTTTTTCATCTAGCATTTACATTTTATTTAAGCTTTTTCAGTTAATAAAAATGTTTTCATAGTTTTAGTTATCGATAATAACCATGCTATTGCCATTGCCAAATAGTAAAAGTAACTGTTAGGATCATAAGATGCATTAAAAACAAACTTTCTCAAGGAAGCTGTGACCATCTGGATCTGTGCTCGATGAGCATTTGCTTTAACACTTAACATTAACACTTTAGTTTGTATTTATCCAGATCTGCAGTCAACAAATAAATATGCCAGAAAATGCTACTGTACGTGTGAAACCTTAAAAGCACACAGTTTCCGCTCCTGCTGGTTTTCCAAAGAAAGTTGTTACTTCTTGTACAGGCCAAAAATAAATGCATACTGGTATAGAAAAGATCATAAGGAATTTTCACAAGCTTCTGTTTCTAATTCTAAGCAAAAGTACACTCCTAACATCAACTTCAATGATTTTCAGCTAAATTACTTTAAACCTCATTGTCAGAACAGCAAGATTTCCCAGAAGACCACAAAGACAATGACTTCAATGAGCGTATAAACTGGGATGAGGAAAATGGCTCTAATTGAACATAATTTAACCGTAAAGATAATTCAGCATTTAGGATCAAAAACAATGACATGAGATGTGACAGCTGTGAAAAGTTCTTTCTGCACTTTCTGTGCTTTATTTAGCTAGTTTCTTTATCTTGTTTCTTACAGCCATGCAAAACTTGTCCTGATGCAAACTTACGGTTCCTTACTTTTTCAATATTAGCAGTATGAACACATCTGATGGATAGGAAGGGCTTCAACTGGCGTGTCACAAAACATCATGCATTCATTTTGTTTCATGTCCTTTCCCCCTTACAGTAGTTGAGCAATACAACAGTTTCCTCCACAGCTTATAGATTCAATCTTAACCTTATAAAGCCTTCTGTATTTGATGCACACATTTCTTAATGATCAACCTGTTCAAAACGTTGCTGTTAAACCTGTCACACACAATCTGCTATATGTCTTCTGTCGTCTGACTGATAGTTTAGAGTTCTTTATCAAGTAAAAGCTCATTTAGTGTACTTCTTCAAACGTCTACCTTCAGCTGGTGCTTCACACGTCTTTTTGCTGTCAGATCTGTAAATGCCAGAATAACTGTAGTAATATTTCCAGATGAACAGCTCGGCTTTACTTGATTCTCCATCAATCCTTTTCAGTGCATCTCAAATCTGATCATCAGTTTTTTCTCGCGTCTATCTCATTGTATTTCATTGCATTATACAGTATGTTTTGATCATCAGACTAAGCATTTAAATATCATCTTAATAACTCATGTTATTGGAGATATAGAGTGACAAACGACTATATTTTAGTTAGTGTATGTTATATCTGCTTTACTTTAATATAGATCTCCTTGTTTTACATTACAAGCATCAGAATTTCATCTTGCTTTTTGAATTTTGATCATTTAAATATCAGCATCTGCACCAAATTCCACCATATTTGTGTCCTGAGATATTTTTTTCCCTCCATATTCTCACTGTATCACACTATATTACCCTTACCCACACCTGATGTATCAAATAGATATTCAACAAAAAAAATCATAATTCTCTCTCTCTTTGTTTAAATTTTTTTTTAAAGGTTTGATTATTGTTCCATTTTTCCAAATTAAATTAAAAGAAAGTAATGAAGACAAAGGAAACAATTAACTGGGAAAATATATTATTCTTTATGAAAGACATGTGGAACCACTTTAGAATAGACCACAGTATTCCACTAGTAATTAAGAGAGTTTTTCCCTCAGTAACTGCCTATTTGCTGCTTGTTAATATTAATATGTAGTTTGAAGTTTAGGTGTGGGGTTGTTAAAAGATTTAGAGCATATCTAAAGATATGGTCATGCAAATAACACATTAATAATGTGCCTTATAAGTACTAAACAGCCAATTTAGTACTATGGCACATGCTAAAAGCATCTGGTTAATATGACCAACTACTAAAGTGTATACCGAAATGTTTATTTGTTGTAATTATTAAAATGATTGAATGTAAGACATAATAAGTATAAATACTTTCATTAAAAAAGGCTTTTCAGTACCACGCTTTAGATTTATAAACACTATTGCCTATTACTACTGGCTTATTATTAGCATCTAGTACTGCCATTTGTCTGTTTATTCGTTCATTAGCACACACCAGTCTTAAGTCGCTGTTTATTTGTAGCAATAGCCAAAAATACATTGTATGGTCAAAATTATAGATTTTTCTTTTAATGCCAAAAATCATTAGGACAGTATCGCAAAACTTAATGTTTGTTTAGTAATATGCATTGCTAAGAACTTCTTTTTTTTGACAACTTTAAAGATGATTTTCTTAGTATTTAGATTTTTTTGCACCCTCAGATTCTAGATTTTCAATTTGTTGTATCTCAGCCAAATATTGTCCTATCCTAAAAACCTTACATCAATGGAAAGCTTATTTGTTCACCTTTGAGGTGGTGTATACATCTCCATTTCGAAAAATTGACCCTTATGACTACTTTTGTGGTCCAGGGTCACATATTTGTCCTTATTCCTGCTAAAACCCTATTTTTAGATCCTGAATCCCTAAACCCCACACCTAAATCCACAACTACCTACTTGACTATTAATAACAGCACTGGAAGTGCACTAGAATTAGGCGTTTGAGGTCTCTTTTGGCGTTTTTCCACTGCGTGGTACGACTCGGCTTGGTACGACTCAGTACGGTACGGCACGGCTCGCGTTTCCACTGCAGTTCAGTACCACTTTAAAGTGGGCGGGATTATTCACATGTCATTATAGTTGCCCGCCTCTATTGCCGCGACTCCTGAAAAACTTTTTAATTCTGCGTCGCCCCATCAAGCGGTCACTGGATCTGCTCCCCTGCTATCAACGAGAGGAACGTCTGTTCTTTCGCAACAGACAACAAAACAGAGGAATACCCATGTTGCTTAATTCATTAAAATAGATTATGATCGCACAAATAAATAGAATAGATCCGACATATAATCTTAAGTTTTCCAAACCTTATTAATTCCCAAATAATAATTAGATTTGCAATAAAAAACCTATTCAACAATATATATTTTATGGTCTACAACCAACAACTTTGCTGGCATTTATTTTGATCGCTCCTGTTCATTTGGCGATTGTTAAACATTTCTTTCTTGCGTCAGACGTGCTTACAATCCCAAATACTGGACTATCCACCCACCGCTGCTCAAGCCAATCAATAACAGCCACATTCGCTGACGCATCTCGTAGCAGAGCAACGATCTCGCTATAGCCCAATCACGTTTTGCTTTTACCAAATCCGGGGCGGTCTCATCACTGAGATACTTTCATGCAGTCTGCATTGGCTCAGATAGTCATATCAGGGCCATACCATGTAACGTAAAGATGTTTCAAACTGGGATTTCGTTAGACCATTAGAATGGTCTCATGCCGAGCCACATATTTTTATGTAGTGCCTTTGAAATGCCATATAACAGTGTTGATGAAGTGTAGTAGGTTAGACCAGTGCTTGTGTGCATTTACAGTGCTTTCTTTCACTGTATGATTCAGTTTATTAAAATACATTTCGAAAGATCACAAAATTCAAGATATGGGAGCAGAAAATATATAAATTTATATAATTTTATATAGTTTATATAAATATCATTTATATATCATTGTCGTTTCTTTTCTCAAAAAATCAACATGATTTCAAATGTGATGTTAAATTTATGTGACATTAATATACAGTTCAATAAACAAAAACAAGACGGTGTTTCGTTTCTGAATGAATCAACATTTTAAATGATTCGGTTGAATCGCAATGACTCACTTATTACCAGTGACTCGCTGCCAACTAATGGTGGTTTAAATTTCACATTTAAAGTATCTTTTCATTTTTCAAATATCAGTATTCAATGTTTTAAGATTACAATATCAAAACATTATTTATGCATTTATAACTGCAGGTTAAATGCATCCATGTCCCCTCTGATCTCATAAACAGTGTGACACTAAATGTCACTTCAGATGCACTTGTTTCCTCTGCTTGTAAGATTAATTTCGTTGCTATTCTGCCATTGTTTGGTAACAGCCAAAATGTCTCATTATTCTAATTGACAAATTATATGCAATAATTTGACTCAAAAAGATGAGGCACACTTTAAGAAAAAATGGCTTTATAAATGTAAAATGCTTTTAAAATGTAATATATATATATATATATATATATTTAAGCTTATTGGTAGATTAATTTCTATTACTGCTGTGACCACCACAGAATATCAAAAACTTCATACATCGTTAGATCCACAGAGCAGCTCATATACATGGGCTTGACTGAAAAACTGGGAAATGCTGTTGGCTGTTGTGTGACGACAATTTAACCTATTACACAAATGTTTATTGAGGTTGAGTTCAGTTATTTATTAGTTAGTTACTTATTGACACTTTTATTTCCATATCGAATAAATGACGCTTCCATATCGCGTTTGAATCCAGTATAGCGTTGTTCCCATATAGCCGTGATTTAAAGCTTTCTCTGGCATTTTCAAAGGCACGTAAAATATAATGTGGCTTGGTTTGATACACAGTCTAATGGTCTAACGAAATCCAGTTTTAAACATCTTTTACTGTACGCATTGTATGGCCCTTATATGACCTATCTGAGCCAATGCAGATGCATGAAGTTATCTCAGGACGAGACCGCCCTGATTGTAAAGCAAAACGTGATTGGCTATAGTGAGATCGTGCTATGATTGGTCAGCGAATGTGGCTGTTATTTGATTGGCTTGAGTAGACGGTGGGTGGAGTCCACTTATTTGTGGATTGTCAGCACGTTTTGATGCAAGAAATGTTTCACAATAAGCAAATGCACAGTACGCTATTCACAAATAAATGCCAGGCAAAGTTGTGGTTGTGACATAAATATATATTTGTGAATTTTTTTTTTTTTTGCAAATCTCATTTTATTTATTTGTGTATTTAATTCATGTTTGTGAAACTTTAAGATTTATTTGTGGATCTCATTCTATTTATTTGTGGATCATAATCTATTTATTTGGAATTAAGCAACAATTCTATCTCCATAAAACAGCCACTTTTTGGTTGTTAAAACAGGTGCGCTTGTTCAAAACAGTTGCGCGCTTTCGATCCTTTGCTGGCTTTGCTGATTTAAATCTAGCGGTTCTGTTGTGTTTGTGTCACAAGTTCAGTGACGCAGGTAGTGACGATTCTCTCCGGCCAATCGTGATCAGCAGAGTTTACATGTCACGTTTTGGTAACGGTACGGTTCACTTGGAACCTCAACCTAGGTGGTACTAAAAAAAGTACCAGGTAACAGGCACTGTACCCAGTGGAAAACCCCCCAAAAGTGAACCGTACCGACCGGTCCTGCAGTGGAAAAGCGCCATTAGTTAATAGTCAATATGTGTTCCCTAATCTAAAGTTTTCTGACTGATGTTTAATATGCCAGGCTTTGTGGGCTGATGTGTGATGTGTGGTTTTGTGTTGCAGTGGAGCAGGTGCCCACAGAAGCCTATCAGATCCCGCTCTCACAGGCCGAGGTGCTGCAGGAGGGCAGTGATCTCACGCTGGTGGCCTGGGGAACACAGGTACGTCTGTGAGAACAGCTGCTCCTCCGGTGTTCATCATCGGATTATGATTTCAGAAGCTCTCTGGGGGTCCTGAAGCTCAGCTCAGACACTCCACAGGTTTATCCTGCTGAACGACTGATGGTCGATATGACAAGGACCTCGCCAGTGGTTCACAAATAGGCTTGTTTCTAATGAACAGTGCTCTCCTGTTTCTTTTCATTCATCCCATCGAGACTCCTTACATGAGCGACACAAACCAGGCCTTTGAGATAAATGGAATATTTATGATGTATGCTACAATTAATACTTTTATTAAACAAAGAGGCATTAAAGGGCTCATGAACTGCCCTTGTACTGCCTTTGTACTGTTCTCTGTGGTCCACTTATAATGCTATCAAGATTTTTGCATCAAAAAAACATCATAATAGTTAGAAGCAATAAGCTATTTTCTGTCCTATTTTTAACCCCCCTCATCAGAACGCTCTGTGTGAATAGGCGGGGCAATTGTAAACTCGGAAGTAAACGCCCACTGCTGTGATTGGCTAACAGTTTTGTATGTTTAACAGCCTACTGCCTTCATGGATGCTGCTGTGATTTAGGTCAAAAACCATAAAAAACGCTCATATCAAACCATCTGTTTAACAGTCAGTCACAAACAGGCAGCGCTGTAGAAGCAGGCGTTGATGATCTTCTGTGGAGGCGGTGCTTATCCACACTGTTACAAGTTTTGATATGATAATAAGTTTTGACTTCTGAAACTTACAGGATGTTTTTTATAGTACGATGACCTCTTATGTGTCAAAAGATCAAGGCAATTTTGATTTCTCATGTCATGACCCCTTTAAATTGAGCAAAGGTGGCGTGAAGACATTTCTAATGGACAAAAGAGTTGTTTGAAGAATTGTGCTTTGAACTTTGAACCATTTTCAAAAATTAGAAATGTATCTTGAGCAGCAAATCAGCATATTAGAATGATTTCTGAAGGATCGTGTGACAACTGAAGACTGGTAAATTCAGTGGAACACTTTATTTTAAGGACCAATTTTCCCACTAGTAAGGTAGTTGTTTTATTAGCGTGCATATACGAGCATATTGGCTGTTTTTATACTTAAAAAGCACATATTGAGCCGCAGTCGTATGTCATATTCAGATCACTAATCCTTCAATTCCCGACACCTAAACTTAACAACTGCATTACTAACTATTAATAAGCAGCAATTAGGAGTTTTTGTCAGGGGAAACCCTAATATGAATACAGGTTCCCTATTCTAAGTGCTACCGATTTCAGCTTTAACATTTTTATATAGTCCATAGAAAACCTTCATTTTAAATTGTAATAATATTTTCATTTCACTATTTTTACTGTAGTTTTTGATCAAATAAATGCAGCCTCAGTAAGCAAGAGACTTGATCACACTTTATTTTATGGTCCAATTCTCGCTATTAACAAACCATTAAATATGACTTTTGCCTCAATAAACTACTAATTTGCTGTTTATTAATAGTTAGTAAGGTAGTTGTTAAGTTTAGGTATCAGGTAGGATTAGGGATTTAGAATATGATCATGCAGAATATGTGCTAATTAACTAATGAACCAAGCCATGCCAATATGTTACTAATTGGCATGCTAATAAGCAAGTAGTTAATAGAGAGAATTGGTCCCTATACTAAAATGTTACCAAAAAATTGTACCAACCCCAAACTTTTGAACTTTTGCAGTGTTTTGCCATGAAATTGAAACTGTTAAGGAGCATTGAGGAATGACACACATAAACTGAATTAAATATTCATGGAAAATGTTTTAGCAAATGTAAATATGATTGTTTATTACATTTTTATGTTGTTTTTATATTTATCCAAAAAAAAAAAGTGACCCTGGACCACAAAACCAATCATAAGGATCAATTTTTTTTAAATAAATAAGCTTTCCATTGATGTATGATGTATAGGACAGTATTTGGCTGAGATACAACCATTTGAAAATCTGGAATCTGAGGGTGCAAAAAAAATCAAAATATTGAGAAAATCTCCTTTAGAGTTGTCCAAATGAAGTTCTTAGCAATGCATATTACTAATCAAAAATTAAGTTTTGATATTTGTATGGTAGGAAATTTACAAAATATCAGCTACGTTTGTAAGTCTGATCTGAACATCATCTCAACACTGGCTGGAGAGCTTCTGAAACAGCAGCAAACAATAGAACTAAGTGTCTTCGCCGTTAACTGTGAGTTCACCTTTGACCTTTGGCTTGCAGGTGCATGTGCTGAGGGAAGTGGCTGCCATGGCACAGGAGAAGCTGGGTGTCTCCTGTGAGCTCATCGACCTACAGACAATTTTGCCTTGGGACACAGAGACGGTTTGCAAGGTATGATGTGAACACACATGCTCGTTGGGATATTTCAAACCAAAGGGATAGTTCAGACCAAAATTAGGATGGTCATTTACTTGCTGTACAAAAGTATGACCTCCTTTCATGAAGCACAGAAGGAGATATTTTCAGAAGCTGCTCATTTCTAAACAATGAAAGTGAAAGGTTATTCAGACTCTTGAACTCTAAAACCTATCATTCCTATATATAATTATATTCTATGTACTGTAGGGAAATATAGACAGCTACTAATCAGTAAAATTCCTTTTCCCATTTTGTTAATGATTTTAGTATGCAGATGTTTTCGGACAGGTAAACTATCAGTCTTAGCAGCATGCTTGAACCAGAAACAAACTGAGTGAACCAATTAGCGGAAAATAATCGTATATTTCCCAGTTTGCCTGAGGCTCTGGTTTACAGGTCATAATGTTGTAACTAATCTTCAGTTTCTTGCACAGACTGATTGTTTCGCTTCATAAGACCTCAATAATACATTGTCAGGAGCCACAGATATTAATATTGTGTTCCCTGCACAACCCCAATTCCAGAGATGTTGGGACGTTTTGTAAAATGCAATAAAATCAAGAATCTGTGATTTAATTCTCTTTAACTTTTATTTAATTTGGAAAAGATTTCCAAAGTTTTCACTGACCAACGTAAATGTATTTTGTAAATATGAACAAATTTTGATTTTGACGGCTGCAACACACTCCAAAAAAGGTGGGACAGAGGCATGTTTAACACTGTGTCACATCAACCTTCCTTTTAATTACAATGCTTCATTGTTTGGGAATTGAGGATACTAATTGTTAAAGTTTTGCAAGCAAAATATTTGTCCAGTCTCTCTTGATACAAGACTTCAGAAGCTCAGCAGTCTGTGATCGTCGTTGTCTGATTCTCCTTTTCATGACTGGTCATGCATTTTCAATAGATCAATCTGACACATTCACTCTGTCTTTACGAAACCACGCTGTTGTAGCACATGCAGAATGAGAGCTGGCATTGTCTTGATCTAATAACCATGGACTTTCCATGAAAGACATCATCATGTCTGGCAGTATATTTCTCTGTACAATCCCAATATATGCCTCCATGTCAAGGTTTGAGAAATAAAAAAATATTCGCCACATATGCCATTCACTAGAGCTGTCAAAATTGCTTAAAAACTAAATTTGTCATTTTGTTCTTAAATATTTCAAAATATTCGAATTCTTTCGAATTTAAAATGCATATTGTTTCAGTTATGTGAAGAAAGCTTTTTGCTCTCTCCTTAGTCACAAAAGGAAGGGGAGCTCAACTTCAAACATAAAATAACACGACTATCTTTTAAAAAAGTGCATAATGTTTAAAATAAGTTTATAAACCAATTATAATTAAGTTGCTTTAACAACTATAAACAAAACGGCATCATGTATGTATGCATAGTTTAATACAAAGGACCGAAAGCCAATCACATGGAGTACATTTTTCATTTAAAAACATGAGATACAAGTGGGATGGGGAAAAACCGCCATAAAGTCTCGATATATGTTTTTTTTTCAAAGTTAAACTTGCATTCATTTTACATGGCTTTCTAAACATGTGGCTCTTTTGTGCGAGACGTGAGTGCAACAGTAATAGATGTCCTTCTAGAAAATGCACAAAATATGTGTTTTGTGTGAACGGCTTGGTTTCAGTTTTGGCGTAAACAACATCTTTCTCATTTTTTCAGCTCTTGTTTTCCGCAATATATTGAATGAACAACGCAGCAGCGCCGCATCTAGTTGCTTCAACTGGACAGGCTAACAAAAACATTATAATGCAACGACACTTACATCGTCATCGCATCTCGTGCGCCACTGATAAGGCTGTCTCCTTGACGCACACCTAAAATTCGAATGCAACTTTTCTGCATCCGAATGTGGATTTTTATTTTCAATTCGACGAATATTCGAAATTCAATTTTTTTTTACAGCCCTAATGTACAACTCCATGACTTGCCCTATCATGCCAGTCTTTTTGACTATCTGAGATGAACTCTGGCCCAGAGAACCCGGCGGCATCGCTGCATAGAATTGATGTATAGCTTTCTCTTAGAGTAACAGAGATTCAAGTTGCATTTCTTGATGCAGCAGCAAACTGTGGTAAATGACAGTGGTTTTCTTAAGTACTCCTGAGCCCATGTGGCTATATTTAATACCGCAGCATGATGGTTTCTTATGCAATGCCATCTGAGGGCTCAAAAGTCAAGCACATTCAACTGACGTTTCCTGCCTTGCCCTACATGTACTTTGATTTCTCTGGATTCCCTGAATCTTAACACAATATTACGTGTGGTAGTTAGCGAAAGACTTAAACTCTTTGCAATTTTGCATTGCGAAATGTGATTTGTTTGACACTTCTCTGGTGAAATTTGGCACAAAGTGATGAGCCATGATCCAGCTTTGCTCACAAAGACTGAGATGCTCCTTTTATACACAAACAACAACTTTTTTGGAGTGTGTTGCAGCCGTCAAAACCGTTGGTCAGTGAAAATTTTGGAAATCTTTTCTATGCACTTTGGTCAATTAAATAAAAGTTAAGGAGAATTAACAAATCACAGATTCTTGATTTTATATTCATTTACTTTCATAGTGCCTTTATGGCACTTCTCTTTACTCGGGGTTGTATATGCTTTATTTGACTCTCAAAGTGCCGGTAGCTGCTGACTTGACTTCTTATAAGTTGCCATGTAATGTGCTTTTCACCGTATGGTATTTTCCCCAATAGAGCTGGCGATTCAGACAGTAATTGTAGTGACTGGAGCAGTGTAATAGAGTAGCAGGTCTTACTGAGTCTTTGCTGTAGCTGATTGTTTTGGCAGTGTGATCAGGGATGAGATGCAGATTCTCATGGGTTGTTTGTTGGAAAGCAGCTTCTTAAATAAACATGAAAACCATTAAACTGCCCGCATGAAACTCAATCGTGTGTTTACTGTAGAGCACTACACAGTGTTCACCGGACTGCTGGGAAACCACGTGCTAGAATTTCACCCTTGAAATTATATTTTTGTCATATATCAATTTGTACCTTATCTCCTATATTTGCTCCACACATGTGCGTCTGCGGTTACAGTGTTTGGAAATGTTAGACGTAATATATGAATATCTTTGCGTTAGATTCACAATATCAATTTGAGTATTTGTCTCAAATGCAGCATCTTTTACTTCACTTTTCTTCATTTTCAACTGGTATTTTTGTGGTTTTTAATGAATGCATGAACTACATGTGTAGTTCATCACATTAACTATAGACATGATCTGCTAACAACAAACAAATGCGAAGTCACACAATACTGATCTTATTTCGAACTGTGCCGACTTTATTTAAAAGTCTGCTTTTTGATATAGTTCAAATAAATACAATTTGGCAGTGATATTCATATGTGGCTTAACATGTGCGTCCAAATGCAAATGCATCTGTATATCACAAACATGTGCCATTATTTGGTAGCAGCTTAGAGTAACTTTGTAATTAAGCAATTTGCCCTGAACTGGAACAACTGAAACAATTGAGGAATATGGTTGTTTATTCATGACCCAAGAAAATGCAGTTGTGTTCTATTAACTCCTATAAAGTCAGTATCAAAGTGCAGAGCAAAAACATTTTGAATCCAGATGTGCATGGAGCTTCACTGAGCGAAGCAAACAAACATGCAGATCTCTGAATGGTCAGTGAGTTTGTTGTTGTGGGACCAAAAGATGAACACATTGACCATTCCAGTAAATAACAGGAGACATAAAACTCAGACCAGCGTTTGAAGATTGATGAGAACTTTAAAATGCACTTCTAAAAGGAAAAAGGCACACAACGAAGCTCGTTTTGTACCATGTTTATTTCATTGTGCCTTTGTATATCTTATGTGTAAGTGATGTGTCTGTGAATAGCATAAAAAAGTATTACTGTTAAAAAGCAATTCACTTATGTTTTTTTTTTTGTTTTTATTTGGGGGGTGGGGGGGGGGGGGTGTTTTCATTTTTTTTTTTTTTTTTTTTTTTTTTTTTTTGTCCTCTGGTCTATTTATACCAGCTTAAATGCATTTAGTCTCCCATGCTTTGTCATCTGTGGAAAAAAAGGAGTCTTTTTTTCCCATATTGAGATTGTCAGTAAACAACTTAAATGTTTTACTTTCTGTCTGTTCCTGACTCAAAGTTGATATGTTTTCAGGAGACTTGAAATATGGCACATATCTGACCATTTTATGGTATTTTATATATATATAATAAAATATATAATCATAGTTTTTTTTTTTTTTTGGTACTCCTGTCAGTTTGGTGTCTTTGTTTTGGAGTCGCCGTCAACTGTCATTATACTAAAATGCAGAATGTGCTTTAAAAGTTTCCTTTAGTGAACAGAGATCATATGGCTTTGGAGTAGGGCTGCACGATTAATCGAATGAGATTGTCATGCGCATCTTGTCAATAAAGCCCGTTCTGTGATCAGTAGTAAATCTCCATCACGGGCTTTCAGATGGAGCGGCATTTAATACACAGAGCCTTAGTTCACGACAAGCTACTCAAATCGCGTTCCTAATCATTATGTATTATGAAATCGAAGAAATCGTTCTGCGATTTTATAAAAGCTGTTTGTGTAGCTTGTCAGTGAACTACGCGCTGTGTATTAAATGCTGCCCATCATGAAATATAAGTTTAAATACCAAAAAAAAAAAAAAAAAAAAAAAAAAAAAAAAAAAAAAAAAAAAAAAAAAAAAAAGAAAAAAAAAAAAAAAACAACAAAACATTTAATAGCATTTTTTTTACTCCAAACTCACTTCATACGTCAGTCGAGTGTTTGAAATAAATCCTTCTGTGAGATGCTGTGGCTTCTTACAAAGAATAAGGCACGCAACATATTTCACAGTATTCTAAGCAGTGATAAAGTCTATGTCTGCATTATTATATACTTTATTATAATAAAAAAATATAATAAGACGAACATATATTGTCGTATCGTGTTTTATCTCCCACGTTTGACTTAATGACCTCAGTTACATATCTGTTTATTCATCAACCGCTATAGGGATTTCCTGGGTTTCTTCTGCGGGGCGTATTTGGAGTTTCAGAGCTAGAGCGCCCTCTGGCCTTCGGATGGAGGTTTACTACTGATCACAGAACCGTTGTGTATATGACACGGATACCCATCAACACCACTAGATGTCCTAATAAGTTTCAGGTTTAAGTTTAGGACTCTTCACAAGCTTTAGAAATCATTGGAAGAGACAAGAGCCTTTGGAATCACTATTGGATTATGATTTATGTGATTAACGATTAATGAATACTGTTTGGATGAATATGAATAAATACTTGGGCCTTATTTCAACCCTGAAATCAAAAAAGAAAATTTAAGTAGTTTTGCACAAAAGATGATGAAACCTATTTTATTTAAGTGCCGTAGGACTGTTAGTATGCAAAAAAAAAAAAAAAGGATCTCATTTCAAATGGATCAAATGAGCTGTTGATGTCAGTGTTTTTTTTTTTTTTTCATTTAGCATAGACATAATCATACGTGTATGGTCTTTTCACACTGAGCACAAAACCGTGTGACATGACAGATGCAGCCAATCTATATTCAGCTGTTTGAAGTGTGATTTCAGACCAATCAGATTTCACGGTGGGCGGAGCCACCCAGCATGATAGAGACCAAAGGAGAGACATGGATGCAGCTAGTTTGAACAAAACATTTATAATGAAGAGAGCTTACCAGTTTATGCCTGGTATAATTATTATAATTAATGTCTTTGTAAAAAAAATGTATTGCCTAAAATAGGCTTCCTTTTCTTTGTGCAAAACTGTGGGTAAATGTGTGGATTTAGTGTGTTTTCTTGAAGAATTTGCTGTGATAACAGAGCATTGAGATGATAAAGTGGTAAGTGTGAGGTTTCTGTCTTGAGAATAGATATCTGAGTTTTAATTTCATCTTGAAGTTCTCCACCAGGGTGAAGCTCCATAAATCCGTCACTTTGTAAACACTATTTTAAAAATGGAAATTGTAGCTTATTTCTTCCATGGTCCCAGTTTTCTTCCTCCATGTGCCCCGTTCTTTCGTTGTGAAGTTGAATATCGTCTGCGTCTGCTGGACTCCATGTAAAGAGGGCTCACACACTATATGCTGTTTGAAGTTTTACTGACGGCTCACACTTGATGTGTGTCATCTCAGAAAGTGTCATTTCAGCTCGCCGGAAGTCTAGCATGGGTTGCAGCAGACCTTATGGTCTCGTATAAAGTCACATAGACCGCTTCATAAACTTTTTGTACAGTGAATTTCTTTTGATTGCAAATGGATTAAAAAAAAAGTCATTATCTTGAGAGCAATTTCTAGGCAGTGAAATATACATTTGACATAACTTCATTAAATTCAAGGACAATTTTACATGTATTTTATATATATTTTTTTAATGGAAATCAATATATTTAGGCCTAAGTGTTGGATTTATGTGTTTGAATTGCATATTCAATTTCCATCCATTTGGATTACACACAGAAACAAACTAATAGACTTAATGTGATAAATAAATGAAACGGAAAAGTTTTCTGCACTTGGCATAGTTGAACTATTAACATCTACTGTAAAAGTGATTTTTGTAAGTTGTAGATGAAACAGATTGTCTTTAAAAGAAAATACTATTTTTTTTTAGACATTCTTCATCAAAATGTAATATTTAATTCACTGTGTTACTTGTGTTACTTTAATTGTGTTACTTGCCATTTTCTGTGTCATTGTTTATCCATCCATCCCTATCCTATTCTCTCTCTCTCTATCCCTCCTCGCTCTAGCTCTTCTCTCTACTCTCTCGCCTCTCCGATATATATTATAGATATATTATTTCTACTACAATGTCAACATTAAATTCAATGTGGGATTGTCATTCTTTGTAATATTTTTTTTATTAATTCGCAATTTCTGAGTGAAAATTGTTTCACTACCATTTTTTACTCAGTGTTGCTTAGTATTGCATAAATCTGTTAATTGTGAAAACAAATACATTTTATCAGTTAAAAAGTATGAATATGGTTATGGTTATATGAATATGGCTAGCTATGATACAAGTGATATTCCGTTTGCTAAAATGTATGACTGACAAATATGCATCACATTACGTTTATTAGTTTATGTTAAAACAGTGTAATCCAGGCCAATGGAAATTGTATTTAGGCCTCATTATTTTTCGAGTGAAAAATAGAATTGGCTGCGTGTGTCTCATACATACTCATCACGGCTCCTGTCTGTGGTCATTAAAGCAACACGTATCTAGAACATGTTGTTTTCGGTTTCCTGTTACTTTCTCTGGACGATCCGCAGAACTGCTAATCAACAACTATGAGATCTATATATACACATACTGCTTGTTGACACAGGGAATCGGCTGAACGTGCAGTTAAACTGAAGTGTGTGTGTGTGTGTTTTATTCCCTTCTGGGGTCTGGAACCATTCAGTAAATGTAATAGACTTTCATTTAAAGGATAAACAAAATGGCCAGTTTGCCCCTGCCAGACCAGCAGCCTTGATGATATAATGTGGAAAGTGTTTTTTCCTTCCGTTCGTTCAAATTTAGGTGGCCGGGACATGTTTTGAAAATATCATAATGTGTGTCCTATGGTGAGCACAAATGGTTACAATAGTAAAATGATTATGAATTTCCTTCTTGGCCGTAAAGGGTTAGATTCACATTCACCTTCATGATGTTTCAGACCTACAAAGATTCAAATCTGAAAATCTTCATGCGGCCCTTTTCCATATGATGACAGACAGGTCCATAAATCATATCTGTCAAGCTCCAAAAATGGCAATCAATCAATCAATACATACATGCATACATACATACATTTACGCACCACGGCAGTACTCCATATGACTCATGCTCTGTATTCCTGTCTTATTGTCTTCTGTAGTCATACAATTGCTGCTTGTGAAGGACAAATTTAAGTCATTAGTTGCTGATAATTCTTTTATACATTTCTGAAATGCATGTGCATTCAGATTCACGATCCAGGCAGTTTTGACATCATTTGACTAGAATTTTAGAATTAGTCTGGAACTAATTGCAGGTCTGTGAACAGCACAGATTCACTTTCATTTGAATTCAGTCCAATAAATCATAAGTCCAGAGGTGCCCTACACTTGTATGAGGTGGTGTTTCTCAATCCTGGTTCTTTTCCTAAATCAGAGTTGACATGCCAGGTCAGTTACAGGCACTCGGGTCTCAGGCTTCAGTCCAGATTCAGATGCATGTTCCATTGGTGTTCTTTTGTCTGGACTCCCAGTGTGTGACCCAGTCTGCGGTCCGCTCTTCTTCACGAGCTGTGATTGGAGATGGCACTTCCCTCCATGTGTGAAGGCCAGTGGTCAGCAGACCTTGGAGAGGCCGAATCCTCATTACAATGGGAGTCTTGTTTCCATATGGGTTCAGCTCTGTATTTAAAGGATATTTTGATTTGCTCCGCTCTCTGGCCGTCTCGGCAGCACAGCTGATGTTCCAAAGCAAACGGCACTGCCTCGTCTGGTTAACATGATCAAGATGTGCCCTGAGGCCTGCGGTTCGCTGCTCTTGCATTTGCACCTAGTTAAATGCATGTTGAGATGTGCTGCGTGTTTGTGCAGTGTTTCTGAATGTTACTTTTAACGTGAAGGTTGGCGTTCTTGGAGCTCCTCTGCCTCAGCGGTGGTCCTGAACATCTACTTTTTTCTCATTTTTTCCAAAATTTCAAAGGATGTTAATCTTAGCGAAGATGCTGAGGCAACACAAATGAATGTTATGCATATGAACTGAGTGCACTGCAGATTGTCCACAGAACCAGACCTGGTGTGTTTTGATCACTGTCTGTGTTTTAAACGCACATGAATTCTCATGCAGCAAAGGCCGTGGTTCCCCGAAAACAAGCCATGCATCACAAAGGACCTGCCAAACCTGAATGAAGAGTCGCTATTTTATTTTTCTGCACTATTCTGTGCTTTTCAACTCTGAAACTGGTTTCATCAAAGAGACCTTAAAAAAAGCATATATGGTGTGAATTAAAAGTGGAATGAGAGTCTGTTTAAAATGGACCAAAAGTTGATCTCCGTTCTCTTTCAAATTCAAGCACAATGTGAATGTAAAGTAAAATGCATTCTCTAAGACTTCTGTTGTAGTTTCCGTTTAATTTACTAAGAATATTATTTTCTTTTACTCTACATCCTCAAAGGTGCTCCTGTCTTTTTCTTCTGGGAAAATGGACCAAAAATATGTATGGCTCTTGCAACAAACTGATTTTGAATGATCTGAGCGTGAGGAGATGTTATTGCACCCGATATTAAGTACCCCCCAAAAGATGAAGTCATTGTATTAAATGAGAAAGTTTTAAAAATAAATATTTGATCCAATGTAGAATTTATTACACATTTTATGGCTACAGTGTAGCCATAACATTGTTTTCAGAAGCTGCATCCGAAGTGGCATTTATCTGTTCAGAGGTGGCATGAATGCATTTACACTGGAATTAGAATAGTTTAAAAAATGCTAAGAGATAAATGTTTTTGTTTTTTTTGAATATTGAACTATGAAATTGGGTGGGTTGTTAAATAAGTAAATAATTTTAATGTGTGTGTGTGTGTGTGTGTTTACCATCAATTAATTTGTTAATCGACAGTCCTACTTAAGTAGATGTTTTATTGTGTATTTGACAATATAAGCACAAAAAGCTACATTTAGCCTGAAAACAGAAACCAAAAATAGTTTCAGTTAACTAAATATATTTAATAATTAGGGCTGGGTATTGATTCAGCTGTCCTGATTCAATTTTCGATTCGCAAGCTCTCGATTCGATTAGATTCTTGGTTCGATTCTCAATTTTTATTTTACATTTATTTTTTTTATACAGGTGCTATTGATATTTCTAAAAAATGAACAGTAAACATTAGTTTACAAATGGTGAATTAATAAAAAGAAATTAAGAGCCACAGGCCTGTATTTTAAACCTATTCTTTTTTTGTGTAAGGTCAAACTTTTAGGGTCTTTTTTAAACAATAATAGGGCCCTATAAAATGTTCTTCTTAATTTTTATGGTAATCAGATGAAGGCCTAAAACATTAATTTAATTTATCCTAAACAAAATGAAAATTAAACCCTTTTATTTTTTGGCAAACAAAGTGCTGCACAACAGAGGTTTACTGTTAAAATTAAAAAGAAAACAAATGTGACTATTCCTTTAAAAATAAAGATTTATTCATATTTATTAGTAGTAGTAGCATTGAGTCTTAAGACTGCTAAATGGTAATATATTTCTGACACAGATTCTTCACGTTAAACTAAACTTTTATTTTGACGGGTTGCCGCGAGGAACTTGCAGCTGCTGTGTATGTGATATGATGGTAGTTTTCTCAAATTAAACGGTAACATGCTAATGAAGTGACTCTCAGAGCAGCTGGAGATTATATTTGTGTATTCATATCATCATAGTGAGAGACAGAGCTGAAAAACACAGAGGCGTCGTTCCGCACTTAGTAAGTGGTAGTAAACAAATGGAAGTGTGTAGTTATCATTCATTCATTCATTCATTGCGGAAATCATGGCGTCTTTACGCGTGATGTCAAATGCTTCCACAGATTTGTAGTATTACTATAGAATTTTACCTGAGCATTGCAGATCACGCATATTGCTTTGTTCTTGGTTCATTTAAAAAAAAACGATTAATGGAAAAATCTAATTTTTTTTTGCCCAGCCCTTAATACCAACACTCAAACTAAAAAATAAGTTGTTATATATAAGCATTTTAAAGTCTGCATAAGGTTATTTGATATCAACTTTTTTAATGGCAAAAAAAACCAACAAAACAAAAAAACCAACCTCAATTCAGTACCAAACATTGTTGGACAACTCTTTTTGTGACCTCACCAAAAATTTCTTTGTCTTATGTGCGTAAGATGAGTTATAAAGTTGCTGAAAGGTATAAATATTTGACTGTTTAAAAGCATAAAAAAAACAGCAAACGAACTGGGTCAGGGTTCACAGATTCTACCTGACCGAAAAATCCTCTGACCCATCAAACTACTCTATGACCCAGGCGATTAAAAACACGGATAAATCAACTCACCAACTTGCAGTGTGTAAGGCTCGTCACTTTCCATCGTCAGCTGTCCTTATTCCTGTAGCGTGTCCTCAATCTGGCAACCTGTGTGAGCGTCCAGTCTGAGGAATAGCTGGTGGAAGAAACGACTCTCTCCAATATTTTGAATTTGGACTGCAGTTCCCATTTCAACCACTAGCTGTCAATATTACATTTCGCACCTTTAAGCTGACAAGGCTTACACATGCATGCAAAGGATAAACCTAGTTGACGCCGCAGCTCTTTCTCATCACACAAGCGTAACTGCCAGAGCGTCGGCAGAACACGTGTTCCCTAGAAACAAACCCACAACCTTGGTGTTGCTAGACAGTTAAAAGAACACTTCTGCAGTTTATTAATTCATATCATATATCATGACCTCACTATGAAAATCGTATAATAGAGTTTTGTAATGCACAGCAGTTAATAAAACACTGTTCCTGTTTCCACCTTTCACAAGAGCGCAGAACGAGAAGTGTTAAAGCTGTCTGTCTTTGGAGGGTTTTGTGCAGTGTTTGTGTTGGTTCTGCTGTTAAAGACTCTGTTTGGAGCACAACTGTTCCCTTGGCTTCGGAGAATGAGTTTCCTGATGGAGGCTACTTGACGAGATAATGCTGTTCATCTGAGGTCATGCATCATCTGCGCTCTCACTGACCTGAGACCCGCGATACCTGATGGATCCGCACACAGATGAATAGAGGAGTGATCCAACTGATCTTAATGGGATTGTTTGCTCTGGAAAGTGAGACGGCGCATGCGTGCCATGGAATTCCGGAGCGTATTCCATGTGGAGACGGAGCGCTGTTGGCTGAACCTGTTGAACCCCACAACGAAAGTGCGCGTCATTACATGTCTCATTTCACTGCAAACATGGGCTTGACCGTGTTGGTGCAATGACTCTCTAAAGATCAGCTTGTATGCAGCATGTTTTTGACTTTGGATGTGGAAGTGCGTGCTTGTGTGCTCGACGTGGTGTGATGATTACTGGAAGAGTGTTCGAGCCTGACGTGCTTTCATCTGCTGGAGAGAAACAGATTTGCTAAGTGCCACACTCTCTAATGCAGATCTCATGATTCAGACCGGTGTGTTTGTCTGAAAGCCTGATGGATGTTCTGTATCAATTTATTATTCATTTAGATGCAGCTGTACAAGCCAAAGCAGTGCTTCTCGTAAAAAGTTCAAAGGGTTAGTTCACCAAAAACCAATGACAGTTCTTTCATTTAATCATTTTGTTCCTTAACGTCTTTTTATTCAGTGGAACACGAAAGTAGAGATGCACTAAAATCCGAAAAGTTTTAATTTAGCCGAAAACAGAAACCAAAATAGTTTATTCAGAGATCAAATAATTACATTTATTTAATAATCAACACTGAAAATTCAAAACTGAGATGTATATAAGCATGTAAATTGTGTGCATAAGGCAGTCTTTATATGTGACCCTGGACCACAAAACCACAAGATTTATACATCATCTATATCAATATTCGGCTGAGATACAACTATTTGAAAATCTGGAATCTGAGGGTGCAAAAAAAATCAAAATATTGAGAAAATCTCCTTTAGAGTTGTCCAAATGAATTCCTTAGCAATGCATATTACTAATCAAAAATTAAGTTTTTATATATTTACAGTAGGAAATTTACAAAATATCGTCATGAAACATGATCTCTACTTAATATCCTAATGATTTTTGGCATAAAAGAAAAATCTATAATTTTTAACCAATCAAAGTATTTTTGTCTATTGCTACAAATATCCCCCAGCGACTTGACTTACTGCTTTGTGCTCCAGGGACCCAATTTTACATTATTTGTGTGATTAAGTGCTTTTACACCACTAATTGGTGAAATATAAAACATTTAAACTGTGCTGTAATAAAAAGCATGTTTCATGACCGCTTTATTCAAAACATACATAATAATTGAAACTGTAGGGTAAATAATATATACGATGGGCATATTAGGGGAGTTAAAATTGTTAAAAGCATCTTGAAATCAAGCCAATTTTCTGCAATGATTTCAGCCATCACAAAAACATAATGAGCGCTGCTCTGATGGCACGTTTGAGATTTTAGTTGTTAAACTTGACGTGCCCACGACACAACGAAGGTCCATGCTCTCTGTTCCCGTAAGGTGAACGAAAGCGCATGGTGCTGCCTCAAAAAATGAGAGAAGTGACATAAAGCATTCACATTGATCCATGCACTATATAGTCCACTCAGCGCTGTCTTTGTGGGAGAAAGAGACCCTTCATTAAGTTAGGATTGCTAAAAAATCCTCTCTTTCACGCCGCTTTCAAATCTATAGAAGCCCATTCTGTCATAAGACTAAGAAGTATGCTTTTGATATTCCATTACATTTTATTTTAATAATATAATAATATAATTGTATAATTATAAGACTTTATCTCATAAATATCTTTTATGTCATTATGATTTACCAAAAAAGTTTGTCTTTTTTGCGATAGAAATGTGGTTTCATGCAAATTTCATTTTCATTCGTCAGCATATTTCAATTTTGTGTTATTTGTTCCTTATTAATGAATGATGACTTGTAATTTTGGGATCGTCTGAATTTACCAAATGTAGTTCTGAAGCCTACAGATCCTCTTTATTATAGGGTAGCCTAACTTTTGGTATTACTCAGTTATTTTGGATTTCCGCTATTAGAACATCTGATCTAGCCAGTCGGGATGGAAAACTGAAGACATGTTCTGCCAAGACTGTCTTGTTATGCAACCAGAAAGTGGTCCAGTATATTTCAGCAGCTTCCAGTGTAATTTAGTGGTGCCACTTAGCTTGAACTCACCGTGTCTGTTGAAGCTATGATGGACATGTGAACAGGTTAATGGCTCTCTGATCCCATCAGGCACTGAAGCCATTTTCAGTGGACTGCTGAACTCGTCCTTTTCAGTCCCGCTTCATTCTACTGTCATGTAAGGCTTTGCACAGTTATCTAATACTCTGCAGACCTTGATCTTTCAAGATGAGTTCATTGAGCTCGGAAATCACACGGAAATCTTTCTGCACAGTCTAAAAAGAGCATTCATTGAAACTGCAGGAATCACTTGTTCTGAACTTTCTGATGCCTGACAGATGGATGCATTATGACCATATGTTTATGTCCACAACACACATTTATTCATTTATAGTGAAGTGAAGCAACTCGCATATGTGAAAAGTAGATGGGCTGAGAATGTCACAGAATCTACAGAAGTAGATTCATAGCATTGTTTTAACCACTGTATGTTTGGAACTTAATTTGAAACTAGTTTTAATATATATTCATTTGAACAAATCAATATCAATTCCTAAATCCCAAGGTCAAGCTTTTTAGTCTATCAGTCTAGTCAGTTGATGCTTGAATAAACTTCACTTGACATTACAGGACGTGCTATGAAAAAACTGGTCTGTGCAATGAATACATTTACCTCTGTTGCAGGCGTGCGATACAGTTTTGCATGTTCATAACACAGCCGCTTAATATTGAGTTCGTTGTGCTTGTTTGTGTGTGAGATTGATTATACCTGATAGTTAGGGCTGTGCGATATGATGATTTTTGATCGTGGACGATCGGATCTGCTTTTGAAGAAATATCGTTGTATCGTGCTACAGCGTGCATTCTATCAGCTGCAGTTCTGGCGCCTCCCTCCGTCTCAATATAATGTACAACACACTCACACTGAGAGCCTGTCAAAAAGCGCCTGATTATTGGACTAAGTTGTCTTTCACGTCTGATTGATTTCACGTCTAATATGTCAAAAAAAAACAAGGTTTAATATAAAACACAGTTGGTTATGTCAACAAATGGAAAAGTATTAAGCGGGTGCAGTCTTAAGGGATAGTAGCTACTAAACATGTGCAGACGTCATAAAAAGGGATAGTTCACCCAAAAATAAAAAAAAATCTGTCATTATTTACTCACCCTCAAGTTTTTCCCAAACCTGTATTAATTTCTTTCTTCTGCTGAATACAAAATAAGTTATTTTGAAGAATGTGAGTAACCAAAGAGTAGCTGGTCCACACTGACTTTTACAATAATAAAAAATACCAGCAACTGCTTGGGTACCCACATGTTTCAAACTAACTGTATGTTCAACAGACGAAAAAACTAATCGGTTTGTAAAACAACGCGAGTGAATGATGTATTAAAAATGAACACTATGACTGAATGAGAGGACAGATGGACAGAATTTTCATTTTTGGTGAAGCATTCTTTTAATGTTAATGAAACAACAAATGAAAAAGAGAAAATCACTCACTGCTCATGACTGATGAACTTTAATACAGTCGCTTAAAAATGTATGATTGATGTGTATAGTGTTTTATTTTAATATTTGTTCGTTCAATTTCTTGAATGTTACTGCTAAATACTATACCTGAAAAATAAAGCACTATTTGTTTTATTTGTACAGTGGGGCAAAAAAGTATTTAGTCAGCCACCAATTGTGCAAGTTCTCCCACTTAAAAAGATGAGAGAGGCCTGTAATTTTCCTCATAGGTATACCTCAACGATGAGAGACAAAATTAGAAAAAAATCCAGAAAATCACATTGTAGGAGTTTTAAAGAATTAATTGGTAAATTCCTCGGAAAAATAAGTATTTGGTCACCTACAAACAAGCAACATTTCTGGCTCTCACAGACCTGTAACTTCTTTTTAAGAGGCTCCTCTGTCCTCCACTCATTACCTGTATTAATTGCAAAAAAAAATTTTTTTTGCTTCATTTGAACTTGTTATCAGTTTAAAAGACACCTGTCCACAACCTCAACAGTCACACTCCAAACTCCACCATAGCCAAGAACAAAGAGCTGTCAAAGGACACCAGAAACAAAATTGTAGACCTGCACCAGGCTGGGGAGACTGAATATGCAATAGGTAAGCAGCTTGGTGTGAAAAAAAAAAACTGTGGGAGCAATTATTAGAAAATAAAAGACATACAAGACCACTGATAATCTAACTCGATCTGGGGCTCCACGCAAGATCACACCCCGTGGGGTCAAAATGATCACAAAAACTGTGAGCAAAAATCCCAGAACCACAAGGGGGGACCTAGTGAATGACCTGCAGAGCGCTGGGACCAAAGTAACAAAGGCTACCATCAGTAACACACTGCGCCGCCAGGGACTCAAAACCTGCAGTGCCAGACATGTCCCCCTGCTTAAGCCAGAACATGTCCAGGCCCGTCTGAAGTTTGATAGAGAGCATTTGGATGATCCAGAAGAGATTGGGAGAATGCCATATGGTCAGATTAAACCAAAATAGAACTTTTTGGTAAAAACTCAAATTGTCGTGTTTGGAGGAGAAAGAATGCTGAGTTGCATCAAAAGAACACCATACCTACTGTGAAGCAAGGGGGTGGAAACATCATGCTTTGGGGCTTTTTCTGCAAAGGGACCAGGACGACGATCCGTGTAAACGAAAGAATGAATGAAGCCATGTATCGTGAGATTTTGAGTGAAAAAAGCAAGGGCATTGAAGATGAAACGTGACTGGGTCTTTCAGCATGACAATGATCCCAAACACACTGCCCGGGCAAAGAAGGAGTGGCTTCGTAAGAAGCATTTCTAGGTCCTGGAGTGGCCTAGCCAGTCTTGAGATTTCAACCCCATAGAAAATCTTTGGAGGGTGTTGAAAATTCGTGTTGCCCAGCGACAGCCCCGAAACATTACTGCTCTAGAGGAGAGCTGCATGGAGGAATGGGCCAAAATACAACAGTGTGTGAAAACCTTGTGAAGAAAACGTTTGACCTCTGTCATTGCAAACAAAGGGTATATAACAAAGTATTGAAATGAAATTTTGTTATTGACCAAATACTTATTTTCCACCATAAATTGCAAATAAATTCTTTAAAAATCCTCAATGTGATTTTCTGGATTTTTTTTCGCATTTTGTCTCTCATAGTTGAGGTATAACTATGATGAAAATTACAGGCCTCTCTCATTTTTTAAGTGGGAGAACTTGCACAATTGGTGGTGACTAAATACTTTTTTTTCCCCACTGTATATACTGTGTATTGTAATGTATATCTTTGTTCTTATTTTCTAATAACAAAGATTTAAAAAATGACAGATTTTTATCTTTTCTCACTTTGGTCTAAATGTCTGCCATTCTTTTTTATTATATATTTGGTTAAGGTGTAAGCTCCACCCTGGTGTATGTTTTGGCGTTACACTATTCCATTTGTAGCTTATATTTTAAGAACGTTTATCATTTATACGTTGTTAGCCTTAAAACAATGGTCGGTTGTGAGGTGTATTGTTTGCTCTGTATGGAAACCTCAGTGCCATTGTCCGAGAACTGTCCGACTTTTGTTTAAGTGATGAACTCCATTACTTGTTTGTTTTCAGACATGATAACAGACAGTTTATACTTGTGCTACAACTTTTTGGCGTGTGCTACAAAATTTTCAACCTCTGTAGCACCAGTGCTATGTGAAAAAAAAGTTAACATACAGCACTTGCATTATATACACCGCTAATAATGTTGTATATTTCACAATGCTTATCCAATCCAACAGCGCAGTAAGCATTGAGAGTTTGTCGCTTTGATAAGAAACAAAGTCTCATATTTAAAATTCTGTCTATTTTATCAGGAAATTCAAACAATAAATTCATTTTTTTTATATCATATATAGAAGTTAATGTAAAACTTCCTTATGTGCAATTTACATGTTGGCATACAATTTATTTTATTTTATTTGAGTGTTTATTATATCTATAAATAAATAGTTTTGTGATGTTAATTGTAACCTTTAATATGTGCCGTAATATGGTCCCTCTAATTCATTTTACAGCAGATAGATGTGTATCCTTAAGAACATGTAAATCATAAGTGAATTGGTTAGGAGGAGAGCAGTTTGTCAGTAAACCACTATTTAAATCAAAAGTACAACCGAGGATATTGTTATTTTCCCCTCTGCTGTACTGAAAACATACCAAACCATGACTTCAAAACCGAGGTACGTACCGAACCGTCATTCTGTGCACCATTACTGTCACGAATCCGGTCCATGAACTGCCCTCTGCTAGCCATCCGAGGTACCCTTTCCATTTTTCATTGACTCTCGCACTACACACTTTTGCACATCACCCCGGACTACATTTCCCTTTCATGCATTGCACTGATTGCACTCAGCGCGAATTGCACACACCTGTTTACACTGTTTGCACCCAGCTGTTTCATATCACTCCCTCGCTATTTAACACTCACTCTGATCCTTTCCCTCTGCCGAGTATTGTTTAGCGCATGTCTCCAGATAGCTACACTACAGAGCCCACATTCGTTTCCAGCCTTAGCCTTAGCCTTAGCCTTAGCCTTAGCCGTTTTCTCGGTTCCTGATCTTCACCTGGTTTCCTGGATTTCTCCCTTTAGTCTTGTCCCTCCTGATTCTGTTTGCCGTTCATCGGCCTACGCTAGCCCTAGGACTATTCCTGTGTCTTGCCCGCCATATACCTGTTTGCCTCTGTTTGACCCTGCCTGTTTTATGACCACGTCTCTGTCTTCTCCAAATAAAAAGCTTGCATATGGATCTGCACGTCTCGTGTCTTGTCAGCCCCGTAACAATTACACCCCTAATATTCTCTGCAAAACTGTACAGTAATTTGGCAGTTCCTTGAGCTGAAGGAACACTAAAACAGTCACATGTCTTGAACAGGAAGTGGTGCAGCGCTGTGCTTCACAGGGCTAAGGACTGTTTGATGACGACCACAGCACGAGAATATTGTTGGCAGGTTGCGTTTGTAAGTAACTCTGGGAATGACTCTGGTGGAGATGGCAGAGGAAGAAAGGCTGGTGGCTTGGTTTGCGTCCTGCATATTTATGACCGGCTCTTACACATATAATTACATTATTAACAGGCATCACTTTGGTTTGCAGCCGCTGGATGTTCTGAGACTCGGTGGTTCACACATATTGGTCAGGAGATGGTGTCGTAACTCTGTCATGCGTGGCCATTGTTTCAGTGCTTTATTTGTGGAAAAGCAGTGGAAAGTTAGTCACGACTGATCCGAATCCAGCGCTTTATGCTTCCCTTCAGGTTGGACCGTAGCCTAACCCGGCACCCATCAGGCGCTGGATCCGCTCTGTTCTCATGTGGCCCACAGACCTTTCTGTCTGTTTTTCATGGTTTTGCCTGGGGTTCAAAGGAGAGGGTTAGCGTAGCATAATGCTGAGCAGTGAGTGTTGTGATTAACATGCTGTATGAGCGCATGCGACAGCCATCCCTCAGGGGTCCATATTAATGAACTACAAATACTGTACTGCTACCGTAATTAGTTTGTTTTGGAACAGTGCTTCTTTTGCACAAATATGCAGTATGTTTCTAATGGCTTTCTACTGGTGCTTGAAAGTGTTTGAATTTTGACACCTAGATTGAAGAACTGTAAAGTCCTTGAAAATGCTTGAATGTTATTCTGAAGACCTGTTTTATTTAAGTTTATTTTACTCTTATGTTAGGCCTTCGTGTACACCAATGTGATTTTAATAGGTCCTGATGTCCAATTTGTAAACAATTTCTTTCCAAGTTTTAAATAAATCCATTATATATCTAGTTTAGTTATGAAACACTGTAAGATGCAAGTTGTTTACATGCAGCAATCACATCATTTACACAGCAAGCTGATGGAGTAGCTTGCTCAATGTCTAAATAATCTGATTCAGTGTTCAGTGTAAGCTGACCCTGCAGCACATTCCTCTGAAAAATAGCAGTTCCTCAGAAACCCTCCACCTCCCCCAGCACCACCTGTCTATATCTGCTGTGGGATTTGTGCCTATTCAAGATGCAGCAGCAACAACAAAACTCGCATGCAGTGTGTCTGTGTATCTGTTGGCAGTATCGAGTCCATACTTGCTCTGTAGCAGCAGCATGGCAGCAGATGTAGTACGCCAAGACTAAATACATTAACATTGTCATATCGAATAACATGCTAAAACTAGTTGTCGTGATTGAAATGAATTAGCGGTCTGAATCATTTGAAGTCAAGAAGTTGTTCATCTGGCACATACAGGCTGCAATGCACATATCAGCCAATATTAGACCAAAATGTGAGCATATTGGTTGAAAATGTGCATTTAATTAATGTCTACTATTTTTACATTTAGATTACTTGTTCCATCATCATGCATTTAAACACGTATAAATTAATAAGACTGTCAAAATAGATGAGAAACGTTTCATACTGTACAATATAATAATAGTGGTGCCTAAATGTACTTGTAGCATTTAAAACCATTGATTTTAGTGATTTAGTGTTTATTCGTTTTTTTGTTTTTTTTAACGGCAGGTTAATGATGCTACCGTGATGCTACCAAGTTTTGTTTCAATAAATTGAATAGTTGCTTTCCTTTCATCCAATTTCAGGTCAACTGTTTTTGTGACTAATGATTCCAGAGCTACAGGAAATGATATAAGCCTGATTTCACATGACTTTGTTAAATGCTCCATCTGGATTTGATTTCGACACGATTACATTTGAACCTGTAAAGAGGATCTTTATTTCTGTATGTGTGCTAGAGTATTTTTCTTGTGAGTTGAGTTGAGTACAAGTGCGTTTCTGTAAGAGTCCTGACGTGTCTTTGTCTTCCGGCTTAAAGATTACAAAGGATTTACTGTGGTTGGTTATGTGCCTCTCTAGTTGTCTTTGCAGTCACCGCCCTCCTTTATTTATGAGTAGCCTACTCCTCATTCTTTTTCTTCTCCATTTTAATCACACTTCATCAGATCTGCTTTTCCGCTCGTTCCTGCAGAGTTTGCATTCCTCGGCTCGACACTCGTGAGATTTCTAGAATTCTTCTCTGTCTCTGTGTCATTGCTTGGATGTGAGCAGGAGAAATCCACTCAGGCTCATAAAAAAACAAAGAGGGATAAGTGGCTTTTTATTCACTCAAAGCTGTTGTTTTTTCCCCCTCAGTTATTCTTTAGCGATGACTTAATCATTTACTTCGATACCTTATTTAATTATTTAGCCAATAAAAAATAAGTCCTTACGTAAATAAATAAATGCATAAAATAAAATGGTATCAACAGATTCTGCATGACTCATTTCATTGGAACCAAGAAACCAAATTTCTGACAAACTTTTCACAAATTATGAGCCATTATTTTCAGATTTCTTTACCAATAGTATTGATGCTTTAATGAGATTATTGCTTGAATACTGAAAAATTAATGTAAGGAGAAGTCAGTGGGGTCTATTATTGTTTGGTCCCCATCGCTCTTCACTATGGCTTACACAGAACTGTGGAAATTGATTGCTCAGCAGCTCTGATGAAGAGAAAATGAGCTGCTCATGGTCCAGCAGCGCTCCAGTGGCAGCATTATGTAATTGAATGGAGGTTTTGGTCTCCAGAGTGGACCGGAGTTAGTTCTGGTTAGTGCAGTGAGGCCTGGGTTGGCTCTGCTCGAGTGTAATCATGTGGCTCAGTGATTTGCAGTCCAGCTCACGCAGGCTCTAGAGCTAAAAGTGTCCCACAGGGCCACTGTCCAAGTCTTTAGGAGATGTTTTTGTTTAAGTTTTACAGTTTGAAAATGAGTATGACTGATATCTCTTTCACACCAGCAGATTAACTTGTGTTAATACCGTGCAGAATGGCGGCAAACTAAGATCTTGCACTCACAGAGACGCTGTGTTGATGGTCATTTAGTGAGCCCGCCGCAGAAGGAAACTGAGAGGTTTCAGCCATAAAATGAAACCATCATGTATTCACACTGATGTCGTTTTAATGTGAAAAAGCATTACTGAAACTAAAGGCTTCTCTTTTCCGTACAATAAAAGTAGAAGATGGTTTATACTCTCAAACTCCAACATGGACAGAATCGTAGAAGTACAACAAAAGTAGTCCAAGACTCAGACACTATATTCCAGTCCTTCTGAGATGCAAGTATTGGTTATTGTTCTTCCACAGTGGATATTCATTTAGCTAGTATTGTTCTTTTGGAAAATAATATTGGTTTGCATGGAATTATTGGCTCTAATGTAATGTTGCTCGTTCTTTTCCATGCATTTACGAAGAATGGAGGCTGAAACATTCATGCTTTAAAAGGGACGTAAAAGCACCAAAAAGAATCATTAAAGTAGTCTGTAAAGTAGATTTTCAGTGCATTGGTTAATGCAGTTCACAGAATCAGTCTGAAGGAGTTAAACAGACAGACCTATTTCTAGAGCTCAGGCCACTGACTCCGAGATCTAGCCATGGCTCTTCATTATCTGCGAATAAATTTCTTGTAAGTTATACTTTTGTGTTTTTGTGTCTTTATTGAAGTTTGAAAGCGTCTGCACACATTCATTGTAAATGCATGCATGTTTATTGCTAAATTCTCCTTTTGTATTTGATGTAAAAATTTACATAGGGTTGAAATGACCTATGATTGAGTAAATTATGACAAAATGCACATTTTTTTTAGTTCTTTTATATAAATATCATTTTGATGCACGTACAATACATACATACGTACACAGCTCTTACAATGCTTCCCAGGGAAAGCAAGAACTGACTAAATGTGCATCTTGAAAGCCGTGTAAGTCACTTTGGATAAAAGCATCTGCCAAAAGTCTAAATGTATGCAGTGGTTGAATGGTGAAGTGCTAATAATTGGATACCAAAAAAGATCAAAAGTGTTTTTTTTTAATCATCTTTAAAATGCTGTAAATTATTTTAAAGTGAAAGTTAAAGTTATATAATGCAATTAATGTCAAGCACACAAATTGCTGTAGATGCACAAAGTGCACACTTTTGGATTTGTGCCGAACAAGAGAGGTATGTGAGCCCAAGCACATTTCCAAACATACCTGTAATTTCCGTTTCGTTTTAAATTTGTTTAGGCTTGGCGTTTATAATAATAATGTTGTTTATAATGTTTCCCACTTTAATTTGTTTGATTTATACTTACTTTTTTTCATTCCTGTTCTGAATATTGTTCAATTTAAAGGCCAAGCCAAAAAGCTGTGCTTCAACACACCGCACAGACTACAGCCGACTAACACGTGCGTTCTGCGCTGCGTGAGAGGAATTAGCTGTCTATATCAGCAGCTATCAATAGTATTAGAGAAACCGAAACAAGGATATACGAGATAAACACAGATATATGAAACATAAACAAAGCAGTGCTTGCTTACCATTGTGAATATCAGTTATGTTGGTAACTTTCTTAATTTTTAACGGCTCATGTTGTTGTGAAACTATTCATATATGTGACCCTGGACCACAAAACCAGTCTTAAGTTGCTGGGGTATATTTTTAGCAATAGCCAAAAAAACATTTATCAATTTGTCTTTTATGCCAAAACTCATTAGGATATTAAGTAAAGATCATGTTTCATGAAGATATGTTTTACATTTCCTACTGTAAGTATATCAAACCTTTTTTTGATTAGTAATATGCATTGCTAGAAACTTCATTTGGACAACTTTAAAGGCGATTTTCTCGATATTTAGATTTTTTTGCACCCTCAGATTCCAGATTTTCAAATAGTTGTATCTCGGCCAAATATTGTCCAAATATCCTAACAAACCATACATCAATGGAAAGCTTATTTATTCAGCTTTCATATGATGTATAAATCTCAATTTCGAAAAATTGACCCTTATGACTGGCTTTGTGGTCCAGGGTCACATATTGGAATGCTTGGGTAAGATCAGATAACATTAGAACAGCCGTCTGTCTGTGCCACCTTTATTTATTTGCTTGTTTTCGTCACTTTCGCTTTAATTCTCGGGCACTGACTCCTTCACTTAACTGAACATCCAATCAGAGTTCTCACTTGCACAGACGGCCCCGACACATACAGATGTTGACGTGTGGCACACACCAAACAAATTAGCCCCACAGATGTTCGACTTGGTGGTTCTTAAAGTAATTGTTGTCAAAGGGAAACTAAAATACAAATTTATAGTGTTTGTAATTTTTATTAACCGATATTTGCCAATATTGTATTACCAATTTAATTTACCAGTGTGATTTATTGCCAATTTTTAGTTTTTTTATTTGTTATTTTTTTGGCTTTTATTCTCTCTCAACTAGGGGTGTCCCCAACTAAGGATTTTCAAGTCAAATCTGAATTTTTCGAATCTTGCCGATATCGCGGGGGGGGGGGGGGGGGGGGCTTCGTCGAATCATATGTTTTTTGGGGTGGGGCAAAATACATTGCCAAGAGTCAAGTCAGACATTAATATTTACGTTAACACACAGGGAAAATGTGTAACGGACACCTCAAAGATACAAACGGACTCAACGGATGCTGATGCCTTGCTGCGAATTAAACATAGTTAACTTAACCGTCAGCTAAACCACTAGGGCTCAATCATCATTTTTCACAATAGTGCTCTCATTGTAGTGTTATGTATATGACAGTAGTTATTATTGTTCTGCATTTTTGTTTTGAGCTGCGCACGCTGAAGATGACCAGTAGAATGAAGCATATGATAGCATGTTTTTAATCAATGGGATTTAACTCATTATTTATCTCATATAGAATACGCTTCGTTATTTCCACAACATAACATTAATATTACGACTTATAGGCTATCTGCACAAAATGCTCCGAATGCACATGAACGTGTCTGCGCGGCTCTGAATTAACTCCTTTTGTAGACGTTCTTCACGCACACGTGCAGAAACACGGCAACTAAACTCACAGCATTTTATTATAATAGTGTTCTCATTATAATGTTATGTGTATGACAGTCCCAGTCGTAGTTATTAATATTCTGCATTGTTATTTGTCCCAGAGATATTCACAGTACGCACTACATGAAGTGGCTTTACGGCAGCGCACTCACCAAACACTGCACTTATACAAGAAATTTTGAATCCCTTTTTGCCCTACCTGATCGAAAAAATCCAGTCTTTCACTCTGCCTGTGTCATTTTGAGTCTTGATAAATTTTTAAATCCCTGCTGCCAAGATGCTCCTCTGTCGGTCACGGATTATGGAGAGTCAAAATTAAATCTATCGGAGTGGTTGGATTTATTCACACACGTTAAAATATTTATTTGAAGCTTCTTTCTTTTCAGATTCTTATTTACAGCATTATCTTAATAGGCTGTATATTAACTTATTGGGAGAAAACCAGTAGTTCTATGTGAAATCAGACATTTGAGCACCCCCATATAGCCAAAATAGCATGATCATAACACCCCGCGAATATTCGACTGTGAGATTGGGAGTCGAATCAGGCTCCTCCTATCGAAGCATCAAATCTTCAACTATTCGGGGTCACCCCGAATTTATAATTTATTTTATTTTCTTGCAATCACTTACATTGATCACACCAAAAATAAAGGTCCAGTTTGAATGTGTGTGTGAGTGTGTTTTAAACATTAATTTACCAAGTAAGTATAGGGCTGAAAAAAAATCCAGCAAGGACTTAACCTGTTTATTGACATGATTTAAGCATTCTGCCTGAGCAGTTTGTTTGCTCTTGAGCTTCTAGTTTCCCTTCCTTCAGCTCTTAAGTGTGAGAAACTGAAGGTGTTTATGGTGTGTTTTTGATCTTTCTGTTGCTCTGGGTTGGTGGCCTGTTTTAAGGGATAAAGGCAGGTCATGTCAGGCCTTCCTGAGTTTGCAGAATTGGGTTTAATTGGGCTTTCTGGCTTGCTTGCAGCTATTTCGGTCTGAGGTCTCCCCTGGCATTCAGGCTTCATGTTGGGCAGGCCTGTGCGAGGGCAATGTCGCTTTGATATGCGTGTGCATGAAATAGGCTCCAGCCTTCCGTTTCCCGTGCACGTTAATAACGCTCTGACACGTTAAAGCGCTGATTAGGAATTCAGGCTGCGCTTGAAGACCATTCGTCATGGAGATCACATGGTGTTTGTGACTTATGTCCATGTGGTTGCCTCCGATTAAAGGTTCACAAGCCATTTTAAAAAATAACAATGTCTATATTGTGGGCAGGATGTGTAAATGTTCTCTTCCTGTAATGTCTTAACAGACTAGATATTTGGTTCGGCAGTTTGCGGGCTGCTATTTTCTTCCCGCTTTTGCCATTTATAGAACAAGTGCAGCTGAAGACTAGTGGCAGGACTAATCAACTAGTCTCCTGCTTTCTCACTGGAACCCGTTGACCTCAAACGCAGTGATTGTCCAGCGGGACCCCTGGCACAGTGCAGGCCTCATTATGCAGGGTGTGTATGGGAACGGCAGTAAACATGACATTTCCCTCCAGCAAGCGGCCCGTCCTAATCACAGCCCTGCTGCACAATATGCAGTAAACCGTCGCCACCGCGGACGCTGAGACCGGGGCAGAGAGGATGTTAACCCCTCATTCCCTTCGTCTATAAGTGTAGCTGTCCTTTATTGCACAAAATTTTTGCAGTGCATGCAGTGTTGGTGAAAGTTACTTTGAAACGTAATGCATTGCAATATTGCGTTATGCCATAAAGAGATTAATTGCATTACTTTTTATGGAAAGTAATGCATTATATTTGCGTTATTTACTATGTTTTTGTCACCTGGGCTGGGCTTGCTTATTTGTTTTTTTAATAACAAAAAACCTCAAAGTTATATTTTTGGCAACTGTAAAGGCCCTTTCACACCAAATGTGAAATGAATAATCCTCAGGCTGAAGGAAGTGCCTCTGCACCTCACTCCCAATTTCTCTCAATACGGTGTCAGTGAATACATTGGAAAACAAAGTAACTTGCATTATGTATTTGAAAAAGTAACTCTGATATTTCATTGTAAATTTAAAAGTAATGCATTACTTTACTGGTTACTTGAAAAAGTGATCTGATTGCGTAACTCGCGTTGCTTGAAATGCGTTACCCCCAACATTGATTTGCACTGCATTGCTTATTGAACAAATAGTTGAGACTCTAAAATCTGATGGATGGGTCGTTTTAAAATAGCTGTTATACTGACACATCTAGGTCCCTTTGATTTATGCGATGCGGAAAATAGATGGAATTATGATATGAACTGGTGTTTGTGATTATTAAAGCATATAAATGCATTTTAGTCTTATAAAATAAACACAGAAACTCAAAGGTCTTCACTAAACAGCAAAAATAAAAGTTTGGTTTAACTTGAAGAAATTGTGACATTTTTTACAGTAGAATGTACTTCCTCAAAATAAGTAAAAATACCATTGATTAAATTTATTTGAGGAAGATAGCCTGTTTCTTCCTTTTTTTAAATTTTATTATTAAACCTCTGTTGTGCAGCACCCAACTAAAAAAGGATACATTTCATTTGATTATAACAATTAAAAACATAAATGTGAATATTTCATCCTGGCCTTAGTATTGTTTACAATATTAATATGAAAAATGGCCTGTATCAATAACATTAATCAACGTGCGTTTCATTTTAAAATTTTTAGGCCTAAACTTAATGTTTGTGTTTGTGTGTGTGTGTGTGTTTTTTCACTTTTATTATTATTATTTACTTTTTTGTATAATATTCATTTAGTTTTAATTGATTTGTTTAGGTACTACAACTTATACTAAGAAAATGAGAATGTTGCCTTGCATCACATCGGGTAAAATAAGTATTGAACGTGTCCACCATTATTCTCAGTAAATATTTTTCTAAGGTATGTTGAGCTTTTGAACTTTTCACCAATGTCGGTAACACTAAAATATCCCTACATACATAAGAACTACAGATCAGGGCTGTATGTCTATAACCGCTCAATAAATGTTTAGGTCTTAAAACCACTTAAGCTCTGGGCGTTTTTTGGTATTTTCGCCTAAATTTTTCATATTCAAATTCAAATGTTTACCCTACACATACAATGGAGGAAATTTTAAAAAAAATGGTTTCATTGTAAATAACTACAAAATATGAGTGGAATTCTTTATAAATAACATTATATACTTTTCAACTATTACTATAAACACAAAAAACATAGGCGCTTTTTGAGTTTTAATTGAATACATATTTTTTGAAATTCTGTAATTCAGGTTCTATTAGGTCCAGCTCTCTGCAATTTTCTTTGTTTGATGTCACTAGATGCCAAAAAGTACCAGAAAAAGAATCTTTCAAATAACAGCTTATAAACAGGAGTTAGAACAGTATTTGTGAAGCAATAAAATGTCCAAATTTGCATCGAAATGTGTCATAGTGAGTTTCTCTTGCAAAAACAGGCTTTATAAAACACATCAACCCCACAATCCTATTGTACTCTGTGCCAAAAGCACTTTAATTGATTATTAATTGAATAATGTTTCATTTTTATGTTTTTCTAAGTAATATCAAATGGCCCAAGCGGCATTGGACAAACTTGTCATATTGGTGATCCTACTTCAGTTTAATTCTTTCAGGATCTCAAACTGTTCTACCATGATCATATTTATATGGCTATAACATCCTAAAAAGACCTATATCCTCCAGCTTTATATCTTCCATTATATGCATTCTGTAGTGGCTAGTTGATCACAGCATCTCTGACCTCAGCATCAGTTGATCACAGCATCTCTCTCTCATCCTGAATCCAGCTGTGCTTGCCTCTGTGGTCCAGAGCTGGGCTAATCCGCTAGCCGCTAGCCGCTAACTACAGTCACAGCGTCAAACAAACATATGTTAGCTCATCTACACCGCACTGTAATAATCCATCTATATTTACTGTATATTTACTGTATACTTACTGAAATGCATAATGTACTCTCCTTTTCTGTCAGCAAAACAGTGTATCAGCGTGCTACTATAGCTAGCACTGCCCCCTTTGTTTTTTTTTTCATAACAAAAGGAAACACGCTCAAACTCACCGAGAATCGCTGCTAAAGTCTCCCCAGACGCGCGTCCACTGCTCTCCAAGGCTCTCCACGGCGCGCTGACCGTTCTTCATCGTATATAACTTGTAATATGATCATCATAGACTGAAAGGATCCGAGACGCATTCGCTACAACTCTTCCGTGTGGTCAAAAGCCTTCAATTCTCGCGTTAGTGGACTTCATTCCCCACAGAGCACTGGCTGAGCGAGCGGAAGGCGACCCCTCCTTTCTGTGCCCACTGTGCTGACGGGTCGGTGTCAGATTTCACAGAGTCTGTAATGGCCGACCTGAGTGACGTGTAAACTGACCAATCGCAGCCCAGAACTGGCCGCAGAGATGTATAGCATCAGAAGAGCTGAGTGCGCTCTGCCATGCCATGGAGAGCTGTGATCCCCGACGCGCGCTGGATTCCGTTACCTGGGCAGAACGCGAATATCTCACCGATGGAAGCACGCAGAAACCTGAAAATGGTCTTGTTTGAAAGAAGAGATCCTAATCTAAAAGGTAATATAGCGTTTATATATATTTGTGGCTTTTTGTGGCTAACTGAAGCAGTGCTACGAGTAGAAATGTTACACAATAAAAAATTTCCGTTTTTTTTTTTTTTTTTTGTTCAATCGCGTGTGTTGAAGATAAGTCAGCCTCTATTATTGTCCACACAATAAATACCTACATCATGAAATTCCGAGAATGTAGCTTCTTGTGAATATCTGACTTTTTGCAAAAAAAAACTTTACTTTATTGTAAAAAATATATCAAATGCACATTCTTCGTAAAAAAGTTCGCAATGGCTAGGCGGAAAATCGTGTGTGGGACTAATAAATTTCTAAGCTTAATTTTACTGCTTTATGAATCCTAAAACCAACATTTATGGTATTCTTTGTAAAGAATTATTCCAAGCTTTCAAATTAACCCATATATGGGCTGATACCATATAAGGAAGGCTGCACTGAGGCATACATATTTTTACGGCTTCTGGTCACCCGTATTCCTTGTCCGCCGAGTTTAAAACTGGTTTTTAAGTGTGGTCAAATCTAGAATGACGTACTTTACTCTTATTCCAGACTTAAGAGTAAGATTGATTCTAACATGTTCCTAAGACTATGTCTCAGCTCCTCAAATGATTTATAGAGCTGGAGAGGGTCCCTAACCTCGTTGGCGTAACCAGACGGCAGCAAAAGAGACGACAAAACACTTTCCCAGCAAAATATAGTGGACTTATTGTAATATGGAGTTGATAACGACAAACTAATTGTAAGATCAGAAAGTCTTAGTACTGACAAGTAAAAAAAAATGTAATAACCTCTTCCACTCAATAAGTCAATGCTCTAACAGCAGACATGAAAGTAGTAATTTAATTTTTTTTGGTTGGAAAATTGGAAAAATGCAGCAATGACACAGTAAGCAGGTTCTTACATAATGTGGCACTAACCCCACCAAACACAACAGTGGCCAAAAATGATGTTTTGATTTTTTTTTCATGACCCCACATTTCACTTAAACCGTTAAAATACAAAGGACAAAAAAAAAACACTGACCAGTGTTGCCAACTGCTTATAATCGAAAGTAGCTAAAACTGGTCACTTAATGTTGCTAGATGACCTCATAAAGGTGAGTTCACTGATCTATATTTATATAGATCAGCGAACTCACCTTTATTACGTCATGGGAGAGTCTCGGAATGTAGATAATGTTTGTCCAAGAAATTGATTTTGTTGCTAGGTTTTTGAAAAAAAAGTCTCTAAATGGATGAGGAAGTGTAGTGACAAAAATCATTAAATTGGCAACACTGGCACACTGACTACAACATACGTTATTTAAATTTCATTGGTCCTCTTATTTTTGCATGTGTTCATAACTTCTTTGTATGATAGCATGTCCAAAAATTATGACCGCACAATTTGGCATGTTTCATTACATTATTGTCACAAATAAAACAACTGACTCTAAGCAACTATGCAATATGCATACAAAATCTTGCACATTTGTTTTTAAAATTAAGGATGAAAATATGTCAAATTTCCTAGGCCGGACATCACTTTTGGCCACTACTATATGGCAGTTTATTAAATTTTCAACTGACCGCCAAACCATACTGCAAAAACAAGCCACTTTTGTGAGGATTGTGGGCTTTCCTGGAGTTATTGGAGCCATTGATGGAACTCATGTTCACATCCTTGCTCTCAACCGCGTAACGAGGAGACATCCATTAACAAAGCCTTATAATAATTTTGTTGAAAATTATTTGCACATGCAAAGCAGTTAAAATAACCTTAAATTAAATATTTCAGTGTCTTAATTAAATGATTTTATTGTAGTTACATTAAATGATTGGTGTTGTGCTGCTGTGACTTTACATGAGCAGGCTCACTTTTGGCTGATTCAGAGGTCGAGGTCGGACATTTTGTGTTGACATCTTTGTAGTCCTTAGTTCACAACACTTAAGCGTCACCTCAGTCAACACTTAAGAATCAGTCTCAGACTTTACTGAAAGTTGCTTTTAGCATCTTTATAAAAGTCTCCTACTCTTAGAAAAGTCCTACTTTTTACTAAGAATTTTTTGACACTTAAGTCAAAGCTTGAGACTAATCTTAAGAGCATTTCTGAGCTGTTATATACATATGGGCCCAGATAATGTTTCCCTGTGTCATTCCATTTTATTACACATAACTTAATTTCTGAATTTATTTGTTTTGTTTTCTTTGTATTTATGGATTACTTGGGTTGTTACCGAAATCTCAATGTCAACAGCACCTTTAGCAATATATTAACTGAGAAAAATAGTGAGTGTTCAATACTTTTTTTTACCCGCTGTAGATGAATAGTTTAACGTTTTTTAATTTTAATTTTATTTCACTGAATGTTTGCTCATTTTATTTCAAGCAACAGAAATGTTTATGGTTTTAGTTAACTATAATAACCCTGGACACATGATGGAAGTAAAATGTGCTGTGAAGGCCCGTTTCATGTTGACTTTTATTATATGACAGAAAAAAGTGACAGAATACGGTAACGGTGTATAATTGTCTCTAATGGTAAATCTTCAGTGTGAACTGTAATATCTTTCTCTAGTGCTTTTAGACCGTGTTTAATGTCAGAAGATTCTCTGAAGTTTCTGTAGCTGTTTAATATCCTTTTCAAATGCACTGTTAATAAAAACCATTTCATCATCATTATATGATCCCTTGTGTAGTAAGAGAGCTCTGTTACGGCAGGGCTTTGACATAAAGCCCTCAGACGCTGTGTGTAATTTTTGCTCCCTGAGTAACATGTAATTATTTTGGGCTATTGTATGGCTGTTGTGCATACTCCTATATTTGAGACTGTATTGCTGTCACTGCGGTCGTTTTACATTATGGAGCCCATTTAGGAGACAAAGATGATGAAGGGACTGCTAAAGCAGCGGTTGTCAACTGGTTTTGCTTCAGGACCCAGAAAAGTTCACAAAATAAAAAAACTACCATGAGCTGTAAAGCCAAAACAATACAAAAAAACTATTGGCGTGACTCTTGCAGAGGAGTAGTTCACAAAAAAATACTTTACTGGAAATGTACTCACTCTCAGGTCATCCAAGATTTAGATGAGTTTGTTTCTTCATCAGATTTGTAGAAATGTAGCATTGCATCAGTGTCTCAGCAATGGATGCTCTGCAGTGAATGGTGCCGTCAGAACGAGAGTCCGGGGGGGGCGCGGCGTGATAGAAACATCACCGGTAATCCACCAGTACCCAGGGCACCACTCCAGTCCTCATAGTTCACATCTGGAGAAGACTAAAGCTGCATGTTTGTAAGAAACAAATCCATCATTAACGCATTTGATAACTTTAAACTGTTGTTTCTATTAAAAATATATAAAAGTCCATAATCCGTAATATTTCTTCCTTCAGTAAAAAAATATCCTGTCTGAATCCGGATAGAATTATTATGGATTATGGACTCATATTTTAGTCAGAAACATTGGACTGAAGTTAAAAACTGTGTTTCTTGCAAACATGCAGCTTTTGTCTTCTCCAGATGTGAACTGATGGACTGGAGTGCTGTGGATTATTTGTGGATTATTGTGTTGTTTTTATCAGCTTTTTGGACTCTCGTTCTGACGGCACCCATTCCCTGCAGAGCATCCATTGCTGAGACACTGATGATCTACATTCTACAAAATCTGATGAAGAAACAAACTCTCTCATCTTAGATGTTCAGAAGGTGAGGACATTTCCAGTACACTTTTTATTATTGGGTTAACTATTCCTTTAAATCTCATAAGAATGTAAATGACATGTCCCGTGTAAAGAGCGAATATGAGTGTCCAAGAAAAGCCTGCTCTCTGTATTCATCATGTGTCGCGTCTCGGGTCAGGCAGTGTTTGTAATGAGTGCATTGAACTGCTGGTGTTGAGAGGTCAGCTGTAAATAAGCAGTTAGATGACAGCCCTGACCACTAGCTCAGTCCTTTATAGAAGGACAGCGTTCTGAATCCGAGAGGCCGTGAAAGACATTCATCTGTCTGGGATCCATACGCTCGGCACATTGGACAATAAAACCGTCATCCGCGCCGCAGGCCGTAGTTAATGTCAACACATTAGCTTCTCATTAAGTTGTCTCTTCAGTTCATGAAGACAGAGACATGTGTTTTAAAATGCCACTGGAACCTCATAAAGACAAAATAGGATGACTTAATTTTGGACCTGCGTTTGTGCTCCTAGTTTTTCTTCCTCGAGTTGTTTTTCCTGGTCAGTTGAAGGCTGTTTTGACAGACAGGGTGTGTGAGAGAGCAGGGAATTGGGTTTGGCAGGTGGCAGTGGGATACTAAAGGGTGTTTTGTGCAGCTAACAAGACAAACCAAAACACATGCATTACTGTTCAAAAGTTTGGGGTTAATTAAACTGGTCAAAAGTGACAGCAAAGACATTTATTTTATTTCTGTCTCAAATAAAGTTTTCGTTCATTAAAGTATGTAGCATGTTTTCATAAAAATATGAAGCAGCACGACTTTTCAACATCGATAATGATCAGAAATGTTTCTCGAGCAGCAGATCAGCATATTATACTGATCTCTGAAGATCATGTGACACTGAAGACTGGAGTAATGATGCTGAAAATACAGCTGCGCATCACAGAAATACATTACAGTTTAACACATAACCACACAGAAATCAGCTCTTTTAAATTGTAATACTATTTCAGATTATTACTGTATTTTTGCAGCCTTGGTGAGAATGAGACTTCTTTCAAAATAATAAAAAAAATCTTACTGTCATCAAACATTTTCTAAATGACCTAAAGAAGTAAAAGTGTTGTGTGGCTGTTATTTGTTGGTTTGCTCTGAGGCATCTACAGCGGCCCTGAGAAGTGTTTGCAGACTTACGTCACAAGTAAATGGGTCACGACACACTGTTATTTTACTATTTTATAAGTCCACTTATAATTTCAGTCATTTGAATCAACACCCACTGCTGTGATTGGCTAATATGATTTCATAGCATCCATTAATGGAGTCATTTGTCATTAGTGTTTGCAGTAGGTTACAGTGGCATTTCTGGAAAACCACCAGGTGTTTCTCAAGCCAGTCATTGACTCTCACTCCAGGGAAGTGACGTTCTGTCCCGGGATACAGTAATAACAGTCGCTTGTTTGTGTCTGAACTATCTGCGGTATGTGCTGTGCCTCTTCAGGATTTTCCTTGACGCTCTGTTAACTCCGCTGATGACCGGGTTGATGGGGTTCGGTAGTGCCACATCACTTTGACCGGACTCATTTAACTCAGTGTATATGAAGCTAAATTTCCTCTTGTGCTGCCTGGTGAACTTTCTTTTTGGATATTGACCTTTTTAACTTCTTGACCTTATTTGTTGGTGATTTGAGATCTGCTAGTATCCAATCCAACATAACAAGAAAGTTAAATCAATAGCAAGAGTCTCATTCCCAAAACTTCAAATAATCAACACAGCATCAAATAAAATCCTGCTTTAATATACTGTATGCATGCATGCGTGTAATAATAAATAACATGAGTCTTGTTGATTAAACTGGATTTCATGATATACACATGCTATTCTAAGACTAAAATAATTGTACAACATTTTCATGAACTGAAGGTTAAAACCAAACAATAAACAAATAAGTAAATAAATGCATTTTAAAAAAGAATAAAGAAACATTTATATCTCATGGTCTGAGTTTAAAACACTTTCATCTAAGTCATTTATTTGAATATTATTTATATACATCAGAGGTCATATGTATAAAGCCGCTCAGAGTAAAAGTTTATTCCTAAGTGTGTCAAAATTCTAAGAATGACGTAATTTTACTCTTATTCCTAGACTTAAGAATAAGAGTGATTCATAAATGTTCCTAAGACTAGGTCTCAGCTCCTAAATGATTTAAGAGAGCTGGAGAGGTCTCCTAACCTAGTTAGGAGTAACAAGACGGCAGCAAAGAGGAGGAGGAACACTTTCCAATGAAGATATGACATATTGGAGTTATATGATGATATGGAGTTGATAAAATTATGCAAACTTGATTTTCAAGATCAAGTCAACACTCAACAAATCAATGCTTTAACTGCAGAAATGATAGTAGTAATTACATTTTTTTTTTGGCTGGAAAGCTGGAAAAATGCAGCAATGCGCCGGTGATGACACAGTAAGCAGGGTCTTGCATATTGTGGCACTAACCCCACCAAACACAACAGTGGCCAAAAGTGATGCGTGGATTTTTTTTTCACTTAAACCATCAAAATACGAAGGAAAAAAAACACTGACCAGTGTTGCCAACTGCTTTTAATTGAAAGAAGCTAAAACTGGTCACTTAATGTTGCTATAGGACCTCATAAAGGTGAGTTCACTGATTTTGTTCTCTGATCCTAAGTTGTACTGTAGGATCTCTTATAAAATAGCCTACCTTTGGATGTTAATTCATGTTCATTATATATACTATAGTAGTAAAAAGAAAGATATAATGGGTTCGCTTGCCGCTTGTACTGAGGCACTAAAGCGATTGTGCCTGCCGCATTAAGAGAGTGCCAAACCCGTATTTACTGTTTGAATTTCATTATGAATTTGGCATCATTTTAAAGCTGATACTTTATTAAAAAGTAACAAAGCACAAAGCTTTTTGCGATTACTGGACGGCAAGTGTGCTTCAAATAAGAAGTTCATGCATTAACAGAACACAGCATATACTGTCGACTAAGATCTTGATAAGAAGAAGCCATATTAGTAATGATTATAAATGAGAATTGTTAACGATATTGCCAATATACACACAGCTGACAGCTTTACCTGTTGAAAATCTGAAAATCTTTTTTTTTTACCGTTTTAGTCGCAGTCCGGAGCCCTGTACAGTTTTTGTTCATATTTTTGATTGGCTTGTGTTTATTTTCAGTTTTCATTTTAATTTTAGTTAAATTTGTATTCATTTTATGTGTTTTTGTCTTTCTTTTTTTTTTGTCAGTTTAGGTTTAATTCATTTTTATTTCAGTTTAGTTTCAGTATTCAGTGTTCAGTATTTTTCAGTATTTAAAAAAAATACATTTTAAAATATAATACAATTGAAAAGATTTACTGTATTTTTAAACAAATACATGCAGCCTTGGTGAACAGAATAGACATCTTTCGAAAACATAAAATAAATTGTACTGCCTCCAAACTTTGAATGCTAGTTTATTTCAAGGTTTGAAACATTCTCGTATATAAACACTCAAAATCTGAAGTGGGGACAGATTGAGATTTACAACACAACACAATCATCTTCATCAGCATTGCCACAAGAAGGAGTATTGTAAACATTATTGTATATTGTACTTTTCTGGTCAGTTTTCTCTTTCGGGTCAAATACTCGCATGACAGAGTAACAGTTTGAAGAATCGTGCTGAGCAAGATCGTTAAACCGTCGACGTGTTTATATCTGGCTACCTGAATAACATCTGGTTTAAGAGGAAAGTCTATCACCCCCTCGAGTCCTGAGGTTTGTTACTGCCACACTAATGCAAGTTAAATATGTTCAGCAAACAGATCACCTGCAGTGTGTTGGCCACGTGTTGTGCATTAATATACTTCAGACAAATATGTTCATGGTCTGAAGATGTCTGAATCTAGTCACTGCATTTCCTCGCCAGGTCTGTCTTAAAAGACATTTATATTTCAATCCGACAGACCTGGTTAATAACAATAAAACGTGTGCAGTGTGGGACAGCCGTAGGAAAATGCCTCCGGTCACACCCCTGCATACTTGCTGTCTTATCGAAATCTCACACCCTTGTTAGCACACAGTCTCAAGATTCTGCCGCTGTGCCCGCCTCAGTCCGCTGGCATCCGAGGCATCAGAAGCAGTTTCAGTGACTCTGAGTTTCTGACCTACACCACTTGTTATGAGGTGTGGAATTATTATTAAATCATTCATTATTCTTCGTTTAACTGTCAAGTCCAGAGTAACCGCAGGCAGTGTTTTACTCAGCACTCAAATACAGGTTCCAAAGAGGTTTTTTCTTTGCCAAATGAACCTTTTTTCACTATAAATAACCTTTTGTGGAATGGAAGGACTCCATTGATGGTAAAAGTTATTCAAAGAACCAACAATGCAAATAAAGAAGCTTTATCTGAAGGAAGGACACAGTGGTAGTTGCACAGGGTTTCAGGATTTAAACCTACAACCTTTGGTTTACTAGATATTTACTAGTTTTTCCAGTACTCGCCCGATACGATAATTTTATTTTTTGTACTTGCCGATACCAATACCTGTATTTTCACAGCATTTGTAAATTTTTTTAAATATTGGGTACAGAAACCAAAAGAGTATGTATAGTGTTAGTTGGTTAACTTCATTTATCAAATAGGTACAGTCAAACCAAAATTTATTCAGAACCTTCAACATTTATCACATTATCACAGTTTATTTGCTATGGTTTAGAAAATTGTAATAAAATATGACAAAAACTCAGAGTTTAACTGTCAGAACAAATTCAGCTTGATTATGTTAGATAACTTTGATAGAAAGGTATTACTAGATTAGTCCACCAAAACTTATTCACGACAGCTGGTAGTATGACATTATTTCACACAACTATCAATACTTAGTCTAGCAGCGCTTACCTCATGACCGTGTAGTCTCCTGATCGTGCGTACCCAGCTTCATGCAACCTCAACTTCAGTTTTTCTCCAGACTCGGTCTTGAATAATCTTTGGTCCCAATTGGTATAACTGTTTACTGGTAGTCCAGAAAAAAAAATAAAAAAAAAATGTATGAAGAATTTTTGGAATGATTTGTCACAGTTTACTTTATTTAGCTATCCTCTCTTACATAAATGAACTATGGTGTCCTGCACCCACTAGTAAAAAAAAATATTAAAAATTATTTCTGGTGTCTGAATAATTTTTGGTTTGTCTGTATATCCTTCGGTATTTTCACACTTAATTATGCCCATTAAAAATTATTTTACAAGTTTTTGTTACTTTCAATGTAAATTTTTTTGCCCTATGGTACATCATCGTTTCAATTAAACAGCATTAGACTGCTCCCTTGCAGCGGCTCAGTACTGTAAACACTGCCTTTGCTGTAATTGCAGGGGAACCATTCGTTAAATTCCTAACTGTTATATTTTTTCGAAATAGAAGTCGCGTTTTTTTCACTAATGTGCTGCGATTTATATTCCCAAGCCACTCATAATCCAGAACCCTCAAGCAAGCGAAACACCGCGCAACGCGTGGCAGGTATGTTGTACTATGCAGAACAGTATCAGTTACGCATTTCACACAGGCTGTTAGTTTCACTTTAGCCAGAAAGTCGTGTATGCCTAAGGTTGAAAATAAATGATGTTTATAGTGAATTCCCCTATAAATGGTCTTATTTTTACGATTTAGTTTTAATCCAAATGATGCGTGTGCTAAGTGAGTGAACATCAAAGATGTTCGCGCTCTCTCTCTCTCTCTCTCTCTCTCTCTCTCTCTCTCTCTCTCCCCACCGTTAAGTAACTTGTGCAATGTTTTACTTACTTGTTTTTGACATATCCGACCGAACTACAAACTTTCCAGTGATGTCTGTGAGAAAGATATATTCACTCGACAAGCTCGCGCATCTGTGCCGCCGCGCTCTCAATCCACTCAGCGTGCTTTGTTTATCAGCTCGCGCACATCAGCTATACAGGTGTTAAAACTGAATGTTTAACGTTATATTCATTGCATACAGAGATCGTAGACATCCTTAACTCCTTTCTGCTGTCTGTTGTTCTGTTGTCGGTGTTTCTTTGTTTGAATATGGCGCTTATCACATGCTGTGTTGTATCGGGGCATTTTAACGAGTACAAGTACGAGTACAGGAGCTCAGTATCGGTGCATCCCTAATATTTACCCACTCAACTACACCAACCCAATGTTAGACTGGCAGTGCCGGTCCTAGACTTCAGAGGGCCCTGAAAAACCAGGAGGCCCCTGTCAGAGTGTTTATAAAAACCTCAAAGAAACCCTTGACCCTTCCAGAGCAGTTTCACTGTCAACAAATGACAGTCAGTAATACAATTTAAAAAAAGAAGAAAATAGGACAAATCCAATAGAAAAAATATACAAACGACGTAAACAATTTAGCCTACTAAACATAATAGACTATTGTACAGAAATGGAACATAAAAATGAAACACTGCATAGTCTTCACTGTATTACTTAAATATACATTGATTTTTATTAAAGTTACTGGCTAAGGTTTGTTTCTTTTGTTGTTTGATTAACAGCAGGTTTATTGGCTGCTGTCGCTTTAAGACCACATGCACTGATCTAATAAAATGACAAACATTTGATTACTTTCCCAACTGTTTATGTTTACAAGATGAAACTAACTGCATTTATGTGAAAACTCGCCAATACGGACATTTTGACATTTTAAGCGCGTTTGTGAAGACCAAAGTAGCTTGTACTTGTCTGTGTCTTGCTCCGTCTTGGATCGTGGCCTGGGGAGCAACGTCTCTTTCGTACCCAGGCTCACTGGAAATATGTGCCTCTACCTGCGAGGTCTGTCGGGACAGTATCCAGCCGTGTCATATGAAAAATAGAGACATTTATCGAAGAAGATACAAGAAACCTTGTACGTAGGATAATGATGCCTCAGTCCCCTTTAAAGGGGTCATGAACTGCCTCAGCTTATTATTCTGTACTGTTCTCTGAGATTAAAGTGTTTAAAACAGCAAGATCTGGGAAATCAACTGGTCCGGTCAAGTATACTGGCTCCTTGCCACATGTAATCCACTTTTGGGAGTAATCCTACAAAGTTAATCGTCCAGTGGAAAAGCATTTTGTTTGCAACTTGTTGCTTTTTCAATGAGCACTTCAGAGCTAGAGTTTATGAGGTTCATGGCATCTCATCTTTTAAAGATATTCTGTCAAATAGTCCGTTCTTATTGTGTGCAGCCTGTTTGTTTACTTGAGTACTCGACAGATCAGTCAAACGTGTACCAATGATGCCTGGAATGAACATTTTAATTACAACAGTCAGCACACATGGCTCACACATTGAAGTCAGTGGATGTTGCAGGTGTAGTTTCTTCTGGGTCTTTGTGGAGAAACATGCTAATCTTCCAGCTCAAGATCCAGACCTCATCACACTCTTCTCAGCAGATGCACAACCATGAAATGGCAAACATTTAAGTCCTTTTATCTCAATCAAATTTGAGGCTTTTATAGAATTAATTCAGATTACAGAACAAACCCTGATCTTTCTGCAGGAAATGCCTCATCACAAGCGCATGGATGAGTCCTATTATAATGAGCTGTTTTGCACCTGTTTTTCTCCTTTGAAGAGCGGACTTTGCAGCAAGATCTGTCAGTTTCATATCTCATAGAATCTGATGTTTGGTCAGTGCTCTGCAGCTGCGACCTGCTGTTTATCTTGATCAGGCTAACAGAAAGATTGTTTAACTTAAGTCATAATGACCATTGACAGTGAAGTATGAACTTCAAACAAAATTCATAATCAGCAGCAAATGGTGTTTTCAGTCTGCACTAATTAATAAATGCAGTGGCCATATGTTCAAATACATGAGCTGCAGTGCTCATGAGGACAATAGGTGCTTCACGATGCCATAGAAGAACCTTTTTTGTCTAAATGGTTCCATAAAGAACCTTTTAACATCTGAAGAACCTTTCAGTTTCACAAAAGGTTCTTTGTGGCGAAAGAAGGTTCTTCAGATTATAAAAAGGTAAGAAAGAGATGGTTCTTTAAAGAACCTTTGACTGAATGGATCTTTGTGGAACCAAAAATGTTTCTTCTGTGGCATCGCTGTTAACAACCTTGTAAGCACCTTCATTTTTCATCATCAGATTCAATTAATTCAGTCCGATTTCAGAAATTGTTCAGTTTGTATGAACCCTAAAAAAATCGATTCACGTTTGTTTTTACATGCATTTTTGCATGTCTCATTCAATGGCAAGTTCATATGATGTCAATAGACATACGCATGTTGGTAAAGAAGGTATCTTTGAATCTGACTGAGAAACATTCAGGCATTTGCATGCTTAGTTTTTTCCTTTTGATCCAATTATTTTAGGTCTACATCATCACTTTCTAAACAGTTTAAATTTCATTCAGATGAAGCTCAATTGGAATATTTGAGGTGTTTAGATTAAGGATTTTCAATCCGATTGAGCTATTAATGTGATTGTCAGCGGATTATTTTGGTGTATGTAAACGTAGCTAATCAGACTTGCAACATTTCCAGATTTTTTTAAACGGGAAGGTTTTTGTGTTCTTTGCTTGAATGTCATGTTTTGACTCTCTAAAGACCTCACCTTTGGTTGATTGGGTTTAGAAACATCCTCAGACCGAATCAAACTACAATTGCTTAAACTGTAAGAAACCGATGTTTCACGAATTTGTGTGCTGCAATCCAGCCCAATTCAGCCTGTTTGGTATGAAATGTGAAAGATTTAGGGGTGTAAAAATGCTAAATTTTGATTTCATATTTAGTTTTTGGTTTCAGGGGCTGGAATTCAGAGCCAGAATTATAATAGTGCCTAGTAAAGATAAAATATTGAGGCTTGTGCATGTTTACATGTCTCTACGTCTATGATTAAAATAGACTTTCTAACAGCTGATGTTCTCTCTTTTCCAGTCAGTGGTGAAGACGGGTCGGCTGCTCATTAGTCACGAGGCTCCGGTGACCGGAGGATTCGCAGCTGAGATCAGCTCTACGGTTCAGGTGAGGCTCTTGTGGATGTCATGCTTTACAGATTGAGCAGGAGCATACAGCATTTTCTGCTTTTTGACACTATAACTAAATAATCATTGGTCTTTAAGAATAAAAATTGTGCATTTTATTGGTAGACCTGTGGCTAGTTGCATAAACTTAGCCTCTACATTAAAACTCTATGCTATGCGTTCTTAAGGAATCTCTGTGTTCTTATACTACGTCATCAGCCTTCAAAACTCAGTACTCATGAACACTAGCACAGGCATATGAAAATCTCTAGATGTGCTCTTGATATCAAGGATGAATCAAATGAGGAATGTTGTATTTTTAGTGTCCATTGCCCACTGCTTATAATGTAGTGGCCCACTAAAAAGATGTGTTTTGTGTCCTCTTGTCCAGTTAGTTTTTTCCAGGGAAAAGACCGGTCTTCACAACAACGCAAGTCCTTTCTTTGAATCCTTGGAATTCAGAAGCAGACTTTCTTAAGAACTAGTCTGACCAACTAGTAGTTAGTCAAGGGGCAATCTGTTTTATTTTTTGGATTCAAATTGAGTGTTTCAAGAAGCATTTCTTAATATTATCAATGCTGAACACCATTATAGTTTTGCGTAAACTTTTATTTTTAAGGATTCTTTGAACTGAAAGTCGAAAAGAACAGCATTCATTTAAAATAGAAATCTATTATAGATAGATGTCTTTATTCTCACTTTTGATCAATTTAATGCATCCTTGCTGAGTTCAAGTACGTGCTGACATCAAGCTTTTGAACGGTCGTGTTCAGATTCATGAGCGTCTCGGGCCTTGGCGAGCTCGTGCTGATGGTGGAAATTTTCTCAAGAGATTGGTCCATGCATGAGGGCCTTTCGCACCGCTTTAGTTCCAGAACTAAATGGACAGTACTAAAGTACTGGGACGATTTTGCGCGAACTATTTCCCAGTACCATTTAAAGGGTTGCATTCGCACCGACAGCGTGTACTAAGAAGTGACGTAAGCCGGTCGACAGCGACGTCATTTGTGCGCGGCGTTCAACAACGAAAACAAAGATGAACAACATTAACAACAGGAGGATGGAGGACGCTGTGATCGGAGCTGTGTTTTTGTTGTGTCTCGCGGGTTTCACAATAATGGACATGGAAAGTCGACGAATACGTAAAGCGATTGAAAGAACGGAAAGGAGGACTAAGAATCTCCAACGATAACTGGCAGTGCTACATTTGCTACAAGTGCCTGCACTTCAGCGTCCGTCCATCTATCGCTGTTCTCCATACTTGCGAAATAAGTTGACACAATGTTTACAGTATGTTTACACAGCGTTTTAAATCATGGCGGGTGAGGGCGTTTTCATACGCGTTTGGCCAATCAATGTCTACTTACGTCATGATTAGTACCAGTTGTGCTGGTTAGACCCTGCTCTGAAGTAGGAGCTAATTTGGTTCTCGAAAAACGCAGTCCGGTACTAAAATCGCACCCAGTTCCGGTGGCGCGAAAACGCCAAAAAGTGGGTAATTCCACAATTAGTTCTGGTACTATGAAAAGGTTCCTGTGGTGCGAAAGGCCCTATAGATGCAGGGCCGGCCTTTAAACACATTTCCATTGACGTCAGAGTTTGTTAAAGCACCTGTGAGCAGGGGTGGACACACTGGGCGCTGGTGAGTCAGCCGGATGTGCACAGATAATGACATTGAGCAGAAAAGATGCTAAAAAAGGCTTTTAGCCTGAGCTGTGGTCAAGCTACTGACGTCTGCGATAACGGCGGCTAACGTATCTGCCCTTCACCTAAACACCCAGGGCCCAATATATAACACACATGCCATTACTGCAGTCTACTGTTGTCACGATACCAACATTTCAGTTGTTGTTACCAATATCAGTAAGATTTCACCATTAGCTCCAATCTCAGTACCATAGCCAAAACTACTGTAACTATTTAATTGTAATGTTTTTAGGTAACTATTTGAAAATCTAAATATTAAATAAATGAAATTAGCTAATAATCAAGCATATAGCCTATACAACCTGGCTCAGTGGTAGAGCATTGCTTTAGCAGCGCAAAAGGTCGTAGGTTCGATTCCCAGGGAAGACACATTCTGGTAAAAAATGTATAGCCTGAATGCACTGTAAGTTCTGAAAAACAAGAACTGTGTTCTGTTGTATTTAAAAGGTTAGTTCAGCCAAAGATTTAAATGCTGTCAACAATTACAGTATGTTCCAGAATCCAAGTCTTTTTTTTTTCTTCTCGTAAACATACCATATAATGCAATTAAGGAAGGTTTCATTTTACATGGATATTGGTACAGGAGTGAAGTACAGGCTTGCATAATAAATAATAGTTTAGCAACAAAACATTACATTGTGAATATGGAAACATTTGGATCCACAAGAGAGGTACATGAACCCATAAATTTGGTCCAGCTTTGCAGCTTTACAGTACTGAGTTATTACACTGAACTACACTTGTTTTTCTTCCCATATCCTCACATCTCATCGCATTTACTCATGTATTTATTAATTTTCAGGATTTATTTGTATATTTTTACTTTGTTTTTTTAGTAACACTTTACAATAAGGTTCCATTAGTTAATGCTAGTTAATGTATTAACAAACAATGAACAATACATTTATTACAGTATTTATTAATCTTTGTTAATGTTAGTTAATGAGAATACAGTCGTTCATTGTTCGTTCATGTTAATTCAGAGTGCATTAAATAATGTTATCAAGCACAACTTTAGATTTTAATAATGCATTAGTAAATGTTAAAATTAACATTAGCTAAGATTAATAAATGCTGTAGAAGTATTGTACATGCATAGTTCATGTTAACTAAAGTAGTTAACTAATGAACCTTATTGTAAAGTGTTACCGTTTTTTTTATATTTGTAAAATAAGTGTAAATAATAGTCAGTTGTTGGTCTGTGCGTTTATACAGAAATGTTTTATCTTGTGGCTTTCAGTTTGTATCTGTCCTCACACAGTTTAAGGTAAGGCACATCAAGTTCATTTGTGTACTGAACTTCACACATGCTGGTAGTTGCAGTTTCACTTTTTGTTTAGGCTTGATGTTTATAACGTTGTTTAGAATGAATGGCACTGTAATTTATTATGTACTTCTATGTTTTTGTTCTGTATACTTTTTAATTTGAAGGTTATTGTGGAGTGAGGGAAAATAAAATACAATTTTATAGTGTTTATAATATTTATAAACATTTCAATTTATTTACCAGTATTTTATATTATTTCTGAATGTAATAAAATTTAATATATTTGACTTATTTTCTGGAAAATCCCATCAAATTGATACAACTTTTTTATCTATACTTTGTAATATTAATGGAATTTTTAGATGTGTCTCTCACTTTACTTCATCTCACTTCATCTGCCATCTTGGATGATTATTTCACTGAGCTTTTTACATTGTTTTAAGGGATTCTTTGCGAAAGATACACATGGTGCTGCCTTAGTAATGTTTCATTTTACATTTTTTTTACAGTACAATATGATTACATAATTTTTAAGTGTAATAAAATGCAACCTATACACCGATGTGACTTGTGACTTACACACTTGAACACTTTTTTTCTCTCTCTCGCTAAAATGCAATTTTTACATAGCAACAACTTAGCAAACGCATAGGTAAGGTGTTAAAAATCACCCCAAACACCCTAGAAAGGGTAACTGCATTGTAACGTCCTGCTAGATGCCCTCAACAGCTCATCATTGTGCTGACAGAGTTTTCAGAGCCGAACACCACTCACGATTTCTGCAGAAATGATAAAAGTCTAGTTGTGTTATTCTGTCACAGTAGAGACACTGAAGCAGATAAGCTGAAATCATTGAGCAGAGGATCTAACAGAAGCTGAGACTGTGACAGCGTACTGTTATTCCTGGACCAGGACCTGGAACAGGGATATTTTTCACATTGATCTCTGGGTTCCTGGACAACTCCATGGAATAGTTGGAATTATAATTTGATATCATCTGTCTCGCTCTGTGTGTGTGAATAAAGCAGCCAGATTCCTCTGGAATGTAAGCGTGCGCGCGCGTGTGTGTGTGTGTGTTGTGTGTGTGCGTGTGTGTGTGTGCGCGTGCGCGTGCGCGTGTGCGTGTGCGAGAGAGAGAGAGAGAGAGAGAGAGAGAGAGAGAGGTGTGAAGAGGTTTGTGGCTAGTGTTCTCCTCTATTGTAGAGTGCATTTATGATGCAAGCATGTTTCAGACGGCATCTGATCATGTGTGTCTTCAGAAGGGTTGAATTGGCTCCTTTCCATATCATGAGTGTGAATTTGAATTCATTTGAAAGTGAATGAACACACAGAATTTGAATTGGAGTAACAGGAGGAATTTCCTGAACTGCAATTCACACAGCAGACGAGTTTCATTAGCTTAAAGTTGGATTGAAGTGAAAAATTAATCCTGTTTCTAAATGCTCTTTTAATGAATGTTCTTGATAATCTTGTGAATGATTGATCCATGCATATGTTTAATTAGTTTAAATTCTTTGACCTCGAAATTATGTTCCGGTGAATGGCGTCTCATCCAATCATTAAATCTACTTAAACCCCGCCCCTTTCTTACAATCAGCTGCATAGCTTGCATTCAGTAAGTGCCACGCCCACATCTCAACATCCAATCGATATCTGAAGCACAGAACCAAGTCCCGCCCTACATTTATTTTCTTTAATAATCAGTTTTACTCCGATGTATGTCACAGATGAAAATGTGTCACTGTTACATTGCAACTATAACGCTTTTTTTAATGTTTTTTAATGCCTATTTATTCTATATTATATTGAATACAAAACATTTTTCATGTAAAGTAACTAACATACTACTTCCACATGAATAAAGCAAAGCATATGGACAGCAAAATCAGAGGTAATAGGAGCACACTTCTACCAATTGAAAGTTAATTGAATGTTTGTGGGTGTATGTATATATAACTAAATGTTAAATGTTAAAAATTTCTTCAGAATGAGTTAAGCTTCATTAAATTCATATTACAGTTTTGCATTCTGATGGCTGCTTCAGTTCATATTCACGGAATGTGATTTAAAAGGCAGACATAACAAATAATAATTTCTAATTCTAAATGTCACGAGGCTCTGATTTACAGAAGCTCGGGGGTAAAAGCATGAGAAATATCCAGTCCTGACATTAGTTCCATGTACTGAGATGATTTGATGGCTCTGCTCTCAGTGACAGTGAAGTATTCTGACATGCTCTAACGCTGACCCAGTTATCAAGCGAAAAATAGCATGAAGTTCAGAATGATTGTCTAAAAATGGCCTTTGAGATCAGCGTTTCAGACATGTACGGCTTTTAAAGGGGACCGAAGGATCTGAGTGACTCAGGGGAGCTTCTGTAAATGTTTCAGTGAATCTGAGTGACTCCTGGAGAAGATTTACTACTTCTAGTCCTCCAGTTAACAGCCAGGAAGTTTTTTTAAATTTACGGTAAAAAAAAACGGCAGCTGTGGTTGCCGGAATTTTACCGTAAAAAAATACGGTAGCACATTTTAGGTTTTAACCGTAAATTTAATTTAATTTACAGTTAAATACCGTAATTTCATTAACTAATGTAATGTTAATATACCAACCTATTGCAAGCAGCTTTTAAATATTAACATATATAGAAGGTGCACAGTGTCATTCACACAAACACTAAACACCATCACGGTAACACACGTGAAACTGAAATAATGCAATAAACATTCATTTAACAACATTAGGTGTAACATACAACCCTAATATACAAAACTGATAAGAAAAAACTATGAAGAAACCGTTATTTCAACAAAAAAACAAAATATGAATTGTCATGCAGGGAATTCTGGGAATGTCAATTTACGGTTATTCACTGTAAATTATACGGTCTTTTTCACTTATAAAAACGGTATACAACCATAAAATTACATGTAATGTCCGATACAGTTTTTCACCGTATATAGTAGGGGAATTTACCGTTAACCATTTAACAGGTTTTTACTGTAGCATTTTTACAGTCTTTTACCGTTAAATTCACGGTCATTTTTTACAGTGTATGTTTATCAGTAATGACAGGTCATAAACAGCCTCATTAATATTGACTTGTATTTCATGTGGTATGATATGGGAAACATGATAAATTCATTGGCGCTGAACCTCATGTCAGTGGATTTTCTGCTTTCTTTGACTGTGAACTATGTTTCATCTTTTTTCAGAGTATGTTAGTGTTTGAGAGCATCTGTCCTCATCTGCATTTGAACTGTCCAGTTCTGGCTTTGTGCTCAAATATGCACTTCACAATCGTCTTTTTTTTTTTGGCTCTCACGGTCGGTAATATTAGCATTTCCGTGTCACGCTAGTCTTTGAATACTCTCTAATCTGCAGCTGTTGCTGTTTCCACTCTGAAAGCCAAAAATGTGTGTTTGTGAGGCAGTGTACATAAATACATATATATATATAGATGCATGTGTATGTTTGTGTGTATATACACTACCATGCAAAAGTTTGAGGTTGGTTTATATTTATTTTTTACTTTAAGGCAGAAATGCATTCATCAAAAGGGACAGTAAAAGACATTTGTAATGTTACAAATTATTTCTATTTCAAATAAAGGCTGTTCTTTTGATCTTTCTATTATTCAAAGAATCGTGGAAAAATAAATGCATCACAGTTTCCATAAAACAGTCAACATTGATAATAATCAGAAATGTTTCTCGAGCAGCAGATCAGCATATTATACTGATTTCTGAAGATCATGTGATGCTGAAGACTGGAGTAATGATGCTGAAAATACAGCTGCGCATCACAGAAATAAATAGAAATAGAAAACAGTTATATTAAATTGTAATAATATTTCACAATATTACTGTTTTTACAGTATTTTTGATGACATCCATATGTGTACAGTGGCTGTAACAAGCCACATGTACAAATATATGAATCATCACATCCTATAACAAATTTAGAAAGCAAGTAGCATTTAACTCTTATATTAACTCGCATTTGAACTGTCCAGTTATCATTACACTGACAAGTTAATGATATAATGATGCTCTTCTCATATGTTGGTGAAGCTGAAGTAATTCAGTCGTGCTTGCAGTCCACATGCATTGGCTTGACGGCACTTCTCTGTTCTGCTGATTTTCCAGTAAGAGTATTTAGAGGTTTCTATTCTTCTCGTGATCCAGGTTGGCAGGTGTAAAAAAAAGAATGACCCCAAATTACCCCATGTCTATAAAACTGAGTGTAATTTACTAAATATGTATTGTGGTGATTCAGGCCGCCAAATGTGTTTTAACCCCTAAAATATAACACGCCGTGTGATGCCTTGCTTTAGCTGGTTTTAGATTGGTTTGCTGTATGTTTACCTCCGTGGGCTACTACTAAATTAGTTTTATGCTGCTTTATTATTCTATAGCCATGATGGTGGAATTGAGGATGGAAAACACGAATGAACAAACATAAATGCCAAAAACAGCAAAAGTTTGAGAGCACATTGTTTTCCTTCATTGCACGAACATGTTGGAGTGGAGTGAGCTGACGTTTTGCATTTAATTTTAGCTGCTATCAGCCGACGTGTCCTTTCCTGGAGTCCATTTCCAGTCATTACAAACCGCTCGCTTCAGATTCAGATTCATCCCTTGTAGATAAAACTATTTCTGAGCAGCAGAAGCACTAGGTTTGTCGTGCCACATCAAATCCCAAAGCGGTGATTATATGTAGCGGAGCAGCAGGATGCCAGGCTGGTTGAGACCGGACCAGACTCGAGCATCCAGGACCTGCAGAGCCTTTCCTGACATCTCTCCTCAGAGCTGGAACTGCCTCCCAATGCAAATCCGAAACACATTTTTGTGTTTATACAGGCCGTCATGTAAGGCAAGCACAAAGACCTTTTAACAAAGCTTGACGCTCTTTTGTAGCCACTTCAGAAAACACCAGCAGACGAAGGAGTTCGCCCAAAGTGCGACAGGTTTCACGCTTAGCTCATGCGTTTTCCGTCTTCGGATTTGGACAGTGAGTGTCCTTCAAGAGTTGGAGGTGTCTTCATAGACAGTAGATTTCAGTGTTGGCTTTGTTTGAGGGGAAACATTAGACTCTGCACTGCAACATTAGACGCACAAGTTTTGATGGTTCTGTGCAAATAAGTTTTTAGTCTTCTGTCATTTGGCAATCAGGTTTGTTTAGCTTCCATTTGGGGTTTGATACCTTCTTTATATTCCTCCAAAAACTGCACTAGAAGCTTGAATAGAAACCAACTGCGTGTTGGGGTCACGACTGAGGACAAAAACTCTGATTTTTCCATTCGTTGCTGTTGATCATGTTGCTCTTGATTTGGACGCTGTAATTCATTTCTTGTTCCTCCATATTCAGGTCATGTTCTTTGGTTCAGCGTTGGCTTAGGCTATGTCTGGTTAAATCTTCCCTCGACCAAAACCCAGTAGGATTTTTCCACTGGCTTTGGATTATTGCAGAAAATAAACTCTGTGACCAAGAAAAGTCTGAGAAGATAGTCTTCACAAATGAACACAAAATTGGTTTTGAAGCCGAAATAAAATCACCAGAAGTGAAATGCTGAACTAGACCACAGAACAAAGTACGCTCAACATCACCACCATTAAGCTTCCCGCAATTATTTCAGTACACAAACGAAAACACAAATACAGATATTTTTAATGAAACCTTCTGTTGAAACCTTCCGTTGAAAAATCTAGTATACCAGAACTTTAAATCTTCGAGATAAAAAAGACATTGAATCAAGTGGTTTAATCAATATTTTGGTTCTTTCACATCAAACAAGCATGTTTGAGCTTCTGTTTACCATATTTGATGAGCTCTATATGTATATGCGTCGGTCAAGGTTTATATGTAAATAAAAGCCTAAATTAAAGTTCTTCACCATATGAGACCCTGGAGCACAAAACCAGTCTTAAGTCGCTGGGGTATATTTGTAGCAGTAGCCAAAAATACATTGTAGGGGTATCGATTTTTCTTTTATGCCAAAAATCATTAGGATATTAAGTAAAGATCATGTTCCTTGAAGATATTTTTTAAATGTCCTACCGTAAATATATCAAAACTTAATTTTTGATTAGTAATATGCATTGCTAAGAACTTCATTTGGACAACTTTAAAGATGATTTTCTCAATATTTAGATTTTTTTGCACCCTCAGATTCCAGATTTTCAAATAGTTGTATCTCGACCAAATACGGTCCTATCCTAACAAACCATACATCAATGGAAAGCTAATTTATTCAGCTTTCAGATTTAAAAAAATGGACCCTTATGACTGGTTTTGTGGTCCAGGGTCACATATAAAGCAGAGTGATTGTTTGAATTTCATGAGTTTTTTTGTGGAATAGAATTTTTATTTATTTGACGTCAATGTAAAATCAGATCTCTACAATGTGAAAATAAATGATTTCATATTATGATTTCGTATCTACCCCCTTTGACACCCTTTTGTATAGGTTCTGAAAAGAACATTTCTTTGTATGGTACAGTGTTAATGGAGCTGACTGTGTCTTCTGCAGGAGGAGTGTTTCCTCAACTTGGAGGCTCCGATCAGCAGGGTTTGTGGGTATGATACGCCCTTCCCTCACATCTTTGAGCCCTTCTACATCCCTGACAAGTGGAAGTGCTTCGAGGCGGTCAAGCGTATGATCAACTACTAAAGCAAAGGTAGTTTTTGTTTTTTTAAATGTACTATTATTATTTAACTCTGTAAAGCCTGACATATGAAATATTAAAAAAAAAATTTAAATGGAACATTTTAACTCTTTGCCTGCTTGCGGGGTTTTTTTTTTTACTTGCCAGCATTTTCACAAAAGTTGAATGGCACTCAGAATATATCGTTGTATAAATATCTAAACATTCAATATGCCAAAACAATGAACAGAGCCGTCATGCTTTTTTTTTTTTATCAACACTTGAATGTGGGTAAGTGTAATGAAAAAAGCAACATTTTGAACAAAAAGCTGAGAAAACGGTGTTTCTGTAAAAGATTCAAAGTGATGATCTAAACATCGATGGAGTCAGTCGTTTCCTTCAACACATCCAAAACTTCTCGTTCCTATACCACTTTCTGGATCGTCATTTCATGCCGTAAAGTTAGGCAGTTGTTTGTCGATCATGGTATTTTATAGATGCATCTTGCTACACACGCAATGGCTTGTTTATGCCTCTTTGCCCGAGTTCTGATCCAGGCGTTCAGTACTCTTTCAGAAGATGCATAATAGCGCCCCCTACCGTATAACAGTGAAAACACCGAAAGCTGGAGAATTCCGTCACTGGCAGGGAAGGAGTTAAACTGGATCTTTAAAAATAATAAAAATCGCAATTGTCGAATCGAACTCAATTCATTCAGAGGAATGAGCAAAAATATGCATTTTGGTGCAGATGCTGATTTATCTCCCAATAATATGTCTTAGTAAGATGATATTTAAATGATCAAACGTAGAAGCAAGCAGTACAAAATATGAAGAAATAAAGGCTCCTCAGAAGATCCTGATGATCAGATTTGAGACTCGCTGATTTTTCTTAAATAAATGACGTCTGGATAATCAAGTAAAGCCAAGCTGTTTCAGTCCAGCGAGTGTTCATCTGGAAATATTACTAATAATATCACAGCTATTCTTACGATTATTCAATAAAACTCAGTAAAGATTTCAGAGCAAAAAGCAAAAAGACACATGAAGCAATTAGACTAAAATACCTTTTACTTGCTAAAGAACTACTATCAATCCGATGACAGAAGGCATGGAGTAGATTGTGTGTGACAGGTTTTGATCATGCTGATCATTTAAAGGGATTAGAAAGTTGGGTTTCTAGTGTTAAACTGAATCAATATCAAGTACAGATTGACACATTCTCTTATACCTCAGATGTGTTCAGAAACAGTGTACAGTATCAGTGCTCTTTACTGTTTCTGGTAAGACCAGTGCTGTGTTCACAGTTTCATGCTGCTTGTGTTCAGGCTCCAGGTTCGGTTTATTTTCACTTTAGTGTAATTCCAAATATATTGGGCTGTTACAGGTTATTACACAGTTGGGACACAGTCTGTAGATGCTGTTGCAGTATAGAACAAGCAAAGCTGAAGACGTGTGATCCACAGCTACTGCACACAGACCCAGAACTCAACCGCTACTGTAAACATTTGAACCAGCATTGCCGCTTTTCTCGTTCACAGGCGACACAGATCGAGAACTCGTCCTCCTCTACATCACCGAACAAACCTGTCAATAACGCCACCATCACTGCTAACTAGGTTCCTACCTGTAGATGGGGACCATGTTACCATGTGTCTGGAGGATAAACGTGGTTTCTGAACACTAACATGTGGACTTCACACGGCTGCTGTGCTCTCGCTGTTACCTGGATGTCACCATCTTCCGTTTAGTTTTTTCTTATTAAACTTAATTGAGGCCGGATCTTGTGTGTTACTGTTTTATTGGTGAGTTGCTGAATGTACCATCTTTGGTTTAATCGAATAAATCTCTCTTCTAAAAGCTAGCTGCAGCTTCACAGTGTGTTGTCGTCAGCAGAGACGGATGCAGAGCAAGACTTGAACCACAAACTGTGGACAGAATATGAAGATAAATCGGCGTCTTTCATTTTGGCGGCTCGGTGCTGGGCGCGGCGCTCAGATGACCTCAGGTTGAGTGTATTCTAGCGTCCGGTGCACTCACACACTGTCATTACTCACTTACGCATATGCAATCCGGCCCCAGTGATCTTCACACAGACGCTCGGCTGAGATCAGAGCTACACTCCCCTCTGAGTTTCATGTGAGGCGTTCTTCCTTCACGGAGGAATGTGCAAAACGTCAAATACAGAGATGACTGACACATGCTTGGGTGAACCTGTCAGACTGACAGATGTAATTAAGATCCACATGCAATACAAAATCACAATCAAGACATTGGCAGACACAGTTAACAAAAATCACTTTGTGATCTTGCTTTTTACACGGCTGCAATTGGGCTGGTTTTGAACGCAGACCTGGCAACCATGCTGAGTAAATGACGGCAGTTTTATTTTTTAGGTCAACTGAAAATCATGCAGTACAAGCCACCAAAGAAATGCTAAAGAAATACATTATTCATCTAATTTAATTGAAGACTCTAAACACAATATATCAAAAGATAATTAAAATACCACATAAATAATAAGACCACATTATAAAGCCTTTTCGATGTTTTCATGAAGACTTTGTATTTGTCATTTTGCAGTAAAAACACTAATAGCATGTGCTACATTATTGTGCAGATCTTAAACAATGGCAAGATATGAAACTTTGATTATAACTATGGTAAATATAATCCATTGTAACTTAAGTGTCCATTGTGTGTTATAAACCATCATACTCTTAAAAGCTAGTAAGTAACAAGTAAGTATCCTAATGATTATTTATGAGATAAAACATACGATTTTTTTATAATGCATTATTCATTTATTATAATGCCTTAAGAATATCCTTATAATGTATTGTAAATGCAGGCTTAGGAGGTGTCTGTTTAACCCTTGTGATGTGCTGAAAATCCTTTATCACACTGATTTAAAGGACAGTGGTTTCCCCCATCAAGTCATAGACGGGTAATTATTTTATTGTTCCCATATGGGAAATTGTAGTGTATTAGCATCTTGCCAAAGCCAACACTGTAAAATACATAATGCATTACAATTAATTCATTATAGAAGATTTACTTGACAATATACCGTAACAAACACAATGGTCTGAACATAAGGCAACAATTATGGATCAGGCGAAGTTAAATGCCATTTATTTGCTGTATTTGGCTACTCGAGAGTCCATCATCTGTTTTGCTGTTGAAGTTACTGAAGTATGAAAAGTTAAAATTTATTGCTAAATGCTGAAAAATTTGGCATTCATGCATACAACATTACAGTGGAAAGAAGTGTTGGCTATTACAGTCTATTAAATCAAAGTTGTGATTAATTTATAGAGGTTTTAAAATTTTTACAGAGATAATGGGAAAGGTCATAAAAATAAAGCACACAGTTCTTGCATTCAATTTGGTTACTATTTTGAGAAACGGCCTGGATTAAATGTGCCTCTGACAAATAGTTTTATGTTAATATGATGAATCTGAATTATAAATGAAGTGTGGTTTGTAATGACTGGAATTACTCCTCTGCTGATTGACAAGAGCTAAATCAGACATGATGTGTGATGTAAATCGGATGCATTTCAGAGCGAAACAGGATATTCAGTGGCAAAAATGACAATGTATCCATTAGTAATTGATTGGAAAGTTAAAAGTGTCTCTGAGGTTGGAGGAGAGGGGTTGAAAAAGTAAGAGGAATTCATGACATCAGCCAAAAAGGAAATCCATTTCAGAAGTGGATTTAGATGACAAAGGCAAACATATTTTATGTGCAATAGCTTAAAAAGTACCAGCAACATGTGTGTTGAATATTAAAGTTTTGATGAAAGTTTTTAGGACTGAAACAGACAGACATACAGAGACCCTAACCCTAACCAGGGTGGAAGAGCATGTCATTTCCCAGAGCACGTTACTCAAGCTGAATTTCTTAGAATTTTAGATCAAATTCTGTCATTCAAATTCAACTTCCTATGTGTTGCGGCCAATTCAGTTAAAATTCACACTCATGAACTGAAAGAGTCAATTCCTCAAATAAATGATTAGAAGCTAAATGAATGCAGATAAAGATGAGGGAAAAATGGTAAGTAGCCAGACAGTTGAGATTGATATACTGTATGATGTGATGGTAACACTTTAGAATAGGGAACACACATATTCACTATTAATTAAGAGATGCAATGATCTGATATGCGCCAGGCAGATACGCTGTTTACGTCGTTTACGTCTTTGATTTGAACGAAAGCATCGTATCCGCGTGGCGCAGCTGACACAGAACAGCATACGTTGTTTACGTATGTGATATTCTCCAAAATGGCGCTAGGGTGACGCGGAGGAGACGAATTGTTGAATAATGTCGTTATTTTTGTTTTCTTTGTGTTCAAAAAGTAATCTCGTAGCTTCGTAAAATTACGGTTGAACCCCTGATGTCACGTGGATTATTTTACCGATGCTACGTTCTACGTTTCTGGACCTTAATCGTGTAAGGATTCTTGCTGTCTACGGGAGGGTCAGACAGCTCTCGGAATGCATCAAAAATATCTTAACTTGTGTTCCGAAGATGAACGAAGGTCTTGCGGGTTTGGAACGACATGAGGGTGAGTAATTAATGACAGAATTTTCATTTTTGGGTGAACTATCCCTTTAATCTCATAACAGTATGAAATTTCTAGGTGCCGTGTAAATGCATTTATTTTATATTTATAATTGCTTCTTTAAAAATGTAAAGCCGCTTAGCTAATGTAACTCAAACATATTTTATTTAAAGTGAGTCCCCATGTATTCTGACACATACATACATGTCTCTGGGCTAAGCCCCGGATATCCACTCACCCTGGAGGAACCTACAGTATAACCACACTTTGGCTCACACATGTGAATTCCCACGTTAGACAAAAAAAAAGGACCATTTGTACGCTTGAAAACAGGAAGAGCGGTTTAATTGAGCCAGAGTAACTCAGACTAACCCTTCTCTCCTCCTACAGACTTGAGAACAGCCGCTAATGCTAACTAGCGGTTGCTAGGGAGAGACTGAAACGCTGGGCAGTGCAGGTCATTTGGCTGACAGCTGGACAGAGGGTTTGTTTGTACATGAATGCCACGCTGTTGGAGACAGAGAACAGCTCTGTCTCATGTGACGAAAGTGCTTCTAATTGTGTGTGGCAACAAAATCATTTCCACTTCTAATTTAAGAACTCGTTCATATAATATACTTAAACCTAATAGCAAACAAGTTACGTCAGGCCTGAGAGCCGCATGCATGACTTCCATTGACCAGACAGATTTATACTGCACAATAATGATGTGCTGGGGAATTTCAGCTCTTCTCCTGTGAGAAATGTGTGTTGATGTCAAATTTACAATGGGCTAGTGCATGTAAAATAAAATAAAAACAAACAGTTGCTTGCAATGTGGTGAAAAAAAGCTGAAGATACATTGAATACAAAACCTCAAAACCATGAAAAAGCTTATTTTTCAGGCTAGACCAGCAAATGTGCTTGTGCAGTCCTGAACACGTGTCTCAGAATACTGAAGCCATGTCCCAAATGCTGCACTATACACTATGGTCTTATATACTATGTACTTGTGCACTATGTACTCAACAATGTAGTGTATGAATTATATAAAGTTATTTTGCCATTCATAATCGGCATCTGATAGCCCCTTCCCCTTTGCTACTTAAAGCTGCGACATTTGAGTGCATGAGCTGTCCGACATAGCATACTGTGTTTCTTCGGTTAATTAAGTGCATCATCCGGGTATTTAAAGTGTTCTTTTTCTTTTTTTGGACTTTTCAGTGTGAACACACTACTAACACTATTTACTCTACGAAACGTCATAGAATTGTGCATTAGTATGCAATTTGGGATGCATCTTGACTTTGTCTACTGCAACCAGCTTATAACGGCAGTTGCAGTGATGCAATGACTTTATCAATTAACGATTGGCTCTTTTATTCAGAAGACAGGATTGTGTATTGCGCGTACGTTGTGCTTTCTCCCATTCATAAGTAATAATAGTTCCCCTTCAAGGGAACTTCGAGCTGCGTCCCCCTCTAGGGGACACTTTGGGGATTGCTGCCAGCATGACCAGTGTCTGAAAGCTTGTGTAAAACAACGCCAATCTTGTTGGCCCACGTGGCCTGTGACATCGTATGAGACTTTTCGTCTTTCGGATGAGACGTTAAACTGAGGTCCTGACTCTCTGTGGTCATTAAAAATCCCATGGCACTTCTCGTAAAGAGTGGGGGTGTAACCCCGGTGTCCTGGCCAAATTGCTCCCCTGGCCTTTGTCAATCATGGCCTTTCTAGTAATCCCCAACCACTTGATTGGCTCTGACTTTCTCTCCTCTCCATCTGTAGCTGGTGTTTGGTGAGCGCACTGGCACCGTTGTACTGTGGCTGCCGTCACATCATCAAAGTGGATGCTGCACACTGGTGGTGGTTGAGGAGAGACCCCCTCATATGATTGTAAAGCGCTTTGGGTGTACAACAATACACAATAAAGCGCTATATAAATGCATCATTCATTTATTCTTTCATACCCAAAAGTATAAAAGGACACCGGCTGAATACGTCACAAACTTTTGTTGTCTTCGGAGCCGTCTGTTTGTTCCATTTGTGAACGTCATCCTGTTAGTCGAACAGCCGTTTAAAAGAACATGTGCCTCTGTGTTTGGATTCTAACACTTAAGGGCATATTCTAACTTTTGCGTCTTTGTCTTGTCATCTACGCGCTCATTGTGATGAGTCACAATGATAACTCTCCACTCGTGCTTGTTCCTATTCCCGAGGGAAGCGGGGCAAAGCGTTTGTGTCTCGGGCCGTTGCCACGGCACGGTCTATCTCAGCTCGCAGCTATGGCTTTGATCTGCGGTGTCTGCATACCCTTAACATCAGGTTGCCTGATGCCGTGGATTATGCTTTTGCCTTTTGAGGTCGCCATTCGACAGAAGCTGCGATTGTCATGCGTATCTTTCAGTGAAGCACGGTTCTGTGATCAGCAGTAAAACTCCATCCAAAGCCAGAGGGCACTCTCGCGCTGAAACTCCAAATACACAGAAGAAACCCAGGAAATGCCTAGCGCGCAGCTGAACTAACAGAAAGATTCAGCGCTTTCATTGATTCAACTGACTAAAACCCCGAACTACGCCAATAAGGGTTATCTGAGTTCTTATTATTTAATTTTTCTTAAAATAAGTATATTCTAAGTGCAATCCTTTCTCACTGCTTAAGACGAGAAAGATGTGTTGCCTATTCTGGTTTAAGAAGCCACATCATCTCACAAAAGATTTTTTCAACACGCGCTGATGTTAGGAAGGGAGTTTGGTAGTCAAAAAATATGTTATCCAATGTGGTATTTTCCACATTATTTCAGATGTAGCAGCATTTACTTCACAGAGCCGTAATTCACTGAGAAGCTATGCAAACAGCTATCATTATCGCGAACGATTTCTTCGATTTCATAATTTTGTCTGCGATTTTTTTGCATAACGTGTCAGTGAACTATGGCTGTGTAGTAAATTCTGCTCCATCTGAAAGCACGTGATGATGATTTCCTGCTGATTACAGAACCGGCATTACTATCAAAATGCGCATGACAATCGCATTCGATTAATTGTGCAGCCCTAGCGGGTAGTAACTTGAGTTGATTGTTCCCCCTCTAGAGGGCTTTAAGTGACCACTCTCTGCTCAGAGTGTAGCTGTCTGCAGATAGTTATGCTCCAGCTCAAACTTACTTTGCTCTGGAATATAGCGGTCTGAGGGCAGCTGTGTTCTAGCCTGGCTTCTATGACTAGGTTGGGTTCCCCTTGGCACAAGCTCTCTCAGGTAAGCGCTGAAGTCTTTGCAAACTTCAGCCTTATCTGAGGGAAATGGTATTCGAGGATAGCTGTGTCCAGCCACCTAGTGTTATGGCCGCTGGTTACATTAGGCTTTGATCTTGGACTAATGGTATTTTATGTTTCACTTTTTAGCAAATCATTTACTATGGTCTGGATCTCCCTCTTGTGAGCCTCTGGTCAATATACAGTGCTCGCTAGCCTACTGTGGGACTGACACTGATTGGGGACCTCCTTAGTATAGCCATCTGAGGATGGTTATATTTCAGCCATTGTTATTGCAGGACAGGCTTCCTTATCTGAGGATAATTATGTACTAGCCTCCGTGATACCCTGCGCGATAGTGCTGTCCTCCCCTGTGGGTCTATAATTAGACAGCCCACTGCTGGTGGTCTTGGCAGTTGCAGTGGTCCTCCATTCTACAGCCTAAGCTAGCTATCGTGAGATAGCCTGTGCTAGCTCTGTGATTGCTCCCTTACCTAGGGTTTTTAAGTAGTGGTCTCCTTGAGCCCTTACCTAGACAGTGCTGTCTCCCCTGCTAGGTTTGTAAGTAGAAAGCCCCTCTTTGTGGTCTGGGTATCTCATTCGGTGTCCTTCTGGTAGCCTTCCGAGTTACATACCGATCTGAGGATAGCTGTTTTCCAGCTCGGAGACTGCTCCCCTTTTAGGGTCTTTAAGTAGTGGTCTCCTTGAGCCCTCTTCTAGACAGCGCTATCTCCCCTGCTAAGGTTGAAAGTAGATAGCCCACTCTATGTGGTCTGGGTAGCTTCACAGGAAGGTTTACCTGGTTATTTAGGCTAGCTGTGCAGGATTAGCTGTATGACAGCTCAGTGATTGCTCCCCTGCTTAGGGTTTTTAAGTAGCGGCCTCCTTGAGCCCTTACCTAGACAGTGCTGTCTCCCACTCTTTGTGGTCTGGGTAGTCTCAGTCGGTCCCCTTCTGGTAGCCTTCCTAGGTACATAGCTATCTGAGGATAGCTATGAGCTAGCTCAGTGATTGCTCCCCTTCTTAGGGTTTTTAATCAGCGGTCTCCCTGAACTCTTGCCTTGACAGTGCTATCTCCCCTACTAGGGTAATAAGTAGATAGCCCACTCTCAGTGGTCTGGGCTAGCTGTGGAAGGTTTCATTCATAGACCTTTGGATATAGCTATCTGCAGATAGCTGTGTTATAGCTGGAATTGTTAATATTCAATCTTTGACTCCTCTAGGCTTCCAGCCTTTTCGGTGGTCTTATGTATCCTGGCTACAATTGCTCATATAGCATAGCTATCTGAGGATGGTTGTGTTCCTAGCTTGGTTAGGGTGTTTCCCCTTTATATGGAATTGGGTTCCCTCGGTTCTAGCAAGTTATGTGAGCGGCCCGAGGCATCAGTGGCTTGGCCCCTTTCTAAGGAAAGGTTTGTTGTATGTCTGTCACCTACTTGGTGCTCTCTCAGCAGGTGGACATGCATGCGCCTCGGCATAGCGTGATTGGATATAGTTCCCCAAAAGGGTCCCATAGAGGGATCAGCTTGAGTTCCCTAGAGGGGAATGTCTCGGGTTACGCATGTAATCATGGTTCCCTAAGATGGAACGAGACGCTGCGTCCCCTCTCCATGTCTTTGGCTAGCCTGTTTACGTCTCCTCAGACAACTGAGTTGGTGACGTATTCAGCAGGTGCCCTTTTATACTTTCGGGTGCCCGCCTATGACGTCACGGGCCACGTGAACCAATAGGATTGGCGTTGTTTTACACGTGCTTCAGACACTGGTCATGCTGGCAGCATTCCCCAAAGTGTCCCCTAGAGGGGGATGCAGCATCTTGTTCCTTCTCAAGGAACCATGGTTGCATGCGTAACCCAAGAAGTGTCACCCGGTATTTCGGCTTTGATTGGATGCAGATACCGATAGCCATAGTATATTTTTGGTGAGTGAAGAAACGAAATTAACCTTGTTTTCCTTCATTATTTTAAGGCAAAGTTTTTTGGGATGATTACAATAAAACTCTGCTTGGGATGAAATGTCCAAAAAAAAAAAAAAAAAACAAACCCAAGATGTGCATAAAATCTTGAAATGTGCATAAAAACCATATGAGGTGGATAATATTTTTCTCCTCATCAGAAAAACATGCACATAAACTATGATGGAATTTACAGAATAAATTCATCCAAGCACAACAAAAAAAGTTGACAGCCTTTACCGGACATGTTATTGGATAACTGGACTAACCAGCAGACCAATCTCAGTGCACACCATCTAAAATATATAGCCAAAGTCGGAAAATAATTTGGTATAAAAACCTCCCAGAACCGTCTCCCATGAGTGTGTTCAGAAATGGCGTTCGAGTGTTCTAAAGAGTTAGTCATATATTATGTAACAAGAGTCACAGGGTTTCTCGGTAGCAGAAACTTTCATTTTTATTATAAATACTTTGTGCTAGTGTCCCAGGAAGTGAATTTTGTTCTCTTTACACATGGAAAGAAAATGGTGCTTATGTAATATTTTATGTAATATTCTAATTTTCTGCACAAGTTAAATTTGCAACATTGGAGGAAAACATAGCTCATGAACACTTATGCTTTAACAGCAAAGACAACAAGAGAATCAGTACCTTTATGGCTGATAGAGTGCCTCTATAAAACTGACCTGTGTCAGTGTAATTTAGATAAAACTCAGTTTTGTAATGCATATGCATGCCAATAGATGACCACTGTACACACACAAAAAGAAAAAAGCAATGCAGACACTAACTAAAGAACTACTTGAATGCACCTTTTGAAGTTTTGTCATCCCGTATGTGTAAATAAACACAAACAACGCATATATATTTCAAAGAGCTTGCAAATGTGCAGTATTGAATCTCAAAACCTGACAGCTAAGGTAGGATATGGGACAGCTAAAGCAGAATTATGTCAGCAGTGAAGAATGAAGTTGTCAAAGGTTCACACGCTAATGGAAAGAGTCTACTATGGCTAATTTCTGTTCACGAGTGTCTATTTGGCAGCAAGTTGTTACTGAAAATACTATTGTAGCCTTCCTAATAACAACCAAGTTTATGAACATGACATATGTGTACTTTGTAAGCTTTGTTTTGACTTATTTTGGCATTAGTTTGCCAGACCCTTTGTTTAATCAGTGTTCGTAACAGCTGACGTCCTTAATACAGATACTCTGATTTAACCTGCATATGTCCAGACTTGCTGTAGTACTTTTCCATCATTTCTCCATGTTTGCCATGGAACAGTCCATTTTCCAGTTTCATGAAGTTGAAAAAAATAAATCAATAAATGTGGAAGAATTGCAAGAAGGATGATGTTTTTATGATGAGTTGTTAATATTTATAATAGGCTATAGTTCTGTCCTTATTTGCTCACATTCATGTCATTCCAGACCTGTATGCTGTTGTTTTTTTCTGTGAAACACAAAAGAACCACTGTAGAATCTGTACATTGCAGTCTAACATGTTGATGCTTTTAAATGCATTATTTTTCACAAAATTTACCTTTATTCTACACCGTTCTGTCCCTTCTCCTATAAACGCTCTGATGATTTCCTGTTGTTATGAAGCCCCTCCCTCAGAAATACGCAATGGGCTCTGATTGGTTAGCTTGCCCAGTGTGTTGTGATTCGCTAAACCGCCTAGAGCAGTCCAGAAACGTCACGCCCTTAAGCTCTGTGGCATGTGCTCCGGTTGTTTTGTAAACGATGGCGTCGTCAATATCGCATATCAATTTGAGCCCAAATGAGACGCAGAGAATATCAGTGAAGATTGTGCAGTTTAACACTTCTCATAGCTATGTGAAAAATATCTGTCTGTCTATACAGTACACATAAAGTGTATAATTGGAAAACAGTTTATTGGAACTGACGAGCTGATGATCAGGTGAGAGAGCGAGATTCAGAACAGAGCGTGTGCAGAGCAGGGGAACGCGAGGAACAGTATTAAGAACCGCTGCTTTAGAACATTGATTTTGAAACTTGTGAATCCATTAGAATCGTTAGAAGACAGAACAGCGATTCATATATGAATAGATTTTTATGTGCACCCTCAAGTTTTGACGGCATGGCAACAACTCTTTCTCTTCTCTAAAGCAGCGCAGCATGGACTCGCCCCCTTTGTTGCATGTTCCCGGTGGCGGGTTTTATCTGGGTTTGTGACGTCACAAACCCAGGAAGTATCTGGGTTGTAGTCCCTACGAGCCATTTTTGGAGGCATTAAACTGCCAGAATTTTAAAAGACATATCTCCTTTTGCATTGAACTTTCTGTTTCATAACTTTGCAGATATTGTTTATGATCAAACAGCAACATTACACACTAACTAAAGTAAAAAAGTGAAATCATAATCAACCACCCCTTTTTTAAGATATACAGTGGTGGCCAGAATTATTAGAACACTAGTATTTTCATCAGCTAAAAATGGTTTTAAGTCAGTTTATTCTATCTTTTGCGGTAGTGTGTCAGTAGGAAATATCAGTTTTACATTTCCCAACATTCATTTTTGCCATTAATTGTACTATTCCAGTGAGATTTTTTTCGACAACAGCCAGTGCTCCACACAGAGATCTGATCTTATCATCATCCAGTCTGTCTGGAATGACATTAAGAAACAGAACAAACTGAGACAGAATACATCCAGAAGAACTGTGGCAACATCTCCAAGATGCTTCAAGAAACCTACCTGCAAAGCTACAGTACTGTTAAAAGTTTTAGGCCCTTGTGTAAAAATGCTGTAAAATGAGGATGCTGTGAAAAATAATGTCATAAATAGATTTTATTTATCAATTAACCGTCCTGTTAAAGGGGGCATTGGCTGCCCATTTTCCACAAGTGATATAAATTCCCTTTTAGGGTCTTTAACTGACAAAGTCGATAACATACTTTGATTAAATTTCTCAAGTATGTAAAAACAACCTTTTTACCCTGTCAAAATCAACTGTTTTCAGCAAGCCGTTTTAGTCCATGTCGCTTTAAATGCTAATGAGCTCTCCTGACCCGCCCCTTCTCTCCGTGTTTGACTACATACTGTAACTTCACCGTGACTTGCTAATTGGCACATCATTAGGAAAGGTACCATTTCAAAATTTCATAAAAAACCCTTATCCTATCGGATGTCGGGTGTAAATGAAGACTGCTATGTTCATCATTACATCCAACACGACACCTCGATCGCTTAGGAGTCATTCTTGTCTTCCCCTGCACCGGAGTCGACACAATGGCGGACAGCTCACTCAGGGTGGGTCTAAGGTAAGACGGCCTTGTCAATCAACTATCGTGGGAGGGGCCTGTGCAGAACTACGTCATTCTGACAGGAATCTCAGAACAACCTGATTTGAGAAAGTGAAAATGTCATTCTCCGTTTTTCATTTGGTTTTGACAAACCTGTTGTGAGGCATCAGTCTGTTGTTTTTCGGTCAAAATGAGGATGTGACAGCCTTCGTCAAACTTTTGTGCTTTTCTGATGTCTATTTAGAGAGCTCGACTGCATTTGCTGTTTTATGGAAAAGAGCCGCGTGAGAATTCTTCAAAAATTCTCATTTTGAAGATTCACAGGAAAACAACACATGAAGTTGGACCATTTTTAACACACAATTATACTGTAAAAAATGACCGTGAATTTAACGGTAAAAGACTGTAAAAATGCTACAGTAAAAACCTGTTAAATGGTTAACGGTAAATTCCCCTACTATATACGGTGAAAAACTGTATTGGACATTACATGTAATTTTACGGTAGTATACCATTTTTGGAAGTAAAAAAGACCGTATAATTTACAGTGAATAACCATAAATTGACATTCCCAGAATTCCCTGCGTTACATTTCTAATTTGATGTTGTTTTGTTGAAATAACCGTTTCTTCTTAGTTTTTTTTCTTATCAGTTTTGTATATTAGGGTTGTGTGTGACACCTGATGTTGTTAAATGAATGTTTATTGCATTATTTCAGTTTCATGTGTGTTACCGTGATGGTGTTTAGTGTTTGTGTGAATGACGCTGTGTACGTTCTATATATGTTATTATTTAAAAGCTGCTTGTGATGGGCTTTGGTTCATCATGTGACTCTCATCACCTCCTGCATTTGGTGGGTATCAGTGTATTACAAAGCTACAAAACAGATTTCAGTACTTCAATAGGTAGGTATATTAACATTATACCAGTTAATGAAATTACGGTATTTAACTAAATTTAAGTTAAAACTGTAAAACCTAAAATGTTGCTACCATATTTTTACCGTAAAATTTCCTTCAACCACGCTGCCGTTTTTTTTACCGTACCTTTTACAAATTTTTTAACAGTGTACAGTGTTCAAAAAACACAAATGAACCTGATTTGAACATCACACAGCTGCATCTCACTTTTTTGATTTGAAGTTCTCTAGAACAATGGCAAGTGAAGTGCTGACGGCCAAAGCAGTGGAATTTGAGTTTGGAGAACGCATGAGTCATTTGAGGACAGTCAGGGAAGCATATGAAGAGAGAAAGCGTTCTTCTTTCTCTGGGGATTTGATCAAAACACACATACAATCACACAGAGTGGCTTCTATCAGTGCTGGAAGCAGAACAAGTCCAGACAGCCAGTGTAAACGGGAGCTGCCTCGCTCGTGCTCAGATCAGGACCTGTTCTGATGCACGCTGAATTAAAACATGTACGACAGTCTGATGTCACGTCAGTAAAATGTAATGATATTGATACATGTGGAAACAATTTTCTCGCAATATCCAGGGCGGTGCTGTACTGCCAAGTCGTAACTGGCCTTTGTGGCTTAAAACACTGTATTAATGGACTCCATCAAAGATGATGAGCTTTGCTTGTGAACTGAACGTGAAGCATGGAAAATAGAAGCCGTTTCAGAAAGAACTGCAATAGTAAACACTGAATATTCACCAGAAAATTGGGAAACCCCTTATAATGAAACAATATAAACACTCGGAGTAGAATATGTTATGGCTCAGTGCTGTTTCTCAGCAACTTTTAACCACTTTTTGTAATTTAAGCATTTATTTTCACAGTCTTCCTGTTCTGATCAAGCTCAAACTCGATTAATTACAATCCAGTTAATATCACACTGGCAGGAACAGGATGGAAATGAAGCTTACATGAGCTTGTTAGCTTGAAGTTAACTGATGTTTTCTTCATATCTTTATTGTTAGCTTTGATACAGTAGTATCATATCGATTTCTGTAATTTGACCAACCCACATTAAATATTTTAGACTGACACAAACCAGCTTTAGTGCATCAGAATTCATCACATGCACTGCTCACAACACTGACGTCTGTGCTGTTGTTTGTTCATGAAAAATGATGTCACTTCCTGGAGGATGATGTCATTACGGACTTGCCGTAGTTAGTCAAAGGGTTTTACAAAACACTACAGCGCAGTCAGTCAACAAACAGGATATGATGCCACACCAATCAGACATTTAAAATGAGTAAATCTGCCATCTTTTCTGCTTTCCTGATAGTTTGTGGTGTTTGAATTCTGCCAAGAGGTGATTCTGATGCTTAGATCTTCTGTTGCACGTCTTCTCATCATACGAATTCAAACTTGAATCAATCTGAAGCTTCTTTGCATGAACTTGCATTCCCAGTCAACGGAGCACAAATCCTAGTGTGGTGGATTTAAATAATAAAAATAAAAAAATATGTTGAGCAACGAAACACCTGAACAGTCAGTTGTTTATTGTGGAAGTTAATGCAGCACCCAGCAACAATTTCAGTGTCACTGAGATGCTATTTTAGTTTTTGGATAATATTTTCAATCAGTTTTTATTTTTATATTTTCATTTTTAAATAAAAAATTTTTTTTTTTTAGAAATGTCTATACAATTTTTAGGATTTTTAAAAAAGTTTTTGGTTTGCTATTTTAGTATATGAAGTTAAACTAAATGAATTATATAATTGTATATGTTTTAATTGATTTATTTAGTTAACTGTAATAACCGTGATTCAAGGTAGTGACATTATTTAAATTGCACCTGTTCACTTTATTGTGATATTGGGAATAAAGTTATAAAAGTGTGATTTTAATCTTTAAAATTTTAAGTTTAATATTTTATCAGATATATTTATATTTTAAGACGTATGATAAGCCCCCGCGCAAATAATGTTTTTTGGGGTTTTTTTTGCATTTGCATGTTTGAAGTAGCTATAGAGTTTTGCAAATCCAAAAAAAAAAAGTTTTTGATTTAAGGGGTGAACAAATCCACAAGTGGAAACAACATTAGCTTTCAAAGTTTAAGTACAGATTATTTTATTACAACAAATGGTATTAAAGCTGAGCACTTGATAGTAACCCAGTTCTGTTGATTCACGGTTTAGAAGTCTTTAATGGACAAGTTGGCATTGACTGATTTTTAAACTTGATTTAGCAGATTCAAGATTTTTTAATACTATCCATGTGTCTTAACTATATTTTGAACAAATAAAATAAAAAAAAACACGCCAAACTACTACGAACATAAAGGCTACACTCACGTTAACAGTCAAAACCAATAAAGTGAGGAACATAAAAGGATATTGTTCTGTTTTTGCTTTGTATATTGTTTGTTTTTTTCTTTCACCAAATTTCATGTGTTTCGTTTTCATATTTAGCCTGTCCTGATGTGAGCTCCGAGCCCAACGAGGAGAGACGGTCTCTAATTACCAGCGGAGAGTCATATTTAAGGCTCGGTGCGGCTTTTGAGAAAATTTTAGGTTGAAAGGACAAAGAAAGAAACAATTCCTCCAGACTCAGCACACACACATCTGCCAACTGCTTCACACACCTGATCAATCAGAGGCTGTGTCCTGGCCTTTTTGTTGGCTGTGCTCAATTCACAACCTTAAAAAAAAAAAAAAAAAGTTAATTAATTAATTAGATTTTTTTCATTTTTTCAAGTTGTCATTAAAACCAAGATTACTGGAGTATGTTTAAAAGAAAAACGTGCAAAAACATACTTAAAACTTTCAAGTTTAATTCAATGTGTTACTTGCTGTTAGGGTTAGTTCACCCAAAAATGAAAATTCTTCTTATTCTCACACCTCATGTCCACGTTCCAAACCTGTAAGACCTTCATTCATCTGAATAATAATAATAATAGGAAGATTATTAGTAACAGTAATGTTTGACATAAACACAAGAATTTTGTCTGCACCGCAGCAGCCATTCTCACACTAACACTTTAAAAAGCAAAACATCTTTGATAAATGTCACTGCTTACAGACTGTATGTTTATATATCTAAATTAAAAAGCAGGACGGCTTCTACTGCTCTGTAATTGGGCAAATGGCTCATTTTAATTTGCATCATTTTGATTTCTCACAGCCTAGACGTGCTAAAAAAGCATTATGGTTACGACGGATTTGAACATTTCACATTTAAGCAGCGGTAATGTACAATTAAAAGGCTACTGCTAATGCACAGAGCCAGAGAGTCGTATATTTAATTGCTCGTGGGTGCTTTTTATTTGTATTTTTCTCCAGGACTGCAGCCTTCCCCATCATAAAGGTTTGATGTAATGCATCAGTCAGCAGATGTGTGGCTCAAACATGCAGCTATACGGCCCTCTGATACACAACGAAGAGAGCCACTCCGGCCAGTAATGCATCCTCACACTCCTCTCGCTCTCCTTGTGCATGTGTTTTCAGTCCAGGGCTCAATTTGAGAGGAAAATATTTAGATTAATCATTCCAGGAATGTCATCCTTCCAGGAGGACGACTGCATTGAGAGCGTGCAGCTGTTTGCTCAGGGAAGCCCTGAGGCTCCTGGACTCTTCTGCACATGTGCTTGACCTCCAGAGCACTGCATCACACAGCCGTTGAGACGTGTGTGTCAGGAGAACGATGCTGCTCCATGTTTGTCTGAAGGTGGTCTGTCATAAATTGATCTGGAGTTAGTATTTATCTATGGAGTCTAGAAGCATTTTTGTTCACGTAGTTTGCGGTCTGTCCAAATTTCCAATTTGAAGGCATCTCTTGCACATCCTGATGCAAAACCTCTTCCAAAGGTAGAAAGGAACATTATGCTGCTTTCCAAGATAACATGTTTTTTGGCCAAATCATGTGTGTCTTTTGTAAAGAATCCCATAAGGCAGATCAGTGGCCAATATGTCCTTTTTCCCCAAATATACTGTGGCTGGGATTTCTAAACTGCCTAAAACGTTGGAGTTTTGGCTTTGTTTTCCTGTTGTTTTCGAACTTGCTGAAGCTAATGACTGAAAATTAGCTTGACCAATAGCCTGTAGGCATTGCGCATAATCAACCAATCATGGCGTGTGAGAAGGTGGGATCAACAGAGAACGGGCAAAGCAATGCAAACACGCTTACATATAATTTATGACAACGGTAGAGAGAATGTCAATAGCAAAACAAAGCCAAACCTGCACATTTTAGGCAATTTAGAAATCCTGGCCAGGACTTATGGTCACCATGATCAAAGATAGCAGATGAAGTGAGTGAAACGTTTATTATAAATAAGAAATGTGCTTAATATTGCAAAGTATCTGTGAAAAGTAGTTTTAATCTAGTTTTTTTTCTTTTCTAAAAAATAAGTCGCACCAGGTCAAAATTGCATCGTTGGGAAAAAAACGCCACAGATTTAGAAATTGCATCACTGTATACTTAGTGAACAAGGGATGTTCCTCAAGTTACAAAAAAGCATTCTTTCAGTATCATTAATAGAACATTTCATGATGATGATAATGTTCTCAAAACATAATTTATATTGTTGTAATGTTTTAGTTGTATGTTCATCTAACAATTTTACAATTTGCCACTTGTTGCAGAACGTTCAGAGAACATTCAAAACTAATGTTCCCGTAATGTTTGCAAAACGGAATGTTTTATTTTGATAACTTATTGGGAACATAATACGTTAAGAAATGATTACATTAAGACAATGTAAAATATTGTTTAATAAAACTTTTTTAAATGATTTGTTTACAATAATTATAAATGCTACACTCATGTATTTTAGTTCTCCCAGAATATGAATCAAATATTTAAATACAAAACATAAACATACAACATTTATTAAGCCTAAAAAGTTTAATTGACATGAAACTGAAACTACCGGCATGTGGGCAATGTGCTATACAGTACATATACTTTCATTTGAGCTCACGTTCTCAACATCCATACAAATGTGTGCACTTTGTGCATGTTTTGCATGCTTGAAGTTAAATGCACAAGTCACAGCATGTTTCGGATGGTATAATAATAAATAATGTGCTTTATATTCAGGAAAATATGGTAAATATTTTTTGGTGTTATTTTTATTTATTTAATTTTTATATATATTTTAAATAAAACTAGTTTACCAAATATTGAATGTGCCATATATCAGAGCGTTACAGTGTTCAAACTCGATTTGAATGGATTTGAGTGTCTGTGTGCTGCAGTTTATGCTAATATCTGCTTGCGGCAGTGCTGGCAATGCAAGAGTTATGAATTGCACGCTCTGTTGACAACAGATAGTTTTGGCAGCAATAGCAGAAACAATTGTACTTGAGAAAGCATTTGTTCTCATGACCATAAATTTTTAACTGGCCTTGATCTTTTCCTGAAGAAGTGCACTTGAACAAGAATACAATCAGTATTTTTCCCAGATAAATCTGCAGTACAAGGAAGCAATCTGTCACTGCTTCCATTCAAAAACATATTTCTTCATTTAGATTCATATTGTGTTCAGGACATTTGTTAAAACTCTGTAAAACGAATATGTCGTAGTAAAGCAGCACACACGAAACTCAAGATGTTCCACTGATTTCAGACTTTATACTCAGATGCTCATATGAACGTGAGCTGTTGCATGTTGTTGGACCACAATAACATCACACTTTACACAACAGATGAGCCTGAGGAGCTTTATTCACTGCTTTCTCCAGTGAATAAGTTGTCTTGTCTGAATCAGGGTCTCACTTTACAGTATATTACTGTAGGTATATGTATGTACAACAGTAAGTAAGTACATATCAGTTAAGGATGCTTAATATAAAGTGGGTCCTGAATCAGGGGAGAACTCTGCACCACATACAAATCCAAACAATTATGTGGGTGGATTTTGATGTAAGAGATGACGGGGATGGACTTTTGCACTTGAGAAAGTGTTATTACGGATTAAGGACGTAACAGTTTAAAGTTAAAAACATCTTAATGATGGATTTGTTTCTTAATGTGGATTATTGTGATGTTTTTATCAGCTGTTTGAACTCTCATTCTGACGGCACCCATTCACTGCAGTCCATCCATTGCTGAGACACTGATGCAATGCTACAGTTCTACAAATCTGATGAAGAAACAAACTCATCTAAATCTTGTTTGAATGAGGGTGAGCACACTTTTAGCAAATTTTCATTTTTTTAGTGAATTATTCCTTTAACTAAAATGCACAGGGAAAGTCCATTGTCACTGTATTAAATGGGCTCCAAATACTTGCTTACACTTTAGTTTTATAGTTATTTAAAGACTAATTAACAGTGTTAGCCATACAAATTCTGCTGTGCACAAACTGATTAATTTTATGAACACTTTATAGATTTGAAACCTGCACTCCTGCATTGTTAGGATACCGGGTGTGAACTAGCTGTTGCTAGGGTGCTTTAGATGGTTGCTAGGCTAATACGAATGACTTCTGGTTCATGACATTGTAAGGGTGTTCTGAAAATTAGATTTATAACATTTTTGGAATGCTCCTCTTCAGTTAGCATTTTTCTATCCTGAATCTTTTCCCACATTTTCCATAATTCCATTCCAGAATGACTAAAGTTTTCATTGTTGTTCTTTGCACATTGCGTCTTTCCTGACACTGTTGTCTCATTACTAACCTTATAAAAAAACTGCATTATATAGAAAAAATTGTTCGGTCTGGAGGAAATCTTGCAACTGTGGGACGGTTATAATATTTGAAAAATTGATAGAAATTATTGTTACAATATAAATATTGAAAATTCACTGTTAGGTAGATGTTAGATTAGCATGGTGTTAAACACATAATTGATATTTTTATGATGAATTTTCATAGTTTAAGATGGGCCTGTGACAGAGATAAAGATAAAACAATGAAACCTGTTCACACACTTTCAGAACAAAAAAGTACAAAAGCTGGGGTGGTACCTTTTCAAAAGGCACATCTGTGTACATAAAGGGTCCATATTGATACATTAAAGGTACATATTACTACCTAAAGTGTACATATTAGCACCTAAAAGAATGCACTTTTGAAAAGGAACCACCAGTGGCAGCTTTGGTACCTTTTTTTCTGAGAGGGTAAAACATTTGAAAAGGAACAAGATTGAGGGCATAGTGGAAAGTTATGTGATTTTCATAGAACTTGCCATACTTGCCTTTAGTGGTGACCTCGTGAATCTGGACACTTTTGCAGTGCATGCTCAAACAGCTGCTCAGCCACGTGATTTGTTGTGTTTAGGATTTTAGGGGAAACTAAAATCAGCAGGGTCTTTTACCCAGAGGGTCTCTAGCCCTGTTTGTAGCATATAAAGAGCTCAAAATCACATCAGAGCTCCTTTCAGAGACCACTATCCCGAACAGATCATCACTTGACATTATAATCCGTTGTCATTATAATATAGCCACAGTTTCAGGGTTCAGAACATTTTGGAGAACATTCATGATCTTATTTTTCCATGCTCCCTGATTAGGGCCAAAGCAGAGCACTAAATATCCTCAAACCACATGTGTGTCTGAGTTATACCACTGTCTTATCAAAATGCCTATTTCCTCCGAAAGATTCAGCGCTGGCTGCAGGATGACATAAATCTAGGATCTCAGGGATTCACTGGTTGTCTGCACACATATAAGGCAAGACGGAAAGCTTTTGCCCGTGACTTGGATGCAGTTATCTCATGCAACATGAACGGTAACTCCAGATTTCCTGGGTTTCAGGTTGCAGAAGACTTAATGAAGGTCAAGGCAAGGAATCGGTTACAGGCAGCTCACATCAGACTAAAGCCTCTGCTACGTGACTCTCCAAACCTCATTCTCAAATCTTTGAGACGCCGCTGGTTGTCATAGAGGAGGTCGCGCTGCTTCTTTCTGCTATTAGAACCAGAACGGCGCAGTAATTCAAGGGCCTTGATGGAATCACTTTATACTGGCTTAAAAGGCTTTCCTAAAGAGACTGTATTAAAAAAGCCCGTGCTGTGAACACACAGGACCATATGGCCCAGCAGGCATTGTAATAAATGAGGGATGTGCCAGTCTACAGCTCTTGAAGACTCGGTGAGAGATTCTGTCTCAGTTTGCTATAAATATAACTGGGTATATTAAAGAGAACCGATTTACTCCAGTCAATATTTCTCATGGATTTACTTTTGTCAGGGTCAACGTCTTTATAGAATACAATGAAACAATGATAAAACACAAAACTTTAGGTATCAATTTAAAAGGTAGCATACAAAAATACAGATGTGTTAAATGCATGCTTTAGAAATTAAGTTTGACTTGACTATCAAATATTGTTTTGGGCAACAGATATTTTAATTAATAAACTGTATAACATTCTAAATTGGCTTGACATTGAAATAGCGTACACCATATAGTCGACCCCTGTCTGAATGTACTGTATGTCGGTGTGATGTTATTGTGTTCACTTACTCAACAGATAAAGATACTGTATGGTACTGGAATTTTAGTTTGCAGGATAAAATTGGCAAAGATTATAAATGAATGACGAGGGTTTTGAATTAAGTGTTTGAAATCGACATTCATAATCACTCAAACAGTGTATTGTTCGTTAGATATGTGCTTGTGCAATTGTACTGGACTCAAAACCTTTAGTCTCTGAGATTTAACGTCATGTGACAACATTCCCTACTTCTATAAATGTATTCATATGCTTATTCTGTATAGATTTTTTCTTTGATTTTGAAAAGGTCTTGGTGCATTAGAATCAATGAAAACACATTTGAAGATCTTTATTGGAAGATGAATGTTTGTGTTTGTTCTGTATTTCTTGATTTTCTCTAGAGAGCAATAGGCTATAGCTGAAGTGGGATAGATTGTTTAATAGTTAGGTCTGGATGCTGATTGGTCAGTATGTTCCAACCGCAGTGAAACAAATGGTATAGTAACAGCTCTGATGTGAAACAGCTGTTCACCAACTACTGTGTGCATCACTGCATGGTTGGTATTTAATTCATTTGCATAGTAAAATAGTTGATAATGAAAAACTGTTCTTAATAGTTTTGTTTTCTAGAAGCAATAGAGCGCCTGTCTGGAGCTGTGTGCTGAGCACAACGACACAGAAGTGAGTTCACATGAGAACATTTGTATTATAATACACTGGATGCCATAATAGCAGAAATAAGCACTGCCTTGGTTTTATTAACCTTGAAACATTAAAAAGCAACATTTCTGCTACAGTTAGGGCTTGAATGAGCTGTCATGCTGTGCTACATCAACGCCTGACATATGAAAGTATAGTCAGAAAAATCTTAGTAAGTAGTAAGTAAAATATCATTTTAGTAAGTTGATATTAAAATGCTTAGTTTGATGATCAAAGCTCGTTAGTTTCAAAACATATAATACAATGCAGTGCAATGATGATCGAGAGATGAACAAATAAATGTTTCTCAAAAATCCTGATGATCAGATTTGATATATTGAACATGATTTTTCAAAAAAATTATGTCTGGATGATCAAGTAAATCTAACTATTAACAGTTTTTCCCTCTATAAACTATAAACTCAATGAACTAATTAACTGTTTATTAATAGTAAGGTTAATATGTGCTTTATAAGTACTAATAAACAGTCAATATGCTCGTAATATGCACGCTAATAAGCAACACAAAAAAAAAGCAATCTAGTTAATTTTGAAGAACTGGTCCTTAAAATAAGTGTTTATGTTGTTTTTCGTGTGTCATCTACATATTGCAAATCATTAAAGTTCTGTACTAATGGGGAGCCCTGCGTTTTACAACAAAATCAATTATGCCATGTTGTTTAAAGCAATAGTTCACCCAAAAATTAAAATTCTATCATCATTTACTCACCTTCAAGCTGTTTCAAGCACGTATGAGTTTCTTTCTGCTGCTAAACACAGTTGACGGTAGCCATTGAATTCCATAGTCAATGGCTACCGTTAACATTCTTCAAAATATCTTCTTTTCTGTTCAACAGAAGAAAGAAACTCATGCAGGTTTCGAACAACTTGACTGCGAGTAGAGTGTTTTCAATTTTGGATGAACTATACCAGGGGTGGCGAACGTCGGTCCTGGAGAGCCGCAGCTCCGATAAGGTGTGTTCAATCTCCTAATCAATACTACACCGAACAATAGCTATCAAGTGTTCGGAGATCGTTACTAGGGAGCTACAGGCAGGTGAGTTTTAATTAGGGTTGGAGCTGTTCTCTGCAGGGCTGCGGCTCTCCAGGACCGGAGTTCGCCACCGCTGAACTATACCTTTAAGAGTGGAGTATATGCATTTTATGATAAAAAAATAAACAAATCAGTTACTCAAGTACACCTTAGCTATCTGACTCTAAAACAGCTGGCAAAGCCAACCATATCAGCTGGCCAGACACTTGCAAAGCAACCTAATGAGAATTTGTACAGTGATGGATGTTGACAGTCTATTTGTGTCAGGAACATAAACAAGACCTAAATATACTTCCATCCATCAGCATGGAAAGAAAACAAACCGACAGACAGTCTTTAAAGAGACTTCATTGACTCTAAAACATGCTTTAAATTAGTGGGAGGGATCGCGACCAAGACTGACAAAGAAAGCCAGCGCTCAAACAGCTGCCTGAAATTAGCACTCCTATAATCACGCTTTCTCTTTCCTATCGCCTAAAAAACGAAGCTCTTTTTTACTGTGCACCTCTAAAGAAAATGCAGTTTCATCGACTTTCTGCTGCTGTCAGTGTCCCAGTTTAACCTTCATTCGAGTTCTTCATTGCTTTCATTAGTCTGAATGTTGTTTTTTTCGCTGATGAAGTTGAGATGAAGTAAGACAGAAAGCAGATGATAAATCCTGATCTCATCACACTCCAGTAAAATGGAGAATAGATGTACAACGTTTTGTTTCTTTCACAGGCCATGAAATTGTTTTAATGGATTCTCTCTTAGCATTTACATTAGCATTTTCATCTGCTGTTCTTAAAGCCTTTCAGTTTGATCTGAGTGTACATGGTACATCACTATACATACACATATTTCAGTATGTTTGGTAACACTTTATTTTAAGGCCCAATTCTTGCTATTAACGAGTTTCTTATTAGCATGCATATTACTAGCATATTGGCCATTTATTAGTACTTATAAAGCACATATTAATGCTTTATTATGCTAGACCATATTCTAGATGCCTTAATCTGACTCCATACCCAAATCTTAACAACTACCTTACTCACTATTAATAAGCAGCAAATTAGGAGTTTACTGAGGGAAAACTTGTCGTTAATAGTGAATATCTGTTCCCTATTCTAAAGTGTTACCAAAATAAGAATAACATGCATTTGAACACATTTACCATTAATTCAATCACTGTATCCATTGTGTTCATTATATACTGCATCATTGACATGCCAACAACTTAGAAAATCAGGGCTTAAAGAAAATACGACTTTGTGGCAACGTTCATGAGTGATAAACTCAACAGTGTTTATGAACTAAACAACGTTCATGAGTGATATGATCTTACTGACATTACTTGAAAGCACCAAAAATAAATAAATAAACAGGCACTGGAAACTAGCCCACTGGAGCGACCTTTAGGAGACGTTAAGAACTAAATAAAAAGTTTGACAATTCTATTGTCCAGTTTTATATCAATACCAGACCTTGTGTGAATATACTTATGAATGCAGGGTTTTTTGGCTTTCAGCATCAGCATGGCTTCATTAATAGAAATATTACAGATTAAATACAGACTGTCCCAACTATTTATAAGTCTGTTAAAATATATGGTAACACTTTAGTTTAGGGACGAATTCTCACTCACTATTAACTAGTTGTTTATTAGCATGCATATTACTAGCAAATTGGCTGTTTATTAGTACTTATAAAGCACATATTAATGCCTTATTCTGCATGACCATATTTTAGATCCTTATCATTAAAACCACATACCTAAATTAACGGCCTTTAGTCATCCAAAACTGAATAGAATTAGGAGTTTACTCACCACGAGGCATCGGTTATGGAGTAACCAGAACATGAGACGTGCGGATCCATGTGCAAAGCTTTTGTTAAGAGGTGGTCATAAACAGGCATAGGTCAGACATAGGTATGTAGCACAAACTGGTATGTAGAAGGCAAGGGTAGTCCGGTAAACAAGCGAGGGTCAGTCGACGACGAACGTAATCCAACAGGGCGAGACTAGAGAGATAAACCAGGTATAAAGCAAAGGTCCAGGCAGGGGCAAACTAGTATCCGAACAGGGCAAGACGAGAGAGTAATTCAAAGTACACAGGCAATGATCAGAAGACAAGGAAACAGACAAGGCAAGACTAGGCTAAGAAACTAAAGCAGGCTCCGTAACGTAGCTATCACAAACTAGCGATATGCACATACAATACTCGGCAGTTTGAAAGGGATCTGAGTGAGTGTTATATAGTGAATGTGTGATTGGTTACAGCTATGTGCAATCAGTGCTGTTGCAATAGGCATGGATGATGGGCTAAGTAGTCCGGGATGATATGCAACAGTTTGTGTAGTGCGAGAGTCAATGTGATGATTGAACGGAAGTCCATGGACAGGACTCGTGACACATCCAGGTGTATATGACTTTCTTTTCAGACGAATCCCGTCGGAGTTATCTTACAACAATTGGCTTGATCTTCAAGCCCCAAAAAGCATGCCCTCACCGCGCGGTGTGATGCTTCAGTCCAGAAGAAGGTTACAACTAAACGTGGTTTTCACGAGATCACCGGCGCATCTCGCATGCCTCGACTCATCACGTCACTCCTCCCGAATGCCTTCCCTGTGTTACAAACTGCTGGCGCAAGCTAGATTAAAGTGATTATTATGTTTTGAATATGGATAATTTTCTTACAAAAACACATCGATTCACCACAGGAGGCCTTTGTTCACCCCCCGGAGCCGTGTAAGACACTTTTTTTTATGGATGGGCGCTTTTTATTACACTTCTTTTGGACTGAAGCCAAATCAATCACCCGCGAATGCAAGGATAGAGATGAAAGATCATAAGACGATTTTGTAATATAACTTGAAAGGATTCGTCTGAAAGTCGAAATAGTCAATAGACGTAGAGCCTCGGGTCGAGAAAACCGAGCCTAAATTTTCATTTTGGGTGAACTGAACCCTTTAAAACTTACCTTAGTATTAAATGGCAGCAAAAATCGCAGTTTATTGAGTGAAAGTCATAGTTAATAGTAATAGTGAGAAGATTGGCCCACAAGAATAAAAAGGGGTGACCAACATCTTGTAGAAGTTTGCAGAAAAGGTGCATCATTATTTGATATTTGGACGCATCTGACGTGTATTCAATTAAGGTCCGGGGTCAAGTCAAAACATGATATATATTATAGATTTTTTAGGAATTTTCAGTCACACTGTATGTAAGGTCACAGGTTATCACTATTAACTAACTATAACGGCCTCCAATCCTAAATTTATGAGTTAATGTTAATAAGGGTGTAACTTTAGGGAAATTGGGGTAGGATTAAAAGGCTTGTATCACCCAAAAAATTAGAAAACCATACTAGATGTAAATGATTTTCTTCTTTCAGCGAATCAATCAGAATTATAAAAAAATGTTTCGTGGCTCTTCCCAGATTATTAATGGGCAAGTGAATAGTGGTACAGACTATTTGCATTAATATAAAAGTGCATTCCTCTATCATTACAAAAGGGTAACATGGCACCTGGGTTTAAATAAAGACTCTGAAGTGAATTCGTATTGCATTTGTGGAAGAATAAGGCATATCAGAGTAAAACTTTAGAAACATAATCTCATAGCTTCTGCTAAAATGTGTACACATGTGCAAGAAACAGAGAGGTGGCGTTCAGTGGTGGCGGAGGACGTAGACATAGGCGTAAGCAGGATAAGCACAAAAATGCACCATAAAGACATGATTGTGCTGCTGAAGTCACACAATGACTATTTTCTTTCTTGGATTACCGTGACATTTATTACCCGTAATTTAAGGAAAACAGATGTGTGAAAATAAAATAATGACCCCCCCCAAAAAAATTTATAATTTTGGGCGCTAGTACTTGTAAACCATTTTGACACAAATGCTAGCAGTTGCGAAGTGGATCCAGATCCCTTTGAAGAATCTCACAGCAAATATATAAATATCATGATATAATATTTTTAGCTATCCAGCGCCCAGCCCTTCTCTGGCATATGAGCTGCCCATCTGTTCCATCTCTTGGACATCGCTGAGAGGCTGCGGCATTAAGACTTTAAGGAAGACGAGCGAGCAAAACATAGTTGAAGAGAGTGCGGACTGTTAATGCTTCTCTCAGCCACACGACTTCATGATGTGGGTAATGCGCTCATATTAGCCTTTGGCACTGGCTGTCTTTGAGGGCAGTTTGATGTTTTATGTCTCCTTATTGGCCTCCATGTCTGCATCCGCATATTGGCCTTTGACATCTCTCTCTCTCTCTCTCTCTCTCTCTCAGCTTGCCAGCGCCTGCAATACAGCTGGGCTTCAAAGACAAGAGATAGCACATCGCACCGCGTCTACAGGTGTGTGTTCTCACTTAGACACTTAGACTTTTGGCTGGAGGTTGGTCATGTGGATGAAGAGCAGATTTAAATCCCAAATTCCCTAAAGCAAAACATACAGAATAATGAGCTGTCAATAATCATTTGGCAGCAAGAAATGCAACGTATTCCTTTGTTCTGTTACGGTCGATATCTTTGACCTCACAAGAGATGAAATGTTGTGTCAAACGTGGCCTGTGCTTGTGGTCTATAGCATTTGGTTAACGGTGCCTTTTCTTTCTGTATATAATAACTTGAACGGCATAAAGTAGATTAAAATGAAATTAGATTAGGATAAAGACCGATGTTAGATGAAAGATACAAAACTGGAGAGACTGTTTAGCCAACACTTGCTTTTATGTGGCTATAGTTGACAAATGGATGAGGATATTTTTCCAGATTTTAGGTTAATCTATAAGGGAACGTGTGTTTGAGATCCATTTTTACCTTGACCAATTAATTTTCAACAGCGTTGTGTGACAAATTAATTTTTTAATTACAAATATACTCTCAAATCACTGTAAAAAAAAGAATATATATATATACGTATATGATCAATAAGTCAAGGCTATGTTTTTCCATTACTTTAACTCATCAAATTAATTTTAGGCAATTTCAACTTCATTGTTGTCAGACTGGTGTTCCTGTTTTGTTGTGTTTTTCTCCCCATGTGCTCCCCGTGACCCAGTTTCTCCCTTGTTTGATTACGTTCATTTGGTTCAGGTGTGTCCTGTTTATTACCCTCGTTTAGTTAAACATTTAAAGTGTTGTCTGTTCCTTGTTTCCTTTGTCCGGTGTCGTCGATACCATGTGCTGCCCTGTGTTACCCCTGTTTGGATAAATAAAGACTGTTATTCATGACCTATCCCTCGCCTCCGCATTCCTCGACTCAACATAGAAGCACCGTGACAATTGTTTAACTTTATATGAAGATTGATGTTCCATTCTTTCCGCAGTTTTGAGGATAAGTGTAATTTGAAATTACTTTCTGCTACTTAAACTTAATTTTTGAAGTAAAGTAGGCGGATTTTTGTCAGTGTAAATTCAATATAATACATAATAAAAAATAATATAAGTCAAAAATCTAAAAATTCATGATTGAACGTAGTTTTAGTTGGGTTATGTTGAATGTGTTCATGCAGGTTCCATATATTTGATGGTTAAACTTATTTTAGGGCCGTCCTTGTTACAGTGATAATTACATAAAAAAGAAACTGAGACTATTAATGAATTACTTACTCTAGGGTATAAGTAGGGGTTAGGGTTAGTGGCCTGACATATTGTTGTGGTTGTGTTTTATATAGTCACAGTAACATGTATTAATTGTAACTACATCATTTTAAAATAAAATCTTACCGTTTTGACATATTGTCGAAGCTAGTAACATCTCCTAGCAGTTCACACACCACCCACACACACTCAACCAAACACACACATACAACACCACTACACAGCAACACACAACAACACACCCACCCGCACACCAACACGAGCTAACACACACACAGACACACCGCCACACACACACACACACCAACACAAACCCACACACACAGCAAACACACACCCAAACACAACACAGTTGCATTTCTTAATATTGACGTGTTAAGGCATCCTACATTGCAGGAATAAATAAACGAACATGGATGGAGTAATATCACAAATTTGATTGACAATAGAAGTTAAAACATTCTCTTTTGGCAGTCTTGCATGCTTGAAATGTCCCATTTGCTTCCTGTATTAAATGATAAAGGAAAGCAAAATGATGAAGGATCCCAAAGAGATTTACAAGAGATTTTAAATGTAAAATCTGTAACACTTTATTTTAAGGTGTCCTTGTTGAGCCCGGTCTCATGAAAGTGCATATAAATAGTACGCCAAATAAAAACGTAAACTCGTGGTATTGATACGCAAAAAATGGACTTTGGCGTGCATATGATACGCATGTGTTTGGCGTGCATATAATACGCAGTTTTCCCGTGCATATGATACGAAATTTGTTGGCGTACATATGATACGCATCTACCCCACAACCCTAAACCTACCCATCACGTAGCATATGCACGCCAAAGTCCATTTTTGCGTATCAATACCACAAGTTTTAATTTTTATTTGGCGTACTATTTATACGCACTTTCATGAGATCGAGTTGACTTGTTACACACTACATGTACTTACTATTATAATAACAATAAATTATGCATAATTACATGCAAGTACACTACGCCAAACCCTAACCATATAGTAAGTACATACAGTTAATTAATATTACAAAGTACTTAAAAGTATAATTACACTGTAACAAGTACACCTTAAAATAAATGAAGTGTGTATATAACGGATATCATTTATATTGTATTTCGTGATGAGGATAATTTTACTACAAATATGAATAACCTTTATCAATTCATTGCAACAGCATACTTTCTGCAAAAGTAATGAGGAGTTTACCTTGGCCGTATACAGCTGACACAAAGCTCACGCAAATGCAGCCAAGGCAGCGAGGGTGTTCTGCAGCTCAAAGTGACCATGAGCATGTGACAGCTGAGCGTTTTCCCATTATGAGCTGGGATGTGTGCTCATGATGTGGTTGTCAGGACGTGTTCAAGGCTGGGACGAGGTGACACACACATTATCGCTTGGCAAACGTGGCCTAGCATCAACAAGTCATCTTCCACGTGAGTGTATCGCTTCCCGGGTTGTGATGTGTTGTCCGTTGTTCCTCTTTTGGTCCAAAGCATATCCAGCTACGTTTCCGTTTTTGTCCTATAAACGCTTACCTTTTGGTGCTCCGTTTGTTTATCCAACCACCATGCTATCTTTTTCAGACCGTATAGTTGCTACATCCATGCAAGAGATCAATGCAAATTGAGTCATCACTAGCTAATGAGGCGATGGCAAGCGATTTAAACAAATTTAAACTCAACAGCACCACCTCCATCAATCACATATCAGATATAAGGGCTCTGAAGATTCTTTCTGTTCAAGGATGCAGATAGACGAATCTATAGGAAGCAAAGAAGTCTGTACTTATCGCCCTGTATATCATTTCTTGCGGTTGTATTTATTGCATCTGTTCAGTTGCATGTGTAAGCTGGTTATTTAGAGCTGTTTCCATACTACTGATAAATAACTTGCGTGGGAAGCTTCAAATGTGTTGGGGGTTGTATCTCACAACCTGTGTTGTTGTCTGAATATCCATGTTTCATTATGAAATTATTGGATGGGCCTGCACTTTTTCTATTGCTTGATATGATTGATATTATGAATCGCTGCATTGATGGGAATTTTGGCATATATGCTTGTTTGGGATTGCTAGTAAATTTCACAAATAATTATAAAGAAACACTGAATTAAACATGACATTTTGAAATGGTATTTTATTGTAAAACATACTGCAACACGTGTTGAACTAGTAATGTCTTTATAATAACCACCGCTGTAGATGGATAAACTGGAATCAAGTGTGAACACAGTTCATGATTAGTCTTCTAAATGTCAAACCACTTGTAAAATCATCTGATGAAAATATTCAGTAAAGCTTTCAGAATATTGGTTTACTTTAATGTCTGCTGTTTGAGGTTTTGCAAATAAAGTACGAAAATCAAATCGTTTTAAGTCAATTTAAAATGCTTAGAAAATTTACTTATTTTTCAACTTTTCAATACTGAAGTACAATTGTGGATACTTTTAATTGAGTCCAATGTTTGACATTCTGTAGTATCATTACTTTAGCTTAAGTACAGTTCCTCAGTACTTTTTAATACCCCGATCAGCGTTTTAAAAGAACCGGTGAAATGAACGTTTCATAGACTTGCTTATAAAGTCAGTCACTTGTCGCCGCCTACTGAAATAATTCATGTTTTCAAGGCAATAAAAGTCATTTAGCATATAGTTCATATATTCATAAGATAAAAGATTATCCAACAACAATAAAGACATTCCCGGTATCTAAAAGGAGGGAAGGATGCAGCAATTCTGGGCACAGAACAGTGTGAACGACACTACAAAGCAGCAGATGGGAGTGTGACATTTATTGGTTCAAAGGAATGTTGTCTCAGAGAAACACTTCATGTCTGAACCGCTGGAAGAAATCATATCTGATATTCATACAGCAAGCAGCTGAATAAAATGCATTCTGAAAAGTCGGTTAAACCCAGAGAAATCAAACTGAAACACACACAAACAAATGTGAATATACTTGTTTTTCAGTCTTTTCCGCCAGATGTTGGAGAAGATTCTGCCATCTGTGCTCCTGCAGCACAAAAGCAGTGTTAAGTCGCTGGGGGATATTTGTAGCAATAGCCAAAATCATGTTAATGGGTTCTCAATAATTATTTACATTTTTCATCTTGAGTGGCAAAACATCATTGGGATATTAACGTAATAGATCATGTATCCACCTGAAGAATAATTTCGGTAAAGTCCTCCTGAAATATATGATCAAAACTTCTTATGATTAAGTAAAGCATTGATAAGTGAACTTCCTTTGGCCATAGTGCATACCGCACTGATTTTCTCAGTATTTAGATTTTTTGTGCACCCCCAGATTCCAGATTTTCAAATAGTTGTATCTCAACCAAATATTGTCCTATCCTAACAAACCAAAAGCTTATTTATTCAGCTTTCAGATGATGTATAAACCTCAATTTTGAAAATTATGACTGGTTTTGTGGTCCAGGGTCACAAATACTGCTTTGGTTAATATCTATTCAGAGGGGCACATCCGCCAGTGTACAGCGTCGTCTTCAATGATAGCGACAAATGGGGCCAGAGCACATCTGTCAGCTAAATCATGCCCCACAGAACGTTCTCTGTCAGAAACTGCATCTGGCCAGACAGATCTTCTCGTCCACTCATAGTGCCTGCATGGCCACAGTAAAGCATCTTCACACACTGAGTCGACGCAGGTGGGAAATCCGAGACTTGTTAAAACTCAAGAAGACGAGCAAAAGGAAACTTTTTCATGGGGAATCCTAGTCAGTTTTCAGGGGCTAGTGAGTGTGGATTTGATAGTCCCAGTGTTTACCCCGAACTCAACTTGGTTAGACTATACGTTAAAAACTCATGCAAACAATCACCTCCCGAGACTGTTTGAATTATAGGAGCACTGCATGCGATTCTAAAACACTGTTGTCTAAGGTGTTATTAATCAACAACAATCTAAACCCATAATAACATTCCGGTACCATTTATGGTCGGTCTCGTTACTAGTGCTTATCCGCCTGCATATACTAGAATATTAGCCATTTCTTCGGCCCAATTATGCTTAATTCTACTGATGACCCTCCTTCTCCATCCCTACGTCCTCGCCAACCCCTCCCCTTCACCTCCCTTCTCACACTTATTTATTTGGGCTGCCGTCGCACCTTGCGACATGTGCTCGTGTTGCGGCATCTCTACTTTCATGTTTGGTATCGAGTGTCTTCCACCAGTCACGTTGACAGGTCCCGTGGTTTGTGCCCTCACCACAGCACGCCGCTACTTCCGGGCACTTCTCGTCGTGATCTGGAGTTGAACCCCGTCCACCCTGTCACTTTTTGTGTCCCCCCTGACACCTAAACGACCCACACCACCGAATCAATATTGTAGATAAAGACAATCGCAGTGCCATCACAGCCATCTCGTTCCCTCTCCTCACCGTTGGTTTTAGAGTTCATCTCCATTGTATTTTGCCTTTCGATACGGTATCCATGGACTACTGAGCCTCACATTTAATTTCTAGACATAAGTCGCACAAGTATTTAGCCATTATCATGTGTTCCACGAACATAACCTCACCTATTGCTGGCGAAATTCTATAAACTCCTTGTCTGTTTTGGCGCATGTTGCATTGACATTGGATGCTGCAGCATCCAATCGCCTTCATACGCATTACACAACATCTGTTACCCTCCCGCGCTTACCAGTGATTCTTTTTTCTACGGGTACATATTATTAATTTAAGAATGGAAACTAAGTAGTAACAACGACCTCACGAAACTAAGAAAGCCACTGTACCCAACACAATGTCTTACACGTCGTATGTCCTCTGACATGTAGATGTACACGTAACCGCACTTATTACATATGTACGCTCGTGAGCTTATATACGCATATATTTTTAGAAATGGTGAATGAGACGTCATACATGCCACTGAATTCAAACAACAACGTGTATACTTCACACAGTGGAAAAGAAAACACTCAAAAGCACAGATCTTCCTACTTGTCTTGAGGAGTGAATGTGTTGGACGTTAAGCCACAAATGAGTGTGTTCCTGGCGAATTTACTGAGGCAGGGTTGCTGGATCGGCTGTGAGAGAAGAGGGGGGGTTTAGCGGGAGATTGTTGTGTGTTTAGCCACGACTACAGCGGCTATGTTCGTGGCGGGGAGAACATTAGTTCTTTTACGTGTATTTACAAAAAGAATTTAAAGAGAGATATGGCAATACAAAACATAAACTTATTTTTCCACGTGTCCTTGGTACAGTGTAATTATACACTGTGTTTGGCTTTCTCCTGTTGAAAAACTGACAGAGGGGATGTTCAGCAGAATGCCTTGAGCTGCTCTTTTCCGTGCAATAAAAGTGGATGTGACCAGCAGCTGTTGAGCTTCAGATGATCCACTGAAACTGTCCGATGAACAGACTGAAATCTTCCCTTTCACATTCAAACTAGCACATGACGTCAGAGATGACATCAAACATCATGGGTGCTGCATGAGAGTAACCTTTTACACAGTGAACCCATTTTTTATGTTTTGCTTCACTTTAATTTTTAGTACCATTTTTAGTAATCTTACATTTTTATCTGTGCTAAACCAATGTTTCGTAATAAATGGCTTTTCGTTTCTAAAATTTACCTGACCTAAATATTTACCAAAATATTGGTGCTATGTGAAAATAAATAGTACAGTAACAATTAGCACCACAGAATTTTAATTGAAAGAAGGTTTTGTAACACTGTGTTATTACACAAATACATAGATGCAAAAATAAATAAAATAAAGTGTTACCAAATATAAAAAGTAACAGTAATGTAATGACCATAATTAGGATTAACACAAGTCCATTGTAAAAAAAAAAACACCCCGCTAAAACCAGCCTAAGATAGGTTTGCATACATTGGTTTTCTTTGTTTTAGCTGAAAGGTTCCCAGAACAGCATTTGATACATTTAAAACAGACCAATCTGACTAATTCGGCCAGGTTGGGAAAGCAGACCACCAGCTTAGACTGGTTTTAACTGGTTTTAACAGCAGGGCGAACACTGATCAAGACTAAGCCACTAGCACAGACATGCCATTTATCTCTTTGCCTAATAGTGCCACATTCTGTCTTCACCAGCCATGAAATGACAAATACAGAAGCAGCAATTACAGAATTTCGAGGATGTGAGAAGGCACTGTTAAGATACAGATGAAACGCACTGATATCTGTCTTTATAATGGGGAAAAATCAATCCACAGCTCAAGGTTGTACTTCGTTTTCTTTGATGTCTCCCCATTGAAGAATTTATCAGTGAGACGCTTTTGTACCTGCCAGGAGTATTTCATGTACTGTAGCTGACTTTCATCTAATCTTACAGATTAACATTGACACCTGTCTTCCTGACGGTTTCTAGAGAAATCACTATATTGCTCAAATGGGGTAGTGAGGCTAATGCTTTGAATAATATTTTTAATATTTTACTGCAGTTGCTTGGCAACCCATTCATCCCAAAATTACACAAAATGAAATTAGCCACAGGCCCTTCATGCATGCAACGTTTGGTAAGTTTTCAGCACAGACAAAAAGTGAGGAAAAATAATAAAACTCAGAGGAAAAGCAGTAGAAAATAGCTTGTGCTAGATTTCTAAATAAAGCAAAAGATCACACTAAGACTAGACATGTACTTAGATGCATCTTAAATATGTTTTATGCCCTCGGCAGAACAAAAGGAGTCCAACAGCATCATTACATAATGGAATTACATCCACTTATTTCTTTACAACTGAATGAGTGAAATGAAAAGAATTGTTCTTTCCTGGAAACTCCTTAAACTTGGAAAACACATCTAGCGGCACTTCATCCGCTGACAGAGAAATAAATATACAGGGAGAGCAATGAGCGAAAACATGGGAATCTAATCAATCTAAACTGAAGCAATATGCACTCAGTAAACTCAATAAACTGTCCTTATCCGTTGTCTACATCTAGTCGGCATGTGCTTGTTGCTAATCTGAATTCATATTGGTTAAAGTTGGCTGCTGAATCACACATGGCAACGCAACAGTCCTGCACTCGAAAACATTTGGATATCTCTGGCCGCCTGCAAAAGGGTCTTGTGTTTGTTTTTTCTTGGCTCAGGAACAAGTTAAAGGAGGGAGACTGTTGTTTATATGACGACTGTCTTCTGTGTCTTTTTCTTTCATTACATCACTGATGAAGCATGTTCAAAGTGCAAACTTTGTAATAAGGCGTTATGTGAAGGTGGCAGATGAAAGGAAATAAATATTAATTATGCAGCTTGTATCTATCATTTCATTCTTCTTTTTTTTAAATTAATCATTATTATTTTAAATCAGCAAATTTGGGATTTTTCAATGACTTTTTTAATGATTTCAATGAGGTTACATTATTACGCCAGTAATGCAATGGCGACAGATGACTGGTTTTACAAGTGAATCATTGATTCATTCATGCAATAGATTTGATTAAAAAAGAATCATTTAGAAATGAAGCAAGTAATGAATGAATCATTGAATCATTCACTCAACTGATTTACAAAAAAAGAAAAAAAACTTATTCATTTAATTTCATTCAATAAAACAAATGACTTTATGAATGAGTCAGGAACAAAACAAGTGACTTGACGATTGAGTCATCAAATCATTCACTCATCTGATTTGTTCAAAAACTGATTCATTTAAGAACAAAATAAGTGGCTATGAGTGAGTCACTGAATCCTTCACTTCACTGATTTGTTCATAAACACTGATTCGTTCATAAACACTGATTCATTTAGGAATGAAGCAAGTAACTTTAAGAATGAGTCAATGATTAATTCACTCAACTGATTTGTTCAAAGACACTGATTCATTTAGAAATGAAACAAGTGTATTAATGAGTGAGCCACTAAATCATTCACTCAACTGATTTATTAAAAAAACACTGATTCATTTAAGAACAAAATAAGTTAATTTATAAATCAACTACTAAATCCTTCACTTAACTGATTTGTTCAAAAACACAGATTAATTCAAGAACAAATCAAGTGGCTATGAGTTAGTCACGGAATCTTCCCTTAACGATTTTTTCAAACACGATGTCATGTTAAAATTAACGACGTGTATTCATGAGTATACCACTAATCCATTCACTTCAACTTATTTGTTCAAACACTGATTCGTTAGGACAAAACGTGACTATAGTAGTTGTTAAATCATGCCGGGGTTGGCTGATTAAAAAAAACGATTCCATTTATGACAAAGAAGTAATTTAATTATCACTAAAGCCTTCACATCAACGGATTTGTTTCACAACACTGAATTCGTTTTATGACCAAAAACGTGGTATAGTGAGTTATTGAATCATCCACCTCGCAGATTTAAAAAAACAAAAACTGATTCATTTAAGACAAAATAAGTGGCTATGAGTGAGTCACTAAATCCTTCACTTAACTGATTTGTTCAAAAACACAGATTAATTCAAGAACAAATCAAGTAAGTTTAAATTGAACCACTAAACACTTCACTCACTGATTGTTCAAAAACACTGATGTCTTTAGGAAATGAAACAAGTGTATTTATGATGAGCCCAACTCATGGGGGGGGGAAAGGGAAATCACGGGGATCACTATAGTTGTGTGTTGCACGGGTGAGACACTGGTGAGTCGTAAATTAGAACAAAAACTTGACTATTAGTAGAGTTATTGAATCATGCTGGCCAATAACGTGATGGTGTATGGTTGAAAAAAAATAATAACCCTTCTTTGTGGATGGAACAAAATTAAATGAAATGTGAAAGGTGACTGTTCGGGGGTTAAGCCATGGGGAACATCATTTACTTCAACAGACTCATTCAGATGAAACAGCACGGCGTGGAGGGACTTTTGAGCATGTCGATGGTTCTTCATACAACGTGTCAATATATTTTTGAGGCTCACTAAGGTAGAGTGGAAAGGGGTGGTGCATCAGGTGACACACCACCACATTGCACTCGTTTTTTTTTTTTTTTTTTTTGTTTTCCTTTTTCGAACATTCCCAACGCATTAACTTCTCATGAAAACTGCTCAATTCTCGACCCTTTATAGATTAGTGTTTATCTAGCTGGCGATGGTCCAGTAGCCTAATAATGTAGCCTATTACAGTGGTTAGTACGATAAAAACCTGTCTGTTACCTCAGAACAGATAGGTGTCATGCCATAAATTTTTTTTACTAACGACTGCTTATATTAATGTAATAAACATTGTACGTGAAGAAGTCTCTATCAAGACACTTTCTTAAAACAGAAAGAGAGCAAGACATTAACACATTAACAAGGTGAGGCGGTTTCACATGACGTCCATAGAGGGTTTCAATCTCTGCGCAGAAACACCCTTAAAAATCACTGAGCTTGTTTACACTGTGAATAAATAAAATCTCCTTACAGATCTACACACATCTGCAGTTTGTTGCTTTCAACAAGAGAATTTGCCAGAGAGCAGAATTCAGTCAGTGACTCGCGCAGTGAAGAAAACACCGGCATTTCAGCGATGACTCATCTGAATGCCTCTGATTGGCCATCGCATTCATAAGCTCAACAGCATCGTGTGTGATTGGTTATAATACGCAGCGCTGTAAAAAGTGTCTGTCTCTGGCTCAGCGCCAGCCAGCAAATGCAGATTTGAATTGTAGCAGCTGATGATATGACGCGCTGAACGATTTAATCATGCTGGTGTGAATGTATCAAATATAGAAAATATTATTCAGCTATTTTTTTGTCTTTTGGAAGCTGCATTCAAAATCCATTTGGCTCAAAAATCTGAGGGGGCACGTGCGCCCTCACTTTGAATGAGCATGACACCTCTGACTGTGACGTGCAACAATCCTGCTGTGGCTTTGTTTGGAGCTATTTTTCTGGCAGACCAAAAACAAAGTAAAGTACTAAAGTCTTGTATTAAGGCAATATCACACAATCGTGCCGTCTCCGTGTTGCTCCAAATCAAAAACAGCCCAAGACGTCATTGCTAAAGGGACAAGTAACAGTTCTCATATTCTGATTTGCATACAACACACAGTTTCTTAATGTTTTCAATGCACAATCAACGTGAACAAACTAGCATCTTTGTTTACTAGTTCAGTGGACTGTGGTTAATATCACGGTTTGTCCATAAGTCAGCCGATGGCCAATGATGACTTTGACCTTTTCCTGTGTTTAATCAATCATCAAATGTATCTTCACATGATACGGATCACATCACATGCAGAGAGTGCTGGATCCGTGTGCATGTTCATCTTTCTCTAAAACATAAAAGAGGTGAGAAAAATATAGATACAGTTTTCATAAGCCATTTATTCAGCCCAGGCTGTTACTATGGCGCTAAAAGGATCATTATCAAGTAAGCGCTATTAATGTGTGTGTTACATTTACATGGGCTACTTTCCTCCTCGTGCTTATCTCTAATGAAGCTTACCCAGCGAGGTATGTCATGTCTCTATAGTAACCTCCAGCAGCCCTTTCATTATAAAATCCCAGTGATAGTTTTGTTTTCCTCTTTTTTATCAAAGGTCTGCGTGTGTCACTAAGAAGCAGAGGATTGATACAACAGCTGACGTCAAAGCTTTGCCTTCGAGTGAAGATTGTTTATCGCAGTGTGAAATGCCCGTGAGCGCAGTGTGTGTGCGAAGCTCAGGGAATGTTTTGTCTGTTTGAGATGACCTCAAGATTACATGAGACAGTCGAGGCAGAGCTCTGGTATCAGAAATGCCTAGAAGCATTAGTATGAATGCACAGAATTCCAGATGAGTCTCCTTCAGTTCTCAGACACATGAACGCAGTTTTAGATGCAGATCTGAATGTACAAATAAATGGTCTGCCTAATTGAATTAAAAAATGAGCAACCATAATCAAGTTTAAACTAAGTGTCATGTTAGCAGTTTGCATTGTATGCAGGAGCGAATATTAAGCATATTAGCAGCAGCATTTAGCATCTGTGTTTATACAGCTGAAGCAAAACAGTTTTGCTTCAGAGCATACAGTATGTAATCGCTCTGAGGACACGCCGATAGTAACGGACATGAAACAAGTTAAATAAAATAAGCATTCTTGTGTATGCATTTCAGCGGGGGTTCGCCATATACATTGGCGGTTATCCCAGTGTTCACGTTTGTTATTTCTAAGTTCGATGTTTTCATTGTGATGAGTGTGTGGTTGATTTCAGCTGCACCCGCTTATCGCAGTCATATCTAAATCATATCAAGAAGCTTATTACCAAGTATGTTTACACACACAAGGAATTTGACTTGATGACAGGAGCTTTCATGGCAGAAGAAGTACAAACTAGTGCAGACCTACCTAGGATAACACGTATGGATGTAATTAACCTATATATAAAAAAAGAAACATTTAATAATGTCTATATACAGAAATAGAAGTATAGGAAAAGATTTAATTGTTTAGATAAATGTACAGATATGTTTATTAGTTTGCAGATATGTTATTTACAAAGTGTGCAGTTTAATATAAATATAACTATGTTAGTTGTGATGGACGATGTATAATTATGAAAGATTAATTGTTCAGACTGAATAGCCTGTGGGAAAAAACTGTTCTTGTGCCTGGCTGTTCTGGTGGTCAGTGCTCTGTATCGCCGACCAAAAGGCAACAGTTCAAAAGAGAGAGTGGGCTGGGTGTGCGGGGTCCAAGGTGATTTTTTTAGGCCTTTTCCTCACTCTGGAGATGTAAAGTTCTTGGAGGTTGGGTAGAGGGGCACCAATAATCCTCTCAGCAGTCCTGACTGTCCGTTGTAGTCTCCTGATGTCTGATTTGGTTGCTGAACCAAACCAGACAGTTATGGATGAACACAGGACAGACTCAATGATAGCAGAGTAGAACTGTTTCAGCAGCTCTTGTGGCAGGTTGAACTTCCTCAGCTGGCGAAGGAAATACAACCTCTGCTGGGCCTTTTTTGCAATGGAGTCTATGTGAGTGTCCCACTTCAGGTCCTGAGAGATAGTGGTGCCCAGGAATCTGAATGACTCCATTGCAGCCACATTGCTGTTCATGATGGTGAGTAGGGGGAGTGCAGGGGGGTTTCTCCTGAAGTCCACTATCATCTCCATTGTTTTGAGCGTGTTGAGCTCCAGGTTTTTGAGACCGCACCAGACAGCCAGCTCTTTAACCTCCTGTCTGTAAGCAGACTCGTCTCTGTCCTGGATGAGGCCGATGACTGTAGTGTCCTCTGCAAACTTCAGGAGTTTGACAGATGGGTCTTTAGAGGTGCAGTCATTCGTGTAAAGAGAGAAGAGCAGTGGGGAGAGTACACATCCCTGGGGTCGCCAGTGCTGATGGTGATAGTCCTGGATGTGAGTTTGCCCAGCCTCACTAGCTGCTGCCTGTCTGTCAGGAAGCTGGTGATCCACTGACAGATGGAGGTAGTCACAGAGAGCTGTGTCAGTTTGTCTGAGAGAATGTCAGGCATGATGGTATTAAAGGCCGAACTGAAGTCCACAAATAGGATTCTTGCGTAATTCCCAGGTCTGTTGAGGTGTTGCAGGATGTAGTGCAGTCCCATGTTGACTGTGTCATCCACAGACCTGTTTTCTCTGTAGGTAAACTGAAGAGGATCCAGCAAGGGTCAGTGATGTCCTTCAGGTAGGCCATGACCAGTCTCTCAAGTGACTTCATGACCACAGACGTGAGAGCGACATGTCTGTAATCATTAAGTCCAGTGATTTAGTTTTTTTTGGGGACCGGAATGATGGTGGAACGTTTTAAGCAGCAGGGAACTTCACACAGCTCCCATGATCTGTTGAAGATCTGTGTGAAGATGGGGGCCAGTTGGTCAGCGCAGATTTTTAAACAGGCAGGTGAAACACCATATGGGCCTGAAGCTTTTCTAGATTTCTGTTTCCTGAAGACCCGGTTCACATCCTCTACACAGACCTTAAGCACAGGTTGAATGGTGGAGGAGGGAGGGAGGGGGGTTGCAGGTGTGGTAGGTGAAGGTGTGAAGTGCAGATCTGAGCGGATGGGGGGTGGTAGACGATCATTTTCAAATCTGCAGTAAAACACATTCATATCGTCAGCCAGTTGTTGATTCTCCGCAAGCTGTGGGGGTGGTGTCTTGTACATGGTGATGTTCCTCAGACCAGTCCATACTGATGCTGGATCGTTTGCTGAAAGCTCTTTTCTCAGCTTTTCTGAGTAGTTTTTTTTTAGTCACTCTGATCTCCTTTGTTAGTCTGTTCCTGGCCTGGTTATACAATATTTTATCCCCACTTCTGTAAGCATCCGCTTTGGCGTGACAAAGCTGTTTGAGTTTACCAGTAAACCACGGTTTATCATTATTAAATGATAAGAATGTCCTGGTAGGAATGCATATATCTTCACAGAAACTGATATATGAAGTTATACTCTATGTGAGCTCGTCCAGATCGTTGGCTGCAGCTTCAAAGACGCTCCAATCAGTGAGGTCAAAACAAGCTTGTAAATCCTGCTCTGCTTCATTAGTCCATCTTTTACAGTCCTTAATACAGGTTTAGCTGATTTCAGTTTTTGCCTGTAGGTCGGTATAAGATGAACCAGGCAGTGGTCAGAGAGTCCTATAGCTGCTCTGGGGACCGAGCGATATGTATCCTTTATTGTGGAGTAACAATGGTCTAGTATATTACTGTCTCTGGTGGGACACGTATTGTGCTGCTTGTATTTTGGCAGTTCACAAGATATATTTGATTTGTTAAAGTCTCCAAGAATTATTAAAATAGAGTCTGGGTACCTTTGTTCCATTTCAGTTATTTGTTCGGCCAGCTGTTGCATCGCGGCGCTCACGCACGCGTCCGGAGGCATGTACACATTCATGAGAATGAAAGAGGAAAACTCCCGCGGCCAGTTGAAAGGTTTACAGTTTATGATGAGTGTCTCTAAATTAGGACAGCATACCTTTTTCAGCGTTGTTACATCTGAACACCAGCTGGTAGCCCGGCAGATGAAGCGCGTTGTCCGGAATGGCTTCACTCAGCCAGGTTTCAGTGAAGCACAGTGCAGCAGAGTTTGAAAAGTCCTTGTTGGTGCGGGTGAGGAGAAGAAGTTTGTCCGTTTTGTTAGGAAGGGACGGACAGTCGCCAGATGATGCTTGGAGGCAGTCCCTAAGCACCCTCGCGGACTTCACTAGGGCGCCGGCGCGTTTTTTCCCTCTTCTACGTCTGCACCTCGCGGCGGTGTTCGGGGGTGGGGGGGGGTTTGTTTTTTTTTTTTTTTTTTATTGTTTTTTTTGTTTTTTTGAACCCAACCGCTGTAAACCTCCGACTATAATGTCCCACACAACGTACGCTAATCAAAAAACCGGAAAAAATATTGTCGGGGGTGTGCTGCTTAATGTTAAGGAGTTCGTCTCTGGTAAAACTTATAGAAGAAGAATGACAAAACACAGAACAAACAAACAAAAACAATAGAAGAATCGCGGAGCTCAGCGTCCTGGCTGCCATTTGCGGCACCATCCATATCAATGACAGTGTTGCGGGAGACGCTGAAGATCACTATCTACGGCTGTAGCAGTTATGCTGCGTTCAAGTCCTCCTGGGACGTTCGTACTTACGAGTTGACAAGTCGTAATTACGACGTCAGGTGCGTTCAAGTCAGTTTAGTCGGCACAAGATGGCGGTGTACCTTTTTAATAAATTACAAGAAAATACAACAGGGTCTGTTAACTCTGCTTATAGAAAATGAAGAGCAAAGAATTTGCATCAGGTGTGTTTTGCGTTTTTTAATATTTTTAAAACATGCAACATGGCAAATCAAAAGATTTTCACCTATAGGTGCAAAAATGATAGCATTTTTTTACTTGGATTTCATTAACTAGCTGCGTAACAAGAACATGACCAATTTAAGTTTATAGGACAACTAAACTATCAATTTAAACAAAAATTTACCTCAACTACAGACGTTGCATCCATCGATTCCGCCATGTTTCTCATTGACACGCCTCCAACTCGGAAACTCGGGGCTTAAAGAAAGTTCAGTTTCCCACTCGTAATAACGACTTTGTGGTGGCGTTCATGTGCGTTTAACTCGTAAATACGATCTATCCGACATGACTTGAACGCACCTTAAGTTCCAGGTGAAATGCATTATGGGTAGTGTAGTTCAGAGAAATGCGTGACATGTGCTCTCGCCTTTTGGTGCTGTGTATTCAGAAACGGATAAGAACATATTTCTGCTTTTATTTCAGTTCATCAGTCATTCCACCCAGGGGTTTTTTGTGCAACGTAACTCGACAACTTTATCTACACGAGAAAGTACAATGGCAATGCATGTCTAACTTTGTCTGTCCTCTCATGCACGACATGATTTAACAATCTGGTACGCTGCCAGCTGGGACTGAATAAGTGGAGAAAGTACAGCAGTTAATCAAATGACCTAAATTATGATATTTGCTCAGGTGGGTGCTGGGTTCTTATCTATCGGATTACAACGTATATCCATTTTGATAAGCCGGTCGGCGTGGTAGCTCAGGCTCACATAGTCATAGGCCACTATTGTTAAGCTGGTCAGCGTGGTAGCCCAGGCACACATAGATAGTAATACATGCGGTTCACATGGCTCCTCGGAGCAGCAGCAGTGCATATGTCTTGGCGAAGCCTTGTTTTGGCTTGTATTGTCCCTTCTATGTCTCCTGCTTTGTGGGGGGGTTTATTTCATGTATGTTAGTTTGCAGCAGCAGTATTTCTTACCTGCTCACAGCAGCATGTTGTGGATGTATTGGCAGCAAGTCTCGGTACTTGCTCTGCCGCAGCAGCAGCGTAGCAGATCTATTCCGCCAAGACCTAATACATTAACATTGTCATTGATTGTACATTACCATGCCAATCCCTCCGATAGTTGTCATGACAGAAATATATCTAGATTAATTATTATATAATATGATATATATGGGGTGTGTGTCCTGGTGTGTGTGTGTGTGTGTAAAATTTAAAAGTAATGCATTGCTGTTACTTGAAAAAGTATCTGATTATGTAATTTTGTTACCTGAAATGCGTTACCCTCAACACTGATGGAAAGAGCCTTTAATTATTACTCCTTTCACAAATCACCTTTCGCTTACACTGAAAAAGAATATGCAACATATGGACTAAAACGGATTAGGAAGAACAGAAACTATTCTGGATTAGGACTACGAGTCCATTTGTCATTTGTATACAAATAAATGTAAGAACAGCTGCAGAATCTCACACATAAACACATACAGTGGCATCCCTAAATTTATTTAGCTAGAATAGCCAGAAGATCCAGAATCTACATTTTTCTAACTAATGCCAAATAAATCCATATATGGCTTCTGTAAAACCTCCTTTCCCATTCAGTCAGTCACGTTCTAAGTTACGTCAGTGACTGACGAATTGGGATCTCGCCCAAGAGAGCCCAATCACCTTGAGTGTTAACTAAACAAGCCAATGACATTTGGCGTGTGTGTTTCGCCACGCGCACCCCGCCCCGCAGCGCGGGTATAAAAGGAGAGCGCGCACATCAGCTTTTCGCTTCGGAGCCGAGCCTTCTCAGGACGAATCTCCACGAATGTTTGGAAGAAACAGCTGGCGTTGGTGTTACGGCGCGTCAGCAGGGGTTGCCATTCAGTGCTGCTCATCTTCGGCGTGCTGCAGCTGCCATTCTGCGGTCTCGCCGCGACCTCCCCTGGGCGCTTCAGCGCTCTCTCTAAAAGAGTGTTTCCTTTTTTTCCTAAAAGTGCAAATGTCTAAAAGAGCTCCACGAGCGACGGGCGTCTTTTTAAAGATGGCTTCCCGCTCGTGCGTTCTGATGGTCATGATTGCTGCCTCTCGTGCCTGGGCTTACAGCACGCTGAAGCAGCGCTCATGGATGAGTCATGTTCTCAGTGCGGGAACATGACCATCGCGACGTTGCGGTCTAGATAGCTCCTCATTAAAGGGGGGGATATCCCCCTTGCCATGCCCCGCTCTAGCTCTTCCGGTTCTCGGAGGGCTACTTCGGTTCATGGTTAGGGAGACCTGAGGGTTACAGTGAGAGCTTCCCTGTCGAGTACGTCTCCGCGGGCCTCTCATTCCTCAAGCATGGCGCACCACCTGGGGTTTCCGGACGAGTGTGCTGGGTCCTCGGACAGGGCGGGGTCCAGCATCTTGTGTGGGACACAGGCAGAGGACAGGATGTCGATCGCTGCATCAGAGGGCGAGCTAGGCTCTGGAGATGACGATTCGGCTGCGCTGCTACCGTCAGGTAGAGTGGCGTTGCCCGAGTCAGATCCAGAGCTGACCGCTATGCTTTCCCGGGCCGCCGAGAGTGGGGGCTGGATGATTGGTTCCTGGGGGCGCAGGCCGGGCTTCGGCAGCCGCCTCCGGTTCCATTCTTCCCGGAAGTGCATGAGGAGGTTACTAAGTCTTGGAAGGCACCTTTTTCTGCCCGAAACAGGCTTGGTGCCTCCTCCGTCCTCACCACCCTCGACGGGGGGGCGGCCCAAGGGTATGTGGACATCCCTCCGGTTGAGCGCGCTATTGCCATGCAGCTCTGCCCGCAAAGCGCCGCCGCCTGGAGAGGTAGTCCACGCCTTCCGTCCAGGGCCTGTAAGTTCTCGTCCGCTCTGACGGCTAAGGCTTACAGCGCTGCTGGACAGGCCGCTTCCGCCCTGCACGCCATGGCCCTCCTGCAAGTCCACCAGGCCAAAGCATTGAAGCAGTTGCACGAGGGTGGTGCTGACCCAGGTATGCTGCAGGAACTGCGCACAGCGACGGACCTCGAGCTTAGGGCAACAAAAGTCACGGCGCGGGCCCTGGGTCAGACGATGTCCACATTGGTGGTCCAGGAGCGCCACCTATGGCTGACCTGGGCGGATATGAGGGAGACCGACAAGCATCGCTTCCTGGACTCCCCGATCTCCCAGGCCGGCCTATTCGGTGAAGCGGTGGGGGGCTCTGCCCAACAGTTCTCCGCCGCACAGAAGCAGACGGAGGCGTCTCGACGCATCCTGCCACGGCGGTCGACTGCTGTAGCCACCCCACTGCCGGCTGCAGCCCCTCTGTCTGCTCGTCGCCGAGAGTGCCCTCCTGTGGCCTCCATCTCCGCTCCAGCTCGGCCGCAGCAGCAGCCTTCACAACGGCGGGCGGCGTCCCTGGGACGGGCGACCCGGGGGTCTTGAATCCGGCTCTTCAGGAGATGGTGACTGCACCACTCCTTCCCCTGGCGGAGGGCCGTGTGGAGAAACCTTTGTTCCTGTTTTTTTCTGTTCCGCCGCTGGCTACCCAGCCAGTGGTGCCCAAAACCTCAACAGAAGAGCGGGTTCCTTTTTCTCCGGGTTCCAAGAGGGCGAGGATGGCAGTGCGCGAGACCCAGTCTCCACATGGCCGTCCCCCTCTCCCTTCGCCATTGGGCAGCAGGGTTCAGTTCAAGGACGCTATGCCTCCTCACGAGCCCCCTGCCCAGCCGTGGAGCCAGGTAAGTGGCGCGCCGCGCACTCAGACCCCACCCTGGGACGCACGGAAGCCTCCCGGGTTGGGTCCCTGTGTTCCACTGCGCTGCCCCACTGCGGGTACGTCGGTGGTTTCCCTAGTCCCACTTGTTCGGTTGCTGGGGGCCTGGTTAGCGCTCCCCAGGCCGTCTTGCTGGCTCATGAGAACCATCAGACTTGGCTACGCGATTCAATTTGCCCGGCGACCTTCCAAGTTCAGGGGCATTCGGTTCTCCTCTGTGCTGGACAGGGATGCTCCTGTCTTGCGTGCAGAGATCGCGGTCCCGCTGGCGAAGGACGCGATACAGCCGGTCCCTCCAGCCGAGATGAGGTCAGGTTTTTACAGCCCATACTTCATCGTACCCAAGAAAGGCAGTGGGTTACGACCAATCCTGGTCCTGCGCGTGCTGAACTGGGCCCTTCACAAGCTCCCGTTCAGGATGTTGACGCAGAAACGCATCTTCAATGCGTCCGTCCTTTCGATTGGTTCGCAGCGATCGACCTCAGGGTCGACTGGGAAAAGAGCAAACTCTCCCCGGTGCAGAGGATCTCTTTTCTCGGCATGGAGCCGGACTCGGTCAACCTCTCGGCACGTCTCTCAGTAGAACGTGCACAGTCGATGCTGAACTGCCTGGGGTCCTTCCAGTGCAAGACGGCGGTTCCACTGAAACAGTTTCAGAGGCTCCTGGGGCATATGGCATCCGCAGCCGCTGTCACGCCACTTGGGTTGCTTCATATGAGACCGCTTCAACACTGGCTCCATGGCCGAGTCCCGAGGTGGCAACAATGGCGTCCGTTGCGTACATCAACCACCAGGGCGGTCTACTCTCCCGTCGCATGCCGCAACTCGCCCGCCATCTCCTCCTCTGGAGTCAGAAGCATCTGAGGTCGCTTTGCGCCGTTCACATCCCAGGCGAGTTCAATCGTGCAGCCGACGAGCTCTCACGTCAGCCCGCCCTTCCGGGAGAATGGCGACTCCACCCCGAGACAGTCCAGCTGATTTGGAGACGCTTTGGGGATGCTCAGGTAGACCTGTTTGCCTCCCCGGACACGTCCCATTGCCAGTTGTGTTACTCCCTGGCCGAGGGACCCCTCGGTACGGACGCACTGGCGTGCAGCTGGCCTCAGGGCCTACGCCCTGCGTTTCCCCCAGTGTGCCTTCACGCACAGACACTGTGCAAGGTCAGGGAGGACGAGGAGCAGGTCTTCTTGGTAGCGCCATATTGGCCCAGTCGGACTTGGTTCCCCGAGCTGATGCTCCTCGCGACAGCCCCTCCTTGGCGAATTCCTCTGAGGAGGGATCTCCTTTCTCAGAGAGGGGGCACCCTCTGGCACCCGCGTCCGGACTTGTGGAATCTCCACTTATGGTCCCTGGACGGGACGCGGAGGTTCTAGGTGGGCTACCCCCAGCGGTAGTAAACACCATCGCTTCAGCTAGAGCCCCGTCTACCTGACACGCTTACAGGCTGAAGTGGAACCTGTTCGTTGGTTGGTGCTCTTCCCGCTGGGAAGACCCCCGTAGATGCCCGATCGCAGTCGTGCTTTCTTTCCTGCAGGATGGGTTGGAGCGAAGGCTGTCTCCCTCTACCCTGAAAGTGTATGTTGCCGCCATTGCCGCACATCACGATGCAGTAGACGGTAAGTCTTTGGGGAAGCACGACTTGGTCATCAGGTTTCTCAGAGGGGCAAGGAGGTTAGATCCTCCGCACCCTCACCTGTTACCCTCTTGGGATCTCTCCTCGGTCCTGACGGCCCTGAAGGAGGAGCCCTTCGAGCCTCTGCAGTCAGTAGAGCTTAAGTTTCTGTCATTAAAGACAGCGCTCCTCACCGCATTGGCCTCGGTCCAGAGGGTAGGGGACCTGCATGCATTTTTGGTTGACGATTCGTGCCTAGAATTCGGGACGGGTAACTCTCACGTTGTCCTGAGACCCCGGCCCGGATATGTGCCCAAAGTTCCCACCACGCCTTTCAGGGATCAGGTGGTGAACTTGCAAGCGCTGCCCCGGGAGGAGGCAGACCCAGCCATCGCTCTGCTCTGTCCCGTTCGCGCTCTGCGCATTTACGTGGACCGTACGCGGAGCTTCAGGACCTCAGACCAGCTCTTTGTCTGCTTTGGAGGTCAGCAGAAGGGAAAGGCTGTCTCCAAACAAAGACTTGCCCACTGGTTGGTGGAGGCTATAGTCTTGGCATACCAGGCCCAACATTTACCATGCCCCCTCGGAGTGAGAGCTCACTCTACGAGAGGAGTGGCATCTTCTTGGGCATTGGCGCGGGGCGCCTCGATAGCAGACATCTGTAGAGCTGCCTGTTTGCGAGATTCTATAATCTCCGTGTAGAGCCCGTGTCCTCTCGTGTACTCGCCTCAGGTAGGCAGTAACACCGGACCTGCTCGGTGTCGATCATGCTTGCTGTGCCATTCCCCTCTACGGACCGGATACGTGCGCTTTTGTGCTCCTCAATCAGTTCCCCATGGCGAACCCTGGTGGAGTTCCTCCCGCACCCTCGGCGGTCAGGCGTGGCGGAGCGCCAGATGCCAGGTCTAGTACTCGTGTGCATGCCCAAGGTCAGCCCTTGTGCTGGGCTAGGTGCCCGTGTGTAGTGATTCCCCCTTCGGGTGATCCCACATGTGTATTCTTCCACGGTACGGCTCCCCTCACGGTGAGCCCGTGTCTTTCCCTGGCAGTCGTTCACTGCCATCTCTGCTGCATAGTGATCTCACCCCAGGCGGGTTGAGTCTACCGCAGGGACTTCCATATGTAGTACTGCCCTGGGCCAGTCCATATGTGTAATTCCACATGATACCTCCTATGTGCGGGATGTGGCTTCCGTAGCGTCCCAACTGGGTACGCTTTCCCAGTGTTATCCAATGTACCACTGTATGGAACAGCAGTGGCGGACACCTCTGCCTAGCCGCTGTCCTATCTTCCGCCCCAGCTGGTGTGGGGGGACTTGCCGGCTTCCACAGGGCACTGGAGGGGGTCAGCAATAGTGGCGTTTTCCATACAGATCCCAATTCGTCAGTCACTGACGTAACGTTGAACGTGACTGACTGAATGGGAACGTCTAGGTTACTTGTGTAACCCTCGTTCCCTGAAGGAGGGAAAAGAAAAGTCAAATCCCGTCACCACAGTTGCTGTACCACCGCTGTACGGCCGGGGCACGTAGTCTCGGCTCCTCAGCGAAAAACTGATGTGCGTTTGCACGCGCTCTCCTTTTATACCCGCGCTGCGGGGCGGGGTGCGCGTGGCGAAACACGCACGCCAACTGTCATTGGCTTGTTTAGTTTACACTCGAAGGTGATTGGGCTCTCGGGCGAGATCCCAATTCGTCAGTCACTGACGTAACGTCTCCGTTCCTAACGTTATCTAACACACGCCACTCTCCCCCAGCAATCCATGAGCTCGCTCAAAGAATCCCTCAGTAATAAAATATTGAGATTTTTCTGGATTATGTAATGTAAAATTAAAGAAAAGGGATAGATCACCCAAGAAAAACATTTCTTGTTTTTTTACTCAACCACGTCATTCCAGAATATTCTGTGGATAGATTAAATGAAAAAAATATTAACCAAACACTACAGTCAGCATGAGGTTCTTATTACTGAATGCAAATCACAGTGGTGACATGTCTAATGGTTTGGTTTTGCTTTTTAGATCAGAAGAGCTTGACGACATTGATGAAACTATGAAATCTGCCTTGCATGATCGTACAGGAGAATTTCAAGGTATCATTCTGTGAAGTGTGAACTGAAGCTCATCAGAAAGGTTTTGTAATGGCTAAGTTAGAACCCCTGTTTGTCAGATGTGGTCACTAAAAACTGTTATTGTAAGATTAGCAAATTCTGCTTTTGTGTGCCACAGAAGAAACAGAGGGGGAGCAGATAATGACAAAACTTAACCATTCCTTCGAATTGTTATGGCATTTTGGGGGCTTTTTGATGATTTATTTGACAAACATCTTCTCAATGAAACACATTCTCATAAGAAAACATAATTTTGGTATTTTAAAGTTGCATATAACAGTTGCATAAAAGCAATATGACTATTTCTGATATCTAGAGCAGCAGCACTATTATGTTTGATATCGCTTAATTATCCTGCACCACTTAATATGCTTTCTCCTTAACACAGTCAACTGTAACTTTTTTACCTTACCTTACTTCACTCAAGTGAAAGTTTTAGGCTTAAAAAAAGTGTCATTATGTGTACAATAATTATTACCATTTTCCCCCAAAGTCTTCAGAAGTCCTATGATGATAACACTGTGTGAAGAGCCAATCTCCTGATTCACAAAACCTGTCAAGTGTCACATTTACCCTCAAATCAAAAGAAATGAGAAAGTCATCAGTTGTGATGAAAATAATGTCACAGTGCAAGCAAATTGGCTTCATTTTCTTTATGCAAATATAATTGCATGAGATTATTATTGCTGTTATCATGAGATTGACTTTTAAATGTTGTTCTATGTAAATGCAAATGGCAAGCTGAAAAATTCACCCTTCCTTAGATCTGTGATTATTGTTTGTGTGAACCAAGAACTAAGAAACCACCAGAAACCTTGGTGTAATTTCACGAGCATTCTAATTAATCCTAATGGCAAAGGCAACTGGACATAGAAGATTTTAAGCCAAACATGTTATGTTATTAATAACTAATATCCAAGGAAATATACAAGGCAATGAACATACTTATAAATATGGACCTAGAGTGCAGTCATACTGACACACGCACTGTAACAGCATCTCCACAGTGAGATCCGCTGTTGTGGGTGTTTTAAGCACGATGGACTGGCGATCTGGTCTGATCTGATCTAGCACAATACATTAAGATACTGGACGAAAACCTGCTTTCCTTTGCCAACAGCCTAAAAGGGAAGTTTGTGTTTCACCAGGACAGTGACCCAAAAAACACTGCCTAAACAACACTAGAGTGGTTTGAAATGAAGAAAATCGATGCCTTAGAGACACTCAGTCGGAGTTCTGACCTCGTTCGGCCTCATCGAACATCTGTGAAAAGAGCTCAGAATTGCTGTCCTCTGCTACGTCTACTGTAACCTGCATCAGCTCCAGCCTTTTTGCAAGGAGGAATGTACTGTTGCATCATGTTGTGACTGTAAAAAGGCAGAATACATACAGTAATTATTAACGGCTGACATTTCAGTTCTTGATTTTTTTATTATTTATAGATTTATAATTTTATTTTATTTTTAGACTGCACTGTTCTAATCTAGGTAATACTTTATTTTGATAGTCCACTTTAGACATTCTACTAATTCTACTAAGTTTAAGTTTAAGTTTAAGTCTTTAAAATAAAGCACTTGTATAAAAAATATTACATGATGGGTTAGTGGCAGCATTTAGCATCAAATATTTTGTAAATAAAAAATTATTTTATACTAACACTTAAATATGCATAATTACATGCAAGTAAACCAAAGCCTAAACCTAACCATAGAGTAAGTATATATAATTAATTTATACTACTCAGTACTTAATTTTAAAATTACACAAGGACACCTTAAAATAAAGCGTAACCCCAAATAAAATAAAAATATCATAATAAGCTAAATAATTAACAGTCAGATAGTCAGTTATAGGTTGATACGTTGCTGAGATTTTTTTCAGCGTGCTTGGACACTCTTTCTTCACACATAATGAAATAATTATAATTCAAATCAATATTTGATGTCCATTTATTGATTCAGTGAGTAGTTGTGTAATAAAGTACTGGATAAAGCACAGTCAGCTGGTCAATATCACAAGACCCTCCATTTCACATCAGGATCCTGCTCAATTTATTTATGGTTTAGTTATGCTAATGAATGTACATTATCTCTTAAATAAGCTTCGAAAATGACTGTCTTTTAGAGATTTTAAAGTGTTTCTTAAAAACAATAAAATGTGACCCCAGAAACGTCTCCGCTACATATGACACTAGATAGGGCACTGTACATTCCAGTATAGCTGGGCCATTAATAATTTGACACAGCAGCTCATATAAAATCATTCCCGTGTGCTGACATGGATATCTTTACAGTCACTCACTGTCATTTCTCCCTAAGATCTTCCTTGCCCAGTACCTCAAAAACAAAACCAAAGATCAACAGAGCAGGAATGTGACTAGATTACAGCATCTGGCGATGTTTTCAGAGCCCTCAAAACTAATTAAAAACGCTTGATTTTGTGACTCTCAAAAGTTAATAAGATCATGGAATTTAAAGCAGCTGCGTTGGGAAGAGTTGGCCAAAGGGGAAAAAGCTCTATACGACGGGGAAGAGAGATGACATATCGGTGATCCCACATCTGCACACAAATACACTTGTCTCCTGTCAGTTTTCATTCAGTGTTATTTAAAGTCTGAACGCTCACACTCTTTTGAGAAATGTTGGTCCAGCATCAAGAATCTGACTGCTATAAAAACCTTGGAAACTACTGCTTGCATGTCTCACATGTGCTGTAATATCGTCACCTTGACTGCTAATTAATTCTCTCTAAACACAAACAGTTGCTTAAATGGGTGTTTTGTGGATTTTTATAAAATGAACTCCAAAGCAGAAGTGCTCCAGTGGTGATGTAATTTTGTAGGCCAATCTGTAAGTTCGCCATCCTGATTCACTTGACAAAAAACCAATGGGGTTTTTCCATTCCATTTTTCCATTTTTCCAAGACCTGAAGTGAGGTATCATATAAGTAAGATGTACAAAATTGGGTGCTCCAGGACAGGTTTGAAAACCCCTACTATAAACAAATTACAACGCAGTCACATGACTTCAATAGGAGCGTTTACATGGAGCATTTTATTCTGATTACAGTCCAATCTGAATGAAAACGCTTCATATAAGCACCTCAGTCGTAATAAAAGTCCCCAAACTGATTGAAATTTTAATTGGTTTGAGAGGGGTGGTTAAAACCTTTTCTAATCTGTTTCACATGTAAACACTTGATCGGATTGAAAACCGAAATTGGATTTTTTCGCACATTTGCAATGATGTAGAAATGACGCACGGAACGAGCTGATGTTGTTGCTGAATATAATAAATGACTGCCGTCATATCAATGTAAAATTCCCTTTCCTCATTGTCTGTGAGGTGCTGCAGGACAGCGTTCTCACACAAACAAGTGCATGCTTCGGCCTCTCACCTGCAGACGTCTCGTTTTGGACACAGGAATGGGCATTTTTGCTGCTTGATTAATATAAGCATCATTGCAAAATGCTTTGTGGGCTTGTCGTCTCGTAATTCAGACCCAAAATAGCTAAATATGAAGTCAAAGGACTTAATGGTTAGAATATGAAAACAGTGGGAAACTCGTGTATATTTGTGCATTATGCACATGTCAAAAGATTAAATATGATTTGAAGCTTGTGACATACAATTGTGCACATCAACCCGATCTCTATGTTTTGCTACGTTCGGATTCCTCAATCGGATTGATTTCATTCTGACTGAAACAAAAAGTGTCCATGTAAACGTGGCTATTGTCACCACTATTAAACTTTTGACAACTTATTTTTAATATTAAAAAAAATTTCTTCAAATTTTGCAAAAGCACAATTATAAACACAATGAGGCTGTGAAAATGTTCAGTCTGATGATGTTTAATATCTGACAATCTCTGTAGACCCCTTTTAGACACTTGTTAGCAACCGCCTTTTTCAAGACAAATAAATCTTTAAAAAAGAAAAATCACAAGGTTGAATTACTGATGAATTTTATGTCAAATAAAACATCTGTTCACCACAAAAACCCAATGCAACTAATTTCCAGGTTTTGCTACAAATATACGTCATTCCTGGAGCAATTTTTTATATTTACATGTGCAACTTCAAAGCACAAAAATGATAACAGCAATAAAAGCTTGGCGGATCAGTAGTATTGATATCCAGTGTGCAAACCAGGTTTGTTAATCTTTTGAGTGATTTGTTTCCTTTGATTCTTTCAAACCAGTTCTCCAAGAGGTCTGAATATGTGAATCCCAAATCTCAAGAAGCTCACCAAAATGCGCCCAGATAATCATATCTGAATGGATTTTTGACATGGAGCTTCTTCCTGAGAAAGGCATCTGCATTTCCAATCATCATCCACGTCATCAGAGTGTGAGTGTTGAGTGTGAACCTTTACCTTCATTGAAGTGAAGAGAGACTCCTGTATGACCGCTGTATGAGACTGTAGCTGACGTCACTAATATTTGTAATGCTTCAACAGGGCGCTTGTCAGTGTGAGACTGACTGTACATATGGAGCATCTCCCCGTGAGCGCTGGTTACATGAGGACATGGTTTCAGATGCACACCCTGCGGTTATAGAGGGACTGAATACTTTAGATCAGAATCATGTGGGTTTAGCATCCAGGACCCTCAGGCGACCTCGTGAAGCTGGAAGCAGGAATTGCTGGAATGAAGTGTGGAGTGTAAAGACTGTAGGTGAGTCTATCGTTGAAATCACGGTTATAAAAAACTGTGGTCATGATCTAGGGAGCAACCTACTAGGTGGGTGGGAAAGAGACAGAGCCGATTCTCCCTATGCTGCGTAGGGGCCCCCCTTGCTCTCAAAGATGATTTAATTTTAGTTTCGTTTTTGAATTTGGCCAGCGGTTGTGAAAACATGAATGATCATTTATTTTAATGCAGTGCGCTGTCACCCTTTTTTTACGTAAAAATCAGTCAAATCATGTCATGTGAATGTCTTACAGTCTTTCTCGAGACTAAAAAAACGAGTTGAAAGCGTTCTGAGCCGCGGAAGAGACACTGTTTCTCAAACGCTTTCTGCGAGCGCGATTCGAGACGGAGTGAAACATGGACAAATGAGTTTCATTCATTCGTTCATAACCCCTCATACCCCACCGCCCCCGCCGACACAGTTTTGCGTAGGGACCCACGAAGTCTAGGATCGGCACTGGAAAGAGGGGCCAAATTTGTATCCCTGTTTTAAAAAACAGACACGCCTATATGCTTAATACTTCACATTATACATGTCCCATACAACAAAGTGCCAAAGAATACCATGGTATTACTCAAGCGGCAACCTCCCGCTCTCTCTCGTGAAGCCAACACGGAAGTGACTTAAACTGTAATTTATCAACTGACCCATAGACTCCCCATGTTAAAATGCCCAACTTTACAGCAGGAAAAAAAAACATGTTCACAGCCTGGTTCAAAACATTATTTTGGTTTATATAGCTAATTTTGCCCTTCATGACAACTGTGAAGGGGGTGAATTTTTTTATAACTCATCCATTTAAATTATATTAAGCCTTAAATTTCTGCATAATTAAGGGCGTGGCCACTTGAGTGACAGGTGGATTGCCGCTGCTGTCACCACCGTCGAGCTAGGTGGGCGTGGCTTCAACATCCAGCTCCCACCTCTTTGCCCATTTGATTATCCGGGAGTGATGCGCGGTGACGTGCTGCCAAGATGGCGACGGCTGGCTCCGCCCACTTTGAGCTTCAAAAACGCTCTTGGGAAATCTACGGGTGACGTCACAGACACTACGTCCATGTTTTTATACAGTCTATGGTATTACAACAGGGTTTTGGACATGAACCAGAATGCCATGTAAATCATGGTCCATGAATTTCAGTATCATTCTATATTGCTTTAATAAAAGTCACAATTAGTGAATGAAATGTCAACGTTGTTCATGCGTAATGTCAATGTTGCTCAATTTATTTTATGTCTACAGACATACATTAGGCATCATTGTCAGATATTAATTAATTCATTGGTAAATGTTCCTTTTTTTAGAAGTGTAATATTGGTGTGTGTGTGTGTGTGTGTGTGTGTGTGTCTAAATCACAGATAGATGATAATAATCCACATAAAGAAAACATCGACAACACATCCAACTTAGACAAGACCTGACAGCAATGAGCAGAAACAGAGCAATTTAAGAATACAAGCAAATGAGGATTATTTATGACACATAGTTGAACTGAATGATCAAATCGAATCAACAAGCATGGCAACCAACACAACAGGGACAATGTGCAAACTGAAACAGAGTCCAAACCAAGTTATATATATATCTATATATATTTATAATATATTATATATATAATATATATTATATATATATACTGTATAATGTTTGTGTTTTTTGTTATAATTACATTTATACAGCAGTACATACAGTATACTGCAAATATTGTTCTGTGTCCTATTTATGATTTCAATAGTAATCTGCAGCACATAAATGGCACCATTTCCTGAGAAAGATGCTGTTGTAGTTTCATTTCGCAGGCAAAAGGTCTCCAGTCTGAGGTTTAAAGAAGACTTTGGACTGCACTCAGCAAGAAGAGTATTGTCTTCATGTCAACAGCACACTCATCTATTCAGAAATCAGTTGTTGCATGGCAAACAGAACCGTCCCTGTCTCTACATGTCACATAACATAGCTCTCTGCAGTCCTGTCGGGAAAAAACCCATTTCTCATCCTTACAGCGCTGATATCGTGTTGAAGCAGCTGGCTGGAACACCTCAGGCTCTGAGCTTGACTATGCAAGTATTTCCCCTCCTGTATCCAGAGGCTTGATCCAAGCGTTTGATTCACAGCACAGGCTCACGCTGATGTGAATCCTTGGCCTGAGTGATTTTTAGGACAGGCAGATACATGTAGCTGTGTGCCGTTCACGCGTAAGTGATCTCACACATAAATCCATACAAAAGAGCCAAACTCAAGCCTTCGTGATCGTTTCTGAGCTTTTCTCACTGTTTCCCCTCTGAGAACTGACGCAGAAGGGTCTCGGTGTCACTCAGAGTTGTGTAAAGTTTTCTATCCCCAAGGTTTGTTATTACCAGTTGAACAGTTTTAGACAGACCACACATGAACATGCTCACTTAACATAGGGCAAGTGCCAGAAACCGGTGTTTCTAATTTATGAAACTGATAAACCGTCTACTAAAGAAACTTTTGTGACATTTTGAGCATCTCCTCACATTTTCCCGTCAAAACTTGTTCCAGAGCTCCATGTGGTGACACATACAGTACACGTTTCTCAAATTAAGCCACAAAAGTGTTTGTAGTTCCAGGGATATTATAGTTAACTGAAATTGAAACCATAAAAAATTACTTTATTACTTAATTACTTTACAAATGCTACTTTAAATAAAATGATCACTAACTAAAATAAAAATGAAATGCTGCAATGCTTGAACGCAACTTGATATTCAAAAATAACAAAAAATATGAAATTTTATTAAAATTGTAAAAAGCATTCCTATTTAAGAAATATTGACACTACTGGTCAAAAGTTTGGCGTCGTAAAATGTTTTCATGTTTAGGTCATGTACATTTATTTGATTAAAAATACAGTAAAATTGTGAAATATTATTACAATTTCAAATAACTGTTTTCTGTTGTAATATATAGTAAACTGTAATTTATTGCTGTGATCAAAGCTGTATTTTCAGCATCATTACTGCAGTCTTCAGTGTCACGTGATCTTCAGAAATCATTCTAATATGCCACTCAAGAAAAATTTCTGATTATTATCAATGTTGAAAATAGTTGTGTTGCTTCATATTATTATCCAAACTGTGATACTTTTTTTTGTTCGGGATTCTTTGATGAAGCCAAGAAGCTCTCGTTCTGGAATGGGATTTGTTCCCTGTGCTTGAAGTGCTAATGTCAAGTTCAGACCAAGTGATATGTTTACGTATAATCACTCCCATGCGCTGTAAACGTCTCTCATGTTGATCCAGGCACAATTTATAAGAAAAGTGAAGATGCCAGAGACGTGATTTCAGATCTGATGAATAGAATATTAAAGCGCACAAAACATGACCGTACTGTAAGTCACATGTCTCCACTTTTCCTCTGGGAAACTCCTGCGATTGTGTTGGTCTGATTTTGAGTGATGTTTTCCTTCACGTTCTGAAGCTGGGAATGCATTCAACCTATGCAACTCGTTTGCCAGACGATTGCTTTTATAGACTGTGAGCTCAGCAAAAGTCCATTTAAAAGGATCTATGCAAGAATAACTTGTTTTATTAGCGTGCTTTGAGTTGACCAGAAATGCGTTGCACTTAAACTGCTGGAAAGTCGAATTTAACTTTAAATGTTTTATTATTCATGGTACAGCAAGCATGACTAATATTGCTTATACATAGAGTTAGAAATGTAAAGGAACCATTTAACTTTAATGTTAAACTTGATGCTGTAACTCATCTTGCATTAGTTTTCTAAGCAATCAAAATTATGATTTTGACCTTGCAGATTATAAAATAGACAAATAAAACCCCATAGACTTCCAATGAAAGAAGGATCACTGCAAAAATGATTTTGTGTTATGTTTGGTAGTAAAGGTTATTCAGTACTTCAAGAGACAGGTTTAGCTAACACATAGGTGAAGAAAATAAGGAATATAGGGATACAACATCAGGGTGCGTAAATCATCACAGAGTTGAAAAAAAAGTGTGTTTAATTGTATTGAATGTGCGCTTCTACTGTGCTTCAGATTGTAAAAGCATAAAAAAACTGTACCCTGCAAATGATATAGATGAAATAAAAGACCCCTTAAGTACTTAAAAAGGGACACTTTCATGACTGTTTTTAACACTCTTTAGTACACTTTTAAAAAGTGCACATTGTTAAATTACTTTTTTTTTTTACTTAAAGTACATTTTAAACCATTACATGTTTTAATAAACAATAAGCGTTTCACATATTACAATAATCTTTTTACATATTTAATGTGCTGAATACCATACTAAAACACATGTAAGGTACTTGATTAAAATTAACAGTTAAAATATATTACAAATACATAGCACATACAAAGTATATTTTAGTTTATATTTAATGTTTGTCAGTAGATTCTGCAGTTACACTTTAACAATATTTCAAAGATAATATAAGTAATTATAAGATTACATTTAAAGACGTATGTAAGATGTAATTAAGAGGGTGAAAAACAACAACAACAACAAAAACAACTAAAGTTCATCTAATTGGATTTAATATAAATTTAAACTATATTTAACTTAATTTTAATCATTTAATTCCGATGCAATTAAGTGTCTGAACCCATTACATTCAGATCACACTTAAGTATATTCTTTTATATTATAATATTTCTCTAATAATTACTCTTTAGAAAAGTATGCGAAAGTGTACTTCTTTTTAATGATGGCCCTGACATGAATGCATCATAACACTGCCAAACGCAACAGGCTGCATAAATCCTCTTGTCAAATAAGGGCAGATAAATAAAATCAGTTTTCATACGTCCATCTGGCATTAGTCACCGCACAGAGATATAAGTGGATGAAACTCAAAGGTCATTAAAGGATGATGAAAAGGTTATTTATCTCTTTGGCTTCTTGATCTTGCAGGGCCGTTTGGAAAGAATCTGCTTCAGATTTCATTGCTCTCTCACTGTCTCTCGCTGTCAGCCTCACACACAAACACAAACAAACAACCTGACACACATGCTAGCACATGCTCTCAATAGAGCTCAGCGAGGTACGGTCAGTGCAGATCTTCCAGCAACAACTAGTTTAGAACTTGCCTTTAAACAAAGAGTAAATACATGTGGTTAACCTGTGGCAAAAAAAGGTTCGCCACACTGTTATCCATCCTGTTCCTGGGTTTGTCTGTCACTATGTAGCAATTGGCCGCAGTCTGTTTTGCTCAATGATCCTTCCAAACCTCGAGCCTCTGTCCCTTGTATTCAAAATCGGAATAGGCGTTTTCTGTCTGGCGAGCTCATACTGTTATGATTGGTTACGCTTTTACTCACCCACCCACACTAATAACTACGGCCCGCATCCACAAGGCTACCTACGCGAGTTTTATCCATGGCCTTGATCCTGTATCCATCCCGCTTACAAGCGCAACCCCGCAGTGTGGATTATCACCCTCCAGCATTTTGAGGGAAGAACTAAAAAACTGGATTTGCACGTTTTGTCCCAGTTAGTCTGGAAATCAGCAGGACTTTTGGGGACTACGGTCATAGACAGACCTGTACTTTGCATTTCTCAGTTGCCCTGCCTTTTCTTGAGCTTTGCTGGCACCCAAATTCGGTCACGCTTTACCACAGGTCCCTTAGAATGCTCTTTTTCATATTGGGTGACTAATCTAAGGTTTAAAAGTGCGAGGGCTGCCGTGAAGAGTGTGCCGTTCGAGAGGAGTCCTCCACGAATGTGATGAAAGATATAATCACATCGACCGACCACACGCCAGCTCTGTCTCCTCGTTTACATCTGAGACGACAAATTCTCGCGCGCCCGTTGTATCGGATCGATAACCACAGCATTCACATTTACCTTTAAATCCGTTCCGCTTGTGCCCGCCGTCAACCACTCCCCCCCGATTATAGCAAGGCTTCTACGTGTCCCGTTCCTCTGCCTCTCGTTCCTGGTATGCCTGCCGCCTTAGTCTCCTGTAGCCATAGCCTTCCCTTCTCCCCGTCCTTTTCCTTTCTCCTATCCTGCTGGTCCGTCCCTCAGCCCTGCGCCTTTCCCCCTTGCCCCGCCCATCGCCTTCTACCATTCATGGCTCCCAACCCTTTCGTTTGGGGCCACTTTCACCTAGCACCCCTCTTACCTACCGACTTGTGCTCCTTCCCCTCCATACCGGCTGTGCTCCTCGTTAGTTTCCCCGTCGTTGTCCGGGTTGGTCAGTGGTGGTTTCAGGATTGTCCAGGACTCCTCCCCGTGGTCATGCGAGTAGGGCCTCCTCATCGGCCTTAGTACCGTCCTAAACTCCCGCCACTGTCTGTTTGCATGTGTTCATCCACCCCTATCGTTCTTTCGTGGCATGGTCCCCCCTTCCCCATTCGTGTTCTCCCTACCTCTCCCTTGTCTTTCCTCGGCCCAAAACATTTTTTCCTTTTCCCGATCTTGATTTATTGTGGTTTGCTTGTAATCACCCCCGTCCCCTCCATACATGTGGTGTTCCATACACCCCGTGCTGGGTCCCCTTGGGGATTACAACTTCAGCCTTGGGTGTTTTGACAGTGGGGTTGGTTCCGTGTTGACACCCACCCTTCTTGGGTCGCCCCAACCCCGGGTCCAACATCACCACCCTGGGTTGTCCCATTACCCCGCCCTTGGGTGTATGTAACCGCATTTTTAGCGTGTACACTTACCCCATATAGAGGTAACCCTTTCCCTTTCCAGGGAATGATACCCAGTCATTCATTATCTAGTCCTACTATACTTCCGTCAACGTAGTCCATCCATTGGCTCGGGATCGTTCCGACTCGCGCAACCGCGGTACATGTCCGGCCCCCTGGCTATGGCAGCCTAACGTACAGGGCCTTTGCGCCGCAGGAACCTTTTCGTTGTTTCAGTCCCACACTAATGTGGAAAGATCCCAATGTTGGCAGTTTTTCGCACCGCCGGAATGGGTGCGATTGTAGTATCCCCGGGACGGGTTTTCGGAGCCACCCAAATTAGTCCACTTCAGAGCAGGGTCGAACAGCACCAACTGTATTGCCGTAAGTAGCCCGGATGGCCAAACGCGTATGGAAAACACCTCACCCCCCAGTATTTAAAACGCTGTCCTCCTCCCGCTACCCCTTCTGTAAACATTGTTGTGAACTTATTTCGCCCGTATGGAGATTGACACCAGCCGATTCGATGGCCCGGACGCTCAGTACAGACTGGTAGCATTAATGTAGACTTGCCTAGTGGTTGTGAGATCTCCCTCGATCCCAGCCCTCGCCCATCTTCTCCTGTTGTCCGTGTTCTCTTTGTTTCTGTGTGCACACCGCGCTACAACGACGTCCTGTGTCGACCGGCTCCGTCACTTTTAGACACGCTGCGGGTGCGCAGCACCCCGTGCCTGGTTTGGGCCTCATGTCGTTCGCCCCTCGTCCCGTCCTTGTCTGTCTTTCTATTCTGGAACTCCCGCCGGTGCGACCGGCCTCATTTTTTCCGCTCCTCTTAGTCTCCTCAATATGGTCCCATCCGTGTAACTTCTTGCCCCTTTCCGCCAGTGCCCCGCTGCTGTTATACTCCCTTTTTTCGACGAGCCCTGTCTCCTGGAAGCGTTTCCATCCCTCGCTCTTCTCCCGTCTCGTTGTACTGTAGTCCGCTCCCCCTGCCAACCAGCATTCCTCGGCTGTTCAGTGCCTCCTGGCAGACTGCCGCCCAACGTGGTGGGCCCTGTATGCCGAGTGTTGCGCAGTTGACCCGCACGACGTGGAATACCCTCGACTCCGCGCCGCGGCCCGCCCGCCCGCGCTGTCCCCTGTCAAGCTGGGATCGATTGCTGCTGCCCCCCGCGCGGTTTCGTAGAGCTGCAGCTCCCCGTGGCCTGCCCGCTCACGCCTCTCCTGTGGCGGTTCCTGTCGCCCTGCCCCATGCGAGGCTTACCCCCAGCTCGCCGCCTTCCCCCGCCTGCCAGCCGAGGTCTCTTACTGTACCTGTTCTGTGCTGGCTGCCGGGTGGCGCTCGCTTGTTCCCTTCTGCCCCCTCTTTCGTCCCGTTTGTGTGGTGGCTTTGTTTTTCCACTGACTGAGCATTTAGTGTGTCGGGCCCTTTCCCCGTTTTGTTCGTGTCTCCTCTGCCCCATTCTCTTCCGATTCAGCTCAGAGAGTTCAGCCAGAACCCCCCGCTTACGTCTCCATTATTCTTTTGGTATGGTCCTTCCTCGCTCCCTCCTTTTTTTTTGTTTTTGGACCTCGTGTGTCCTGGTGGCTGCCGGTCTGTCCCGTTACGGGCACCGTCCCATGGCGCTCCCCCAAGTTTGCATCGTCTCTTCCCAGGCGTATCCTTGGCTTATTGCCTTGTTAGGCTTTGCTAAAGCCTTGCCCAGCTTGCACCATTGACTGGTCCATGGCCCTTTTCCTTTGTTGTGTTCCCCCCCCGCTGTGTTCCCTTGACTGCCCCCTCCAGAACGCAGACCCCGTCTCAATGCACGAATGTCTCTCACCATTCCCGCCTTTCTCCGTCTTAGACTACCGCACCAGATCTTTGAATTTCTATTTGCTATTGGAGTCCACTACCGGTAGGCCGGCTTCAGGCCCCCGGAACCTTCTGACTGTTCCCCGTTTTCCAGCTCTTTGGTAGCATTGCTAACCGCATTCACATTCTCTTTGAGTGACTTCCTCCGTAAACTTTTTTGTGTTTCAAGACGTCTTTGCTTGGGTGGCCTATTATCCAGCACTACCGCCAACTGATTCTATTAGAGTGTATGTTCTAATCATTAGTGATTCTTTCAGTCAATTGAATTCTGGCACCGGAATAATGATGACATGATATCAGAGTACTCGAATGGCTAACGAATTGTAGCCTAGCGTGATTTACTTGATTACTGTAAATACCGACATTAGGTTCTACACGGCGTTATTGCCTGCTTTGAAAAGGGTCTGTGAACACATCCGCAGCCTAGCGTAGTCGGGTTACCGTGGTTTGGGTCAACAGCAATGCGGCAATCAACACCTACAGACTGGATGATTATCGCCCCTCTGCGCATAGATCTATTGCTTTGCTTGTCGTACTTAAACACTTTGTTTTTGCCCCGCGACAGAGCGTTCCCTATGGAGTGTTTACCATGGAGATAGATAGAAGCCACAACCCAGGCCTATCTATATATTGCAAACAGAGAGGCGATCCCAGTCTGGACCTGACATAGACAATTAGGTCTATGCTACTTGCATATAAGAACATTCTTCCAACAGTGGCCAGCACCCTTTTGTTCCACCCACGTTTGTTGCCCCGAACATTCGGCATGTTGGTCAGGACGCCTGTGAAACACACCCGAATCCTGAAGGTATGTATGAGTGGCGTAGGGCATTGAAAGCCACCAGTGTCAGCTTACCAGTCGACTGTTTCTCAGTTGGGACCGCCAGCCTACTGTCAGACCTCTCTCAGTCACAGGCGGAGAGTTCCAGCAATCCCAAACAACCTGAGCCATACAACGTCATATTGGGACCAATGCCCAGGAACTCCGCATTCTAAGTGGCTGTCAACCAGATACTCGCATATTGAAAGCTTAGGGGTTATGGGTTATCTAACACTTTGCTGTATATTGTCTCCTAGAGCAGGGCACACCCCCCCCAGAGACCACTGAGAGGTCAGACGGCCACCCCAAACCGTACCCACAGAAACACGCTGCTACGCTGCCTTGCAGAGCACCACGACGCACTTGGTATAACATTTGATAGTTTGGATTTTCAAGATTGTGTGTTCTGATATTGGCATGAAAATAATGGCATATTGTTTGGAGAAAAACTTATTAACTATTTAACTAATACTTGTTTTTCTTTTCTTTTTAAAAAAAATCTATTTATTGTAGAGGATAGAGGATGTCTCTTAAAAATTTGGGGGGGGGGGCTGGAATTAGAAACAATAAAAAGTTTAAAGTTATTAAATTACACTTTACAATAAGGTCCCATTAGTTAACATTAATGCATTTGTTACAGTATTAATAAAGTTTCATCATTGACTGGGCACACTCTACTGAGAGGCGTGCTGTTAGATTGATTGAATCCAACTCCATACCGAGAAAAGACGATCCTCTGCACAGGGAAGAGTTTTCCCTTTTCCCAGTTGACCCGAAGCCCCAACTGGCTGAGGTGGCTGAGTACCACGTCCCTGTGTTCGCACAACTGTGCTCGAGACTGGGCCAGTATGAGCCAGTGCGAATGCCTCTTTCCCTCAACGGAACGAGGGCTGCCTCAACGACTTTGGTGAAGACGGGGAGGAGGGGAGGACCTTGTACTAATATGCTCACCCCTCGAATGCGAAGTGGAGAAACGGCCTGTGTCGAGGGAGGATCGAGACATGAAAGTACGCGTCTTCAGGTCGATCGCTGCGAACCAATTGTGTGGAGGAACACATTGAAATATGCGTTTTTGCATCCTGGGGCAAGATGTGCTTAATTGCGTCCGTCTGCTTCTGAGCACCAACATTCATTGGCTTGTTTTGTTAACAATCGAAAGTGATCCCAATTCGTCAGTCACTGCTGACGTAACATCGAACGTGACTGACTGAAAGGGAACTGCAGGCTGCTGAACAAACAGTTCTTCTCAAACACTCAGTCCACAAATATTGCCTTCCAGCCACCGCATACTGTATATTCAATTAAAATGCTATGAATACAACATAAACATCTTCCAAGTCAGTAGTACAAATAGAGCTGAGAGGCTGCATTAGCTTGCACAGTCTTTCAGGAAAGTATAGAAATATGATCTCGGAGGTGGGGAAGTGCAGAATTTGCCAGGGAAAGTTTTAATATAACATCTGTTTCCTATAATAAAACACGATAGAGGCCAGCTCAAATCAAGCCTCCCAAACTGTTAACAAACATAGAGATGTTTTTGTTTTTGCCAAAATGTAACCTCTATGGACTGATCGACTCGAGTGCATGTTTAAAACTGTTTGACTAAGGTGGTGCCAAAATATAAGAAGGATATCAAATGTGTGTGCTGTTTCTTTTTATCTGTATGGATGATAAACACTAGATAGTAAATCTGATGAATCATAGCGTGGTCAGGATCCCATGAACTTGTTTGGCTGAATAAAAAGAGGTTCCATAATAATAATAATATGATCAATTAGTAACATATGTTTTTCCATTACTTAAACGCATCAAAATTGTTTAGCCAATTTCAACTTTATTTTTCAAGTTCAAGCACAAAATTCAACTCAAATTAATTTATTTAAGGTTAAATGACGTGTGCAGCCAATTTGATTACACTGTTGATTACATTGTCATTTTTAAGTTGAAGTAGGCAACCTGTAATTGTTAACCTAATTTAACCCACATAAAATACTTTTGGTGGTATAAATAAATGTATCTAGGTTGGGGGGGGGGATCCCATCTGAGGGTTGTCCCCCCTAAAAATATGATTAAAAATCACGCTGCCTTTTGAAAAATAACAATGTTTTATACTTTAAATAATTGTTTAAGTAGTAAAACAACACAAACGGGGCAAAAATATGTTTTAAGTTTAGAAACATTTTGAGTCTCCCCCTCCCTTGACTCACAGTGCTTTGGTCCAAATGCCTGCTTTCCTCTTTTACATCACCTACACACACACAGCGCTAATAGCACAAAAATATTCAATAAAATACCCCATTTTTAAATTAGACTATTTTAATGAATATGTTTGGATAATGAAGGAATAATATATATATATTTAATATATAATAAAAATTTTGCTTGCCATCTTGGCTGGGTCTGTTGAGCATTTTAGAAGACGCCATAATCACACTGCCTAGTTTTAGAACAGCCTTCATGTTGGAAGTGTTGCTATGATACCTTAAATACATCCTATAGGCGGCTCACTGGGTTTTGGATCTAAAAATATGTTTATAAAAGTTAGTGAAAAGAATGCTTTTATTATGCATATGTTTAAAGATACAGATGTACTTCCAAACTGTTGCAGAAAAAGTAGAAATATTTGGAAGGAGATAAGAACATAGCAAAACAATATTTGAACAATATGCTTTCTTCTTTAAACCTTTCTTTCTTGTTTCTGGTCATATATTCACTTACAAAAAAGACATTTTCTAGCCATTCTTTGACTGCTTCATATAAAGATACACATTTGCTCTCTTTCCAGGCACAGATGGCTTTAGCAGAGCTATTAAATATGCCATTCTTTGGGATTCCACGCTTATAATAATGTGGATAAAGTTACAGGTGTTTCCCTTTAGTTTAGTTTTGCTCAAAAAAAGTATTCAATAAAAATGTTACAATATCGTTTATTTGAGTCTGTCTCAGAATGGCAAGAGTGTGTAGAAATGATCAACACAAATCATTCATTTGTCCCATTTAATTATGATTTTCTCTAAGCATATGTACTTAAAATGAGGTTTTCTTGCTGTATTCATATTATGGTGATAATATCAAATATGTAAGAAATAAATCTGTAGAAAAAACGAAAAGTTTTTTTTATTATTTTTCAAAATACAACAAAAATGATTGGAGTACGTTTTACAAGAAAACACCATATTTAGTTTTTCTTAGTTGTCATTGAAACAAATTCCACTCAGAAATGTCACTAATAATTACAAAGTAAATCCTACAGCAATGTCTTTTACCCCTCAGTGTAATGGTCATTTCCTCCAAAATAGCATAATGTTCAGGACAAGAGGGGACCAAATGTAATCACTTATGAATAAAGCATTTAAAACCCCATTTTGGTCAACCAGTAATCTAAATACTGGGTCTAAAGCGGTTTTGACTCTGGTTACTGCAGCTACTGTTACTACAATAAAACTATAACATAGTATTAGCTTCTGTCATCTGAAAAAAAATCCCTTAAGTGATCATTTGATTTGGACATACCAAAATAAATGCCTAAAAATCCATCTGTTCATTATGTTTATTTCACATTATTAGCATTATATTTATTAAGAAAATAGCATTTGACTAAATATAATAAATTATATATTTAAGATATCCTTAATGTGTTTGGTACATTTTGATTCAAATATTTGAGCCTAAATATTGCTATTCATGTCCACTGCAATATTTTACTTTCATTTACTCACTTCATAAAGTAACATTTTCTTGCAGTATGAAAATGAGTGCACTATTTGAATTCCATTTTAATTCACTACGAACAGTAACTGCTATGGCATTTGACAGAACCGTGTTTTTTCTGTGGATTGTGAGGTGTGAAGGAGTGTGTCATGTTTGTTTATGATGTTAGCTATATTGCAAATGTCACGTACGCCTCTTGTAAACATTTGGTTACGCCCTGCTGCGTCAAGCAACACCTGCTCCGGTCCACTCCTCCACTCAGTGCTTTTCTACACATAAACCCAGGTGACATTTAGTGTGGCGCTGTGGAGTGACTCACTCTGTGTCTGTTGTCTCTGTGGAAACCTCTGAGAGTGCGAGACGGCCCATGATCCTCCTCCAGCATGCAGAAATGACCTTATTAAAGCAGCTGCGCTCATGTCTGATCGATGACCGTTGATAAAGAGGAAAACCAACAACAGTGTTTCATTTCATTCTCATTACTGCAAGCATCACCTACTGTTGCTCATACTTAGGGTTAGTGGTTTGAACAGAACCTTAGCTTTAAGTATTAGACATTTGAGTGCATAATTGCCAAACACTTGCTTCACAGTGAATAAATGATTCCTCATTTTAGTTGGGAAGATGTTATACTGCAAAAAAAAAAAAGCTTTCTTACTCAGTATTTGTGTCTTGTTTACCAGTAAAACAATATCTAAAAATTCTTAAATCAATAGGGGCGTTTACCCAGCAAAACGGAAAACTTTTTATGCATTTTGGCCATTAATTTACACAACAATGGAATTTTGGGGGGCCTGAAAATGCAAACTTTGTAATGCAAAGTTTAATGCAAAAATTGTTTTCCCGTTTCCTTTGATTAAGTTTATTTTTGCAGTATATTCTAAGTAACCTAACTTATGTATTCATTCATTCATTCCTGGTGGACCATAAAAAAGATTGAAATGCATTCAAACTGAAGGAGGATACGTCCTGTAATCACTTGTTTTCAGTTTGAGAACAAGATACTGCAGTTACTTCATCAGTGTGTTATTGCAAGTAGATAAGTCTCAGAATTGGCAGAACAAAGTCCTTTGTTGTTGTGTAGGACACATTAAATGGTTTTGGTCAGATGCTTTTCTGATTCCCCTGAATGTGAATGAGTGATCGGCTAACAAAATACATATTTTACACCTTTTACACCTGTATCTGATACTTACCCATTAGGAACCCAAGACTCAGGAGGGTCATTTCTTTCTTTCTTTATTTCGTCATTCATATATTCATTTATTTCTGGAATACTAAAGCTGTAGTGATGTGTTTTGTGTCACAAACTGTTCAGATCAGACTGATATGATCAGAGATCTTGCTGAAAACTTCAGAGCGGCAGCGGCTCCACACGAACAGCACAAGCTTTTTATGACACATTTTGCTCCTGTCTTTGGTTCTTCTTCTGCTTTTTTGCAATAATAGTAACTACAATACTTCCTCCGCATTACTGTACCTCAACCGCGAAAAACCAATAGAGGTCATGGGAACATGTTTCAGGGTCTGACATCAGAAATGCAAAGATTTCTGAATGAGAACTATTTAATAAATAGTTTGATGAAAATCTCATGAAAGTTACAGTATGTTGTCAAAGTAGAAAGAACTCTTAATCATAAAAGATTAAGAAAACTTCAATTCTATTATGATAGAGCAGTGTCTGAGCAGCAAATATTTCTCTAGGAGCCCTAATGACAGATTCCATTAGCTCCATGTCTCATCTGTCTGTGGGTTTACCCTACTTTCCTATTGCCCTGCATGTATGAGTGATAATCTCTGCAGCAGCTAGTGACTAAATGCAAACCTGCTAACTCTAATGACTGTAATCCAACAGACAAAGGGATCACCTTCCTAGACTCCACCCAGTCTGTTTGAAATGCTGAACAACAGTTACATGCACAACAATGAGATCACAATCAAAGCAAGCCTGAGACACACATTTTTTGTCATCTCACAGCACCACACCTCTCTCAAAAGCTCATCTTACCTTCATTTCTTTTTATATTCATAGCATTTATTTTCCACAGGAGGCACATATACTGTACTAATATAATTTTTTTTTTTTTTTTTTTATTCCGTATGTCCTAACATTTTCATGTTGTGTGTGAGATGTGTGTGATGGGAACCGTTTTTGTTGGAAACGGAACTGCTGAAATTGGAGTCCCCCAGGGTTCAATGTTTGGACCTTTCATGTTCATTCCTACTAGATCAAAATGATGAAAACACCAAATAACTATGCAAATGGCACCCAAATCTAATTACCTAGTTGTGTATCAAGCATTTCCAGGCCCTGTTTCTCCTGGTATGAAGTGCCATCCACTAGTAACACTGATTAGATAAACAGCTGGATATGACACTTCAGTTATTTTATTTAAAATGTATGTCCATTTAATTCTACTGTTTGTTTGGCTATTTGTCACAATCCATGTTTAAAGTTGGATCCATTTTGTTCTAATTAATTGTTATATTCTTAAATTATTTTAAAACCCTAAAAAGGACAAATGGTTGGCTTTTAAAAACTGAATTTGTTTTGCTTTCTCTACAAGATACCATGCCGATGTAGAGAGCTTTGAATTACCATTGTGTATAAAATGTGCCATATAAATAAACCTGCCTTGCCTAGACATTGTCATTTCCATACAAAGATGCATATTATGGAAATTATAATAGTTTATCTCTAAATACTATTGGTTGCAATCTGGTAAACCTCAAATGTACAGAAATACTCAAAAAAACGTTTATTTCTTAAATCTTTTGAACCTCCTGGTACACATTGGCTACTCTGCTAAACTGATTGATTTACATTGCTGAATGTTGACATAAATAGGGTTTATGTCATATGTCATATGCCATTGTCTTCTTGTATTTGAATGATCAATTCTATATACTGCTCAAAAGTTTTGGGTCAGTAAAATGTTTTGTTTTGTTTTGTTTTTAAATAAATTAATCCTTTTATTCAGCAAGGATGCACTACTTTCATCAAAAGGGACAGTAAAGACTTCAAATAACTTTCTGTTTCTAATAAACATTTCAATTAATTCTTTGCATTCATCAAAGAATCCTGAAAAAATCAAATGCATCACAATTTCCAGAAAAATATGAAGCAGCACAATTGTTTTTGGTAACACTTTAGTTTAGGAACAAGTTCTCACTATTAACTAGTTGCTTATTAGCATGCATATTACTAGCATATTGGCTGTTTATTAGTACTTATAAAGCACATATTAATGCCTTATTCTGGATGAACATCCTTATTCTACATTCTTAATCCAACCCCAGCAACTAAACCTTGCTCACTATTAATAAGCAGTAATTAGGAGTTTATTAAGGCAAACGTTAAGTAAAGTTAATAGTGAGAACTAGACCTTACAATGACGTGTACACTGTTTTCAACATTGTTAATAATCTGAAATGTATCTCGAGCAGCAAATCAGCATATTAGAATGATTTCTGAAGGATCATGTGACACTAAAGACTGGAGTAATGATGCTGAAAATTCAGCTTTGAATCAATAATTAATAAATTAAATTTTACAGTATATTCACATAGAAAATAGTTATTTTAAATTGTAATAATATTTCACAATATTAAAGTCTTTACTGTATTTTTTAATCAAATAAATGCAGCAGAAGAGACTTTTTTTCAAACTTTAAAAATCTCACTGACCCTATAAACTTTTACATATCTGTGTATTTGTATGTATATATGTGTATATTACTGTAAGGGTGTGCTTTAAGAAGTGAGTTTGTTTTGACGAGGCTGATGGTGAATTGGTGTGGCGTCAGCAGTCGGCAGCAGGCCGTGAGTTGTTGGATGTGGAGGTAATTCCTCGGCAGGAACACTGGAACGAGGGCTTTGCTCAGGAAAACAGTGTCACTTTCCTTCAGCGTTTCTCCAATTCCATAAATCTCTTCATCTGGAAAAAATGCCTCACGGAAACGAAAGGAAAAAGGTCCCATGGAATAGCCGGCAGCTCTCCAGTCCACGGTTGGAAAACGCATTATGCGATGGAGGGAACATCTTTGACGACTCTGACAGTACTCACTATACTATACCTACCAGTCAAGAACAGAGAAATAACTCACATCACTCCAAGACTGCCAGAGTTTCTGCTGGGCTCTGATTTAAAAAATAAACTCAACAAATGGCTCGTGATTTCATGTGCTCTCTCCTTCGGCTGCTCAGGATCGTAAAGATCAGAAGTCTGCAGCTCTGATCCAAACCTCAGCTACCTAGAGAGCATCCAAACTGCGTCAGGCGCTCTTTGATGTGAAGACTGATCAAAACGATGAAGATAAAGAATTTTGGCCAAATTTAAAGGCAGAATTGCATGTGTCCTCCACACACAAGTCCATCCCTGAATGCCTTGCAAAAAACTGACTGGGAAAAAATGATCTTGGATAGAAGAAGGAGTCTTCAGATTCATTTGAAACTAAAACTATTAAAAAATTGTTACTTGAAATAAAATAAATGTTAACTGAAATTACATATTTAAAAAAAATGCAGTATTTTATTTTCTGGCAACTGAGAACATTTCTTTTTTATTTAGTTTAAATTGATGCACTAAAATTACAATCTAAAACAAATAAAGATAGATAGATAAAGAGCGAAGATAGATAGATAGATAGATAGATAGATAGATAGATAGATAGATAGATAGATAGATAGATAGATAGATAGATAGATAGATAGATAGATAGATAGACGACGTTTGAAGATAACTAAACAATGAATCAAAATAAAAATAACAAAGACAAAACAAAATCATTTAAAACTTTTATTAAATGAAATGGGAAATAAATGTTTTTATTTAAACGTTTCTTTTTTTACTGTAAGGTTTTAACTTATTAAATATATAATATATTAAATAAATAAAAACGAAATTAAAATCATTACAATTATATTGACTTTAGAAAAAAATCAAAAACTAATAAAAATGACAAACTTTAAATAAAACCTAAAATGAAACAAGAATCAAAATATTAACACAATTTACTTATTTTTTTAAATGGTCAAGTTGAATGTATATTAGGGATGGTCAGATTCACCGATTCGCATCAGTGTATAAAAGTTCATGATGCTCTGCATCAATTTGAAAAAAGTGTGCATCGGATACAAGTTAATTTGTTCGCGATGCATCGTTTCTAACATATTTTGCATCGGTAAAAAACGATTTATTTATATATAATTATTAGTAGATGTGCTATACTTTTATTGTTTAGAAAGATTGTAGATAGATTTCTCCTCTAAACTGTTCTTCAAGCGCCCTAAGCGTGTCCTGAGAGTCACATATAGATTAACATGGCTTTCTGTCTGAAGTGAACCAAAGAAATAAAAGCCAACTATCTGTACCAAACTGAATTGCAGAGCATCATATTTTTTCCCCATTGCATCGTATTGCATTGAATCATATTGTGTTGAATCAAATCAAAATCGGATCACACTGCATCGTAACAGGGGTGAATCATATCGCATTGCATCAGTAGCTGCTTCATATGTATCTTTAATGTATCGCATCGTTGGCTATGCATCGAGATGTGTATCACATCAGCCTCAGCTATGGCCTAATGTATATGCTTTTCTATACTTTTTACAGCATTTGTTAAATTAGTAGAATCAGTAGGTGCATCCCAAATTGCATACTTACGCCATATTCGATGGCATTTTGTAGTACAGTGTTCCAAAAAGAAAATGTGCACTTTAAATACCTGGATGATGCACTTAACAGAAAAAGTTAAGTGTGGAATGTCGGACACTTCATGCACGCTTTAATTATGTTGCAGAGGGGGAGGGGCTGTCAGACTCTGATTGTGAATGACAAAATGACCTTTCGTACTACACTGCACAGTTGAGTACATAGTGCATAAGTACATAATGTACAGTGCATCATTTGGTACTCAACTAGTGAGTCAAATGTTTGCTTCCGAGTCAGTGATGTATGAGTGACCAGCGTTTCTGTATATATGATGTGACCATCTGTAATTTATGAGATTCCATGACGGTTAGGATGTTGTCTTAGAAGGTAGCTGCCTATGTAGGGGAGGAACAGAGCTAGTGTTTCCATTGGCACACATCAACACTGAGTTCAAAGTCCACTGGCCAGTACATAACACAAGAGCTGTGACGTCACATTTGACAAAATCATTGCTCACTGCGCATCAATCAAGCAGAAACACACAGCGATAGCGGCTCTATTCTTAGCGGGCACTAAAGGTCGACCCGTCTAAAGGTCTGGTTGCCCCGGGTGACAGCTGATGTCATATCCATGTCCAGCAGACTGTGGCTTTACACAAATGTCATCTTACACACACACAAATATGTTTATTGCTCACTGAGTGCAGCTGCTGTCGAAGCCTGAGCTCCTGAAAAACCAGAGGAAGTCACAGAGTTACTGTGGCCGTTCTGACGCAGTTCACCCCAAATGACCTTTTCGATTGACCTGTTTGCGGTTTGTGTTCAAAATGTATAATTCAGCCATAAGAACACTCTGAGAACTGCAGTTCTTCTTGCTGGCTTTCTTCATTACGGGTTGTAAGTCCCTATGTTTCATTCTGCCCATGATGTTAAAATGCTGATAAGTATCCAGTAGTAATACATAATACATCGTCTTAAAGGGATAGTTCACCCAAAAATGAAAATGTGATGTTTGTCTGCTTACCCCCAGGGCATCCAAGATGTAGGTGGCTTTGTTTCTTCAGTAGAACACAGAATGATGATTTTTAACTTTAACCGTTGCAGTCTGTCAGTCGTATAATGCATAGCAATGGTAACAAAATCTATGAGAGTAAAAAAAACATGCACAGACAAATCCAAATTAAACCCTGCGGCTCGTGACGACGCATTGATGTCCTAAGACTGTCTTTGAACGCGCGCATGGCATCCGGTGCGTGAGGTGTGTACGCGCTCTGGCGTAGTTTACTGGTTTGTAAGAGTGCTGTGATATCAAGCCGAAGAGCAATAAACCTAACTCAGGCGAGCAGGTCAGAAGTTGGGGAATGACGGGGAAAAGTCACCACTCCTAAGAGTTCGCGCGAGCGACAAGTAATCTTTAGTTTTAAGTCGTTGCAACAATCCGTAAGAGCAAAGTCAAGTACCATTGATTAGCCGTCGTTACCTACAATGACTGTGCACTGTGTAACCATGAGTGGACGTATACGCGCGAGAGATCACTTCAAGCGCTTGCGTAAACTACGCCAGAGCGCGTACACACCTCACGCACCGGATGCTGTGCGCGCTCAAAGACAGTTGGACATAGTGTTGTATCAGAGGTAAAAAATGATATAAATACTGTTGGGTTTCTGGCACAAACCGATCGTTTCGTGTCTTAGGACATCAATGTGTCTTCACGAGCCGCAGTGTTTAATTTGGTTTTGTTTGTGCATGTTTTTTTTTACTCTCATATATTTTGTTACTATTGCCATGCATTATACGACTGACAGACTGCAACGGTTAAAGTTAAAAATCATAATTTGTGTTCTACTGAAGAAACAAAGTCACCTACATCTTGGATGCCCTGGGGGTAAAGCAGATAAACATCACATTTTAATTTTTGGGTGAACTATCCCTTTAAGATCCCTGGAAGAAATCTGGTGCTGGAGTTTAATATAACATTAAGATTGTCCCTATTTGTGCATGTATTAATTAGATCGGTTTCTTTTTAGCTGATATCATGAAAAATTTTTGCTCTGTATTTTTTGGTATATTTATTTTATTTTATTTTTAAGTTCCCGTTTCATTCTGCTCCGCCTCTAAAATTATATTTCCTTTTAGGTGATATCATGAAAATTTTTCATGTACTTAAAAATGATATGTCATATAGTTCTGTATACAGTAGCTACACCAAATAGTTACATCAGTTAATCTGTAAAATCTTGTTGTGTCCCAAATTCAAATTCAGAGTACATATGTGATTTTTTTTAAATGTTAAATTACTTCAGAAATCATATTTCTCTTTTTCATTAGATGCTGAAAGTGGTGCAGAAATCACATTAAAAATATATATAAAACAATTACACAATAAAGTACCTTTTTAAAGGCCGTTTTAGTTGATCTGTGGAACAAAACTGCCTCTTTCTGGTTCATGCGAATCCTACACATTTATCCAGCAGATAAAGCTTTCTTGGCTCTTTTATTGAACTCAAATATATGCTGCAAACTAGCTTCAAAAGCAGAGAGGTGTTCACGTTTTCTGACATAAAAATAATCAAACAGTTTGATTTGCATATTAAACAAAGGAGAGTAAAATGAAACCGGAATACATGAACATAATGAAAACGTCTTGAGAGAATTTACCATATACAGTTAAATGCAACAAAGGACATTTCTTTTTGTATTTTTTATTGAGGAAAACGTGTCAAATCGTCAATCAATTGAACACAAAAATTATGCACAACATAAGCAGTTAAAAAAAACGACATTCAGCAGCTTAAACAAAGATTTCAAAGCAGAATGACAATTAAATTCACTGATACAATAACTAAGAAAAACAAGCATAATGTGTGTTTGTCCCAAAAATGTGTTGCTGTTGTTGTTTTTTTACAAGACATCTGAACACTATGCATTTGGCATCATCCAAAAATGCCAAGAAAGTAACTCAAACTTCACAGAGCGAGTCAAACATCCCGCTTCCAGCAAAATCCACAGGATACCGTCAAAATGTTAAGACAAACAGGAGGGCGAGTGAGAACCACAGACATGTAAAATACTAAAAGAGGTGAGACGTCATGATCAGCACAGAATCCGTCTTTAAAAACACCGCAGATCACATTGATTAAAAACAAATGCTAATGCAGATTCTGCTGGATGTCAATCACTGCAACAGCCATGTCTTCATTTCTTTAAAAATGCATCCATTGGTGTTTTTTAAAAGGGCCATATTATGAAGAATCACATTTTGCTTCATCTTTTAGATGTACTATATTAGGGTTTCCTTATCTGGCATTCACAAGAAGCTAATAATTAATAAAAAAAATAATTTCTAAATCAAAACAAATTATTTTAAAATAAAATAACATTAAAAACACCACCGCAGCTCCTAGTAAGTCATATAAGCAGGAGTGCAGGAATAAAGTAAAGTAAGAGTCTAACAAAAAGCAGAGGAATCCTGAATCACTTTTGAAAAAGGTTGCATGACCAAAACGGTGTATTAAAATATGATTTGCTGCTATAGAAGTCATCTATTTTTGTTCAAATAAAATAATTCAAACAAAGCACTTAAAAAAGACAGTTTGCTTGGTTTAGCTGCATGTCATGTGACCAACATCAGAGAACCGTGAACATACAACTGTGTTGTTAATATTGTTGTAATTATTAAAATATTAATTTAAAATCTCAGGGATGTGCCTTTTAAAGTAAATATTTTAGTTCAAAGGGATTCGGGCCGACAAATACATTTGGAAATAAACATACTTTTTGATTTTAGAAATCAAAACTTGCTTCCCAGTCCAAAAATGATATTTATTCAGACTAAACATCCACAAATTTCTTATAACAGACAGATGAATACATTATTCACACATCAGTGATGTCCACTGTGTGATCAGAAACTCACAGTGATTTTTGTCATTACAAAAATCAGACAGATAAATGAACACTGGACCTGACAGCTAACCCAAATCTTGTGCACGAGCTGCACAAAGCACAGGGTTTGTGTTTTTTTAGAGGTCTTTCGCATCTAAAGATCAGGAAGTGGTTGAAAAACAGTTCAAATGAGAAGCTAAAATATTATGAGTGGACCTCAATGAAAACGTATGATATGACCCTTTTAAAATCTCATTCAGACAAATAATCAGAATTCCATGTTATGCATTGCAAATGCAAGCTTATTTCATCGTTATAATGCCAAATTGTCTCCAATTGAGCACACTTCAGTTGCATGCTGTGATATGAGGAATATTGGAAACTCGACTGCAAAGTTTGCATTCCAGTGAAGCAAACTGATCTGTGCTTCTCAGTCCTATTAAATCCTCGAGTCTGTTCAGCCAAATTGCCCATAGTAATGAAAGAAGCTGTGTTGATTAGAAGACATTTGTCGAAGGAGATAAACCCCTTCACCAGCTGCACCCATCTCTCCAGCCCTCCCTCCCTCTCGTCTGCGTCTTGCTTTCCTCTTCCCTCTCCTCTCAAGTCTCTTTGTCAAGTCTAAACATATATGCCACGGCCCCTCCAGCTTCCTTCCGCAGCGCTATTAATCAAGAACAGGTTAACACTCTGTTAACAGCGGGGGAACGCGGGGTCAGGTTCAGCCGGCGGAGCAGCTGTGACGGGAGAGCAGGAACACAGCGGGTTTTACTTCAGCAGGAGCTGTCGAATTCCCTGCTCGGATGTTACAGCAAACAGCGTCCCGCTATCAGAGGTGCTTCTGCAAACACCTTTCATCTAGAAAGTCCGGAAACAAACTTAGCTCTCGCCGGTAAAACAAGTGTTTTCTTTGTTTTCGGACCGCATGTGCTTTCAACTCTCACCTGGATCATGAGGTTTGCTGTAAAGCCGGCTCAAATGTCGACTGAACTTAAAGGTGGCTTCTCAAAGCTGTGGATGCTGCCCAGAAACTATGAAGAGTTCAATTAATAGACAGAGACTGAATTGCAAACAAATATGACACTTACGCTTGTTTTGGAAATCAGGACACATCATGTACATTCACAAGCTTTAAGTCTCTTTGTCGTGTTTCGTGATTTTGAGGTTGCTTTGCTCACCTCAGCATACTGCATTGGTGTTAGGCACTTTGAATGCATTCACATGTAGAAATATAGACAGCACTATCACATCATTTTATAGTCTGGGTAGTATAAAAATACAATCTTAAAATCTTTGGTTTGTACAAACTGTAATTGTTGGTTGTAATTCTTCCCCTCATTCAGAGAATCTTTGTAAAAGGTTCTTATCACTACATCAGTTTCCATTTGGACTAAAGGGTGCAACCGCAGCTTTCCAAAACCTCGCACTTCCCTTCTCATGCATCTAACGACTGGGATTCAATGTGTCAACCGGTCAGAAACACACATGAGAACTGTTAGCGAGTGTAAAACCTCAAGATCGGCCGAGAATTAGGCAAGGCAGAGCAGAAGTTGCCTTTCAAACTCATTTGAGATAACAGACAAACCCCATTCATTTCACTCAAGCATCGATGCACATTGGGGAAGTGGATGGTAACACTCAGGGTCAATTGCGAAACAGATTCAACAATGCAATGATTCAGCTCATCTGTTTGGCGTTCAGTTGCACGGCAGCCATGTGGAGTAGGTTTGCTGATGGCAGGTAAAGACTGGCTGGACTTGGGCAATGTAATAATTGCTAAAGTTACCGTCTGCTACATAAGGGGCGGGCTGGTAATAGCAAGTGACGTTGGCCACGTTGGGTATGACGTTCTGCTCGGCCAACACACGCACTGCTAGCATGGCGATCAGCCCTAAGATCTGCCGCCGCTCGTGTCCCATCAGACACACCGTGCTCTCGTTCACTACCCCGTGAAGCGTCGTCAGATAATCGTACTTGCGGTCCTCCAAGCCCACAAAGTGGTTCTGGAGGTAAGACTCCAGCTTGCGCTGTTGTTCGCTGATGTCCGAGAAGTCTATGAAGAAGCGGGAGCACATGTAGCGCTGGAAAGACTTCATCTCTGACTCGGAGGCGGCTCGGAAACCCCTGACCAGAAGATGGCAGTATTTCAGGAGGCCGCCTCCTCGGATCTCCTCGGGGTTCCTCGTGCAGATCACCTTGTTGCGCAAGTGGTCCAGCGCCGTGGCGAAGTCTCCGTACACGCTCTCGCCGATGATGGTAGGGTGAAACGTTTTGGCCATGGGGTTCTCCGAGCACTCGTAGAAAAGCAGCAGAGAGTCGAGCTTAATCTGGAAAGAATCGACGCTAAACTCGAACTGCCGGCGCAAGGAGTCCACGAACTTGAGCTCCACGTTTTTGCCCCGGTTGTTGGAAAGAGAGATGAGACTCCAGCGGTCCGAATCATTGCACACTTTCACCATCTTTTGCACATATGCTTCCTGCAAAATAACACAAGGAATTGTTTCAGTGTTTCATGCATTAAGATACATTCCAACGCACATCCGTTCGCCATATCAGTTCTAAATCATTACCTGTCGCAGGAGATCTAAGAGGCTGAGAACGCTCGATCGGCTTTAACCTGCTTTAGCGCAATCCTCTTACTGACAGAAAACCAACATTTGACCAGCCTATCAGTAAACTACTCTAATTGCATTTCTACTGAATGTCACTGGAGACTACAGGGATCCATGCAGATGATCTTAAATAACGTACTGAATGGAAAATCACAAATAAACACATGCCATGTGAAGTAAAGTAGTGTCCTTCAGTGTGACATGCTCTACTTCATATTTACGGAGTATCTTAAACGCCACTTTCTTATAAATTAATGTTAAAGGTTCGGTTTGAGGTTATTGAAAGATCTACTGATAAATAATAAACGGCGGCCCCTCAAAGCTAAAGTAAAGTCAGTTTACTGTACTGTTTGCAGGAATACAAACCATTAGTTGTGAAATGAGTGTGAAATATTATATTGTACAATTAGAAACAGCCCAAATGATGCAAATTATTTTGACTATTAAGATGGCAAAACAATTATTTATAACGCATGCCAGTGGTGCAATGATTCTTTATTCATAACTGTACAAGAAGAACATAGCCAGCTTCTGTACACACACACACACAAAAACATTTTGCATTGAGTTCTTATGAGATTTTGGATACTTTTACTTTTAAAAACAATTTGCAGAACTGTGGAAATGAACTGTAAATGTGATCAAAGAAATGGTAAATATAAACACCTTAAATATAAACTTTCCCTTTTACAAATAAGTAAATCTGAACCTGTAAAGTCCACTACCCTCATGAATCTTAGCACTCACCTTCAGGGTCAGCGGAGTGATTTTCTCTTTATTGACCCCATCAGGTAAGAAGTCCAGCAGACAGTCCAGCACTATGTTCTTGACGATCTGAAACTCCGTCTCTCCCTTCAGGTCCACGCAGAATATGAGGTCCAGGTCCTTATAGCCGAGCCCGCTGTCCCCGTGCAGGACGTGGCTGGCGGCGGACCCGTTGAGACGCACGTCCCGCACATGGATGCGCTGCTCCCGCATGCGGCTCCGCACCGCCGTCACGATCTGCCGCGGCTTCATCTGCAGCGTCGGGAAGTTTCCTCGGCCGTGGATCGGGATGCTCTCGGTCAGGATGAGGTCCAGCCGCTGGACCTGCTCCCAGCTCAACACGCTGAAGCTCGCGCTGTCCTCTTCGGCCATGGTCGCGTCTGCTGGAGGAGTCGAGGAGCGATCTACTGCCTGGAGATGTGAGGAGGAGAGCTGAGGAGAGGCGGGGGGGCCCCCACAAATGGTCAGGTTTTTGGGCCGGGGGGGGGGGCACTCTTTTTGGAAAACCCGGGGGGCCGGAGACGTGCGGAGGTCTGTGCTTATTCTGTGTGGCTGTGGAGCGGGTCATCCGCGCACGCAGTGCTGAGAGTGGAGTATGACAGCAAGTCTGGCAGCGCTGAGCTTTTGTGCGCTCAGGTCAACGCCTATCACTCAACACTCACACACACACACACACACACACACACCAGCAACCCAATGAAAACACGACTCATCTCTCCACAGACTCACATTTAGTCATAGCACACAGATACGTACACTTACGGTGGTGTCCTTTGTGGACAGTGTAAGTATGCATTAAGTATTAGTAATATAATAAATACTATATGGGTTAGGATTAGGCTTTTGCTTAGAGTTACTTGCATGCATTAATGCTTTATTTATTGTTATTAAAATAGTAAGTAGGCTACATGTAACGTGTGTAACAAGGACACCTTAAAATAAAGTGTTGAAAATCTATAATAAGTTGCACTTACGAAATAGATAAATGAAATGAATAACGAAAAAAACTCAAGTGGAATTTATAATCAAGTACTTTACACGTGATTTAGTATGTTAGTCAACACATTAAAATAAGTGCACTTCTTTAAAGCACGACAAAATCATTAAAAAAACCATATTAAAACAATGATTTAAAGTGTACTTTAGAGTAGAACTTTTAATTTGACATTATTATAGTGTACTCTTAAAAGTGCACTTCGTTGTGTTAAGAAACATGAATGTGTCTCTCTTTAAGTGGCTTTTTCATTAATATTACATTATCTGCAAGTACAGTTTTTTTAAACATACTTTTAAGATTAGAAATAAATTACAAATGCACATTCAACAAAAGATTTTTTACAAGGTGATAGATGAGATGACAGACAGACAGAGAGATTAGATAGATGGATAGATGGATAGATAGATAGTAGATAGATAGATAGATAGATAGATAGATAAAAACCCTGTTTTGAAAATAAAATCACAAACAATAATGTGCAATAGTCATAATAATTAAATCACACCATAGAGCAGTGCATTGTTTAAAAGTGTAATAAAAGCAGTAATGCAGCTGAAAATGCAAAAAAAATGCCATTCTAGCACATCTGCTTGTGAGAAGAAACATAATGCATGTCAATATAACACAAAGTAAATGAGGGGTGAGTGTCAGGAAGTTTGGTGTCATTTATTGCCCTCTAGGGACGTGATAGAAAAGCGTCTTCAACAACAAATGACTCCATCTGGTTTGTTACACATCTGTAAACACCTGCACTTCCATTAGTTAGCACACTTAGACTTTTGAAAGTCAGTTTCACTTTGATCTACACGCCTAAAAATAAAGCTTCCGAAAGGACGTTTTTGCAGCGATGCCATAGAAGAACCGTGTTTGGTTTCCCAAAACATTTGTCTTAGTGCGAAGAACATTTGAATCATATAAAGAACCTTTTGTGGAATGGAAGGGTTCCGTGAATGTTAAAGGTTCTTCATAGAAGCATCACTGCTGATAAAGAACCATTATTTTGTAAAGTGTGTCTCAGGACATCACTGTAATGTTTACTGAGCATTCTTTTTTTAAAATGCCACCAAGTGCCACGTCCAAACTTCATAACCTGAAATGTCTGAGGGCCAGGAAGAGGTGAGTCTTCAGCTCGTGTCAGAGTGGGGCAGCTGTCGATCAGGATTCATCCGCGGACACAAAGCCCTGCGTCACTGCACTCACCCAGCCCTTTAAATCTGTTTGATCCCATTTAGGCTAACACAGGCTAAACCCTATGAGCAAGACCGGTAGACCTACAGCAGAAGAGATGAATGCAATAATACATAACCTATAACTGACCACTGACCCATATTCATATCTGGATTCATCCGCACCCTCAAACGCTAAAGCTGAAGCAAAAATATGGTTTTCATGTTATGGTGATAATAGCCAAACACAATCTTCTACATTGTCAGATTACTGGAAATGGAAGAGTTTGATTATGTGCTTCAGTTTATTCGTGTGGCATGAGGAAAAATCATCAGGAAAAGTAGAGAAACTTACCACAATGATACAGTTCCAGTTCTTTTTCTTATATTACAGCGCCCCCATCCCAAACAATTTGTCAGGAGTCCTCAGGACATCCATGTGTGCCAAGTTTTGACTTAAGAGTTCAGAAGATATGGATGGCTGAACCGAACAGCTGAATTAACCATTGTGGGCCACACTAAAATTTGATTGGCTTTTATGAAGACTTCATATGTTAAATGTGCATCTCAAGTAAAAGTGCATCTTCATGAACTTAACACTTTCTGCTATGATTTAAGATCACTTTAGGCCTTAATTTGTTATATTTCCAAAAATATATTTCCCAATCACTAGCCCACTCAGAAACGGAGGCATAAGCACATCTGAAAGTGAGCTGCAATTTTTAATAAGTGACTCAGAAGTGACCGGGCCAGAAGTCTGAAGCGTCCAGACGAGAGCTGCGGCTCATTTACTGTGACAGACCACGTCTCCGAGTCACGCCGCTGAGAAACACCCGCATCCTAATAAACAAAAAGATGTTGAGATTACAGCTGGCACGTTCACAAAGCAAAAGTGTGCAAATGTGTTTGCTGCTGAACTCTTGTGTATGCCATGTTCACTCTCTCTATGAAATAAACACCATGTGCTGTCAGCTATCAGCTGCTATTGACACGGCTGGCCATTGATTGTGTTTGTTTGAAGAAATAACATGCTGAACACACGAGGCAACAATGTGCGGAGGTGTTCATGCATGCACGTTTATGTCCCACGAGGTAACCTTTGTATGGACGTTTATTTTCAAAGGGTCAAATGTTCAAACAGTCTGTATATGCCTCATTAAAATCTTCACCAGTCATCATCAGTTACAGAGCGTAATGTTTACAATCAAGTTCAATTTAACTTCTCTTTTCTTCACTAACCCACACTTTCGCACAAGCTCTGCAGAAACTGAATTAGAAAGAAATAAACACGTCTGTTGTATTTATATTTGGTCACTTTATGCGATATTAGTAATCAGATTGCTATCTGATCATAACAAAATGTGGCTGATTACTCAGACCACCTCACACTGATGTTTGAGACTCGGCCCAAGTGTAAATGCATCGTTCAGGCCACATTCATCTTATCTGTTTTCTATCGTTTTGTGTTTAAAACACTGATGATTTCTGACACCGGTGACACTAGTGTTATAACTGAGCTGGCAAAGAAATCAAACAGTTTCCTGATTTCTAAATCATTTGCACTCAGCTCAGGGTTTCGAGAGGAAGGTTCTTCTCAAGGTTTTCATTCAGAACTCCTGGACATTAATGCTTTGTGTTCAATCACTGTGGAGTGTACAAATGTGTGTCCAAACATTTGACTGAATGTTTTGATGTGTCAAATTGACTTAATGCGATGTTGTTAATGACTGTAGTTCATGGAGACAGAGAAATAAACAGAAGAGCTTGAATGTGTCATTTGTACTCTGGTTTTCTTGGACCAGTAGCCTCAGTAACTATAGTAACTGCTGCTCAGTTAGTTTTGGGAGAACACCAGAATTAAAGTCATTACAGAATAGAACTTCCAGTCCCTTCTGAGTTCATTCATTCTAGTCATGTCAGGTCATTAAAAGTGATGTAATTTGTTCTATGTGAAATAATTTCTCCTATTCAGAGTCAATTATACGTGAATCATTCATTGGGTGCCAAAAATAACTACAGAAATAAAAATGTTAAAGTTAGCCAGTTAACATACATGAGGTGTCAACAATGAAGAACTTTTTAGAGTGAAGCTAAGCAACTATTGCCACTAAACATCACAGAAACCTATATTGCTAGAGCAAACTGATGATTGTGCTGTTGTTTTCCCTCCAAAATGATCACTTCATGGTGAAAGATGTCATTAAGAGTTCTGGTTGAGGAGTTTTAACAGGAAGCATCTAATTCTACACGAGAAGGGAAGGAAAAAGCTATAAACTGATAACAATTAAAATTATATTATTTGATGTCATACACCGATCGGTCTGCACACGCAAAACAAAGCCAAAACCTAGATATTTTAGGCAATACAGAAAACCTGGCCAGGACGCGTCCTGGGAAAATGGCACGTATGGTCACCCTAAGTAAACGGTAAAACTGTTTGCATTACAAACTAGTGTGTTTGTAATTACGATAATACATTAAAATAATAGGGTAAGACACACCAATTTGCAATATTAAGCAGCAAAACCAGTGATTTTGTACAGCTAAGAATAGCTGGAAGTGAATGAGACCGGAAGCAAGACCCATAAAATCTACAAATAGCCACACCCATTTTTACAGGAAGAATAAAGTGGATATCTTAAATAAATGACCAGCTTCAATTTATAAGTTAAAGTATAGCAACCAGTGAGATATCATCTACTCAAAATTAAACGTAATGAAATTTGACCCCTTTTTTCACATAATTGTTATTATTGATGGAATATGATTTACAATATTTGAAATATCCTATGAACAAAAACAAACAAACAATTAAAAGAGAAAAAACAATAAAAAATACACAAACAAAAGACCAAAATAAAACAAGACAACTAAAAAAACAACCAAAACACCAAAAATAATATAAAATAAGAAAACAAAACAAAAAACACAAAAAACCAAAAAAACAAAATTAAACGAGACAAAACAAAACACAAAAAATCATAAAATAAAATACACAAAAAACAAAGACACAAAATTAAACGAGACAAAACTAAATAAAACAACAAAACAAAACACAAAATCATATAATAAAATAAAACAAAACAAAAAACACAAAAAACAAAAAAAAAAAATCATATAAAATAAAATAAATAAAATAAAACAAAATAAAATAAAATAAAACAAAAAACAAAGACACAAAATTAAACAAGACAAAACAAAATAAAACAACAAAACACAAAAAAAAAAAAAAAAAAAAAAAAAAAAAAAAAAAAAAAATCTATAAATGTAATTAAATACAAAAAACACAAAAAACAAAAAGACACAAAATTAAACGAGACAAAACTAAATAAAATAAAATAACAAAACAAAACATATAAAATAAAAAACAAAACAAAAAGGTTTGGTCACTTTCCATATAACAGCAATATGTCCTGGAGAAACTTTGTGCCTGGAAGGCCTTTCAGGTGAGAACGGAGTGGAGCTCATCTAATCCTATTCTACGTTTTGTAAAGAGCAGAGTGTTTCCCGGCGCGGCATCATCAATCCTCGCCCAGCAACACATGCCGGTTTCTCAGAAGTCTCTCTCACTACACACTATCCTGCCTTCGTAATGAATCTGATCTGGCGTCTAGAGGCACGTGCGTGGAGGAACCCCCATGAGGTCAAACGCGTGGGAGATCAGTGACGTCACTGCAAGGGTAAAGCATGTTCAGGGCACGCTCAGAAGACTCTCCACTCGTAGCCTTAATTATTCAGAGCAGTTGACTAACAAGAATCTGGTAATCCACACTGCTGCCAAACGAGATCAGAGCAGCCGGGGCATCTGGGCAAAGTCTCTTCCTCACTCTTTCCCTTTTAAAATCAAAAGTAACAAGTGTCAGAGATTAAAAGTGACGTGCCACTGTTGACCTAAACTTAATAAGGTGAAATAAATAATGCTTATATAACGTATACAAAATAAATATAATGGCAAATAGAGATACAGACTACGCTTTATTTTTAGATCAAGCTTTTGTCTTCTCCAGATGTTAACTGATGGACTGGAGTGCTGTGGATTACTTGTGGATTATTGTGATGTTTTTATCAGCTGTTTGGACTCTCATTCTGACGGCACCCATTCACTGCAGAGCATCCATTGCTGAGACACTGATGCAGTGCTACATTTCTCCAAATCTGATGAAGAAACAAACTCATCAACATCTGGAAGTGGGAGGACATTTTCCGCTAATTTGAATTTTTGGGCAAATTATTCCTTTAATGACAATAATAATGAATTAAAACCAATACGCAGAACAACTCATCAAAAAAAAAGTTTTTGGTTACTTTATCCATGAATACTGTTGTTTTCAGTTGCATATTGGCATAATCATGAGGTTTGGGCCAGGTTTGAGTCTGTACAAATCAATCCCGGGCACATTTTGAGGATAGCTGGATGGTCTCTCCGTACAGAAAACTGACTACAACTTTCCTTTCTGACTACAAATTTAGGAATGCATTTCAGCATGATAAAATCTCAGAGCAAACAAATAAGAACATTCGATAAATCAGTTCAACACTAAGAACGTTAGGAGATCTGAATATTTTATTTCCATTTGCTTGTCCAAGACTGTAATGATTTGATAAAGTACACAGACCGAACTGCATATTTGTTGATGACGACGTGGTTTTTTGATGTATTTCCCTTCATGTTTCCCTTTAAAACAATTACACAGAGTAAGTGATTTACTTCATCCAGCAGGCTAATGAGCTGCATTACTCGGGGTGTTTCCTTACACACAACAAGCAGTTTGGAAAATGAATGGATAGATCCATTAGTAGTGAATAGTTGTGAAAAATATTAGACATGATAGGTGAGCCATTATGTGACATACAGCAAACAGCATGTCACGTTTGTATTCACTTAAAAATGCTGATTTTGATGTTTCCAACACACAATGGCATAGATTTGACAATCTATTGAACTGATGTAATGACAAATAATTTAATTAAATTAGCAACTCAACAACAGGGTTGAAAAGCGTCTTCTATATCCGGTAACCTGGCAGGGCATCATCTCTCCTCTCTGACTAATTCAGTCAAGTAAGTGATTATCATTCACCTCACTGCGTGTCTGGCAGATGCTTGAACTGGACGGTCGCAGTAATTACTGCACATTAGAACCTTTAACCATCATGCACTTATTTCTGGAGGGGTTATCTGATGCACTCTGCTTTTTCATACTCTGATGACTGTAACGTATGCAAAGAGAGGTTAGTTCGAAAGGAGAGGACTGTCTGCTTAATCAAATCACACCAAACATCCAATTCATTAGGACGGGCTTGAGATGACTGCATGAGCGCAAATTTAACAAGTGAAAGGGAGCTGACATCACTCAAGTCACGTCACTGGAGATACGTTCTGCTCTGACCCCGATGACTGTAAAAAGCACTGAGACAACGGCTCTGCTAAAACACGCAGCGGTGCTCAATGAGGACCGAGGACGTATGATGAGACTGTTATGCCTCAACTCACTCTTGTCTGGACAAAATCCCACATCTTGATATATTACAGAACTATTTAATCATTCACATTAATTACAGTCCATTAGTAGGTAAGCTGATAAGACAGACTGAAAAATGAAGGGTGAACTCGTGTAAGCAGGAACACATTTTTGCCATTGAGATGTCTGGGGAAAAAAATAGCCCAATTATCCAAAATGGTGCTTTTAGTTGCAGCGCCCCCTATTGGCAGATTTGGGCGCAAATTGGAGCACAACCTCAAATTGAGCTGTCCTCTATGTGTATCAAGTTTCATAAAGTTTAGACATTGTATTGAGCCGATACAGAGTCAAACAGTCAAAATGGGTGATGCCAGATCATTTAATTGGCTTACGTCTTCACATTCCTTTAATAAATCAAAATTCTCAACATTTTGTCATGAGGATCTTGGGATGATGCATGACAATTTTTATGTGAATCGAACCAATGGCCTAGAAGGAGAAAATTAAAAATGAAATAAAATGTCCCAGGGATGATAAAGGTTCTTTAGAAAAAGAAAAAAAAAAAAAAAATTAATTTCTAAGAGAGATGGTCTCTCATGGGCAAAAATCAAACTTTTTAATAACATATGGAATGAACAATTAAAGGAACACGCCACTATTTTTTAAAATAGGCTCATTTTCCGACTCCCCTAGAGTTAAACAGCTGAGTTTTACCGTTTTTCGAATCCATTCAGCCGATCTCCGGGTCTGGCGGTAGCACTTTTAGCATAGATAATTGAATCTGATTAGACCCGTTAGCATCTCGCTCAAAAATGACAAAAAATGTCTATATTTTTCCTATTTAAAACTTGAATCTTTTTGTAGTTACATCGTGTACTAAGACCGACGGAAAATGAAAAGTTGTGATTTTCTAGGCCGATATGGCTAGGAACTATACTCTCATTCCAGGCGTAATAATCAAGGAACTTCGATGCCGTACCATGGGTGCAGCAGGCGCAATGATATTACACAGCGCCTGAAAATAGGCTAACTTCCGTCAACATATCGGCCTAGAAAATCGCAACTTTTAATTTTCCATCAGTCTTAGTACATAATGTAACTACAGAACAGTCAAGTTGCTACCGCCAGACCCGGAGATCGGCTGAATGGATTCGAAAACGGTAAAACTCAACTGTTTAACTCTAGGGGAGTTGGAAAATGAGACTATTTTCAAAAACAGTGGAGTGTTCCTTTAAAGCGACTTGGGATTGGGAAGATGTCAGTGTTGTAACCGTGTGACAGATAAACGTAGAGAAATTTACACACTCCTATTTATTTGACTTCTATTTTTTGTATACAGACAGTACATATCCATATTGTAGGTATAAGGATATTGTCAGTACCTTATTTTCCTCTATAGTGTTGTAATTAACATATTGCACATAATTTCGGTTTAATGTACCTTTCCTTTTTATTTATTTTTTGTAATCTTAGTTACTTGTTTTATTTTACATTTTATGTTATTTTATTGACTGTTTGTATGCAGCAATTCTTAAGAGGATAGTTCACCTTCAGTTGCTGGTCCCCATTGACTTCCATAGTATGGAAAAAAACTCATGAATGTCAATGGGGACCAACTGAGGGTGAACTATCCCTTTAACTAACAAACAAACAGACAGACATTCCAGGGATAAAAATTGATGTATGGACTTCACTAAAGGGTTCAGAGGGTGCTTTGGTTCCAGAATTATGAACAACAAAAATGTACTTAGTATAGCATCAACAGATGTATGTGGCAGCGTGCCTGAGTAGTGGTAGGGATCTGGAACCATTTCACCAAACTTTATGACTATTTAGGGCAGAAAAAGAATAATTGGTAAAAGAGTATAAATACAACAAGATGAAGAAATAAAGTGAATGAATCAGACAAAAACGGTTCATGGCAATTTTGAGGTTTGGCAAACTTGACTGTTTGAATGTTTGAACCAATGCATAAAAATGTAAAAACAAGGTATTAAATAATATTATATGGTCTTGACCTTGACAGAGTCATAGTGTTGAAGTTAAGCTGGAATGGCAAGTGATTAAAGGCAAATGTAATATTTTTATGTTAGAATACTTTCTCTCCTGGCAGATTAATATGCAGTAACTTTAAGTTAGTGGGGGTCTGTCTGGGTAACAGGGTAAACTTTAAGAAATGACTATAATGACATACAAAACAACAACCGCTGGAGCTCGTAATCATCTCTTTATTGCATGCCACTGCAAATATCTTCTCTTAACATTAAGCAAAGATGACTTTGAGGTATTCATTTTTTTGTATCTGTAGTACCAATCCTATTCTGCTAGTGACAAACATAAACTATCATTATATTGAACACCAAATGATAATGTTATTGACGTTAACTGCATGAGGAAGCAAAAAATAAAATGCATATTCGTAAATCTCAGCTCCTTTCATTGTGCACTTGATTTTCTTTAACACCAGCTCTTTCAAACAGCCCTTGTGAGCAACCTAATAAAGTCTTTATTGCTTTTCACGGCTGATTGGATTTTCTTCGTCTGGTTACAATGCGAGTTTGCTCTTCATAAACACATACACTAGCTGTGAGATGCAGATCACCGTAGCACTGCATCATAAAATAATAATAATACATTTTTTTTTTTAAATCACATTTCGGCACATGTGGCAACTCTTCGGGCTGAGAACAACAGATTACACTTTATATTCCAGTCTTTTCTTACAAGAAAACAGCAAAATTAATGAAAAAAGCATATAGAATGTCAAAGAAAGCAAGTGTGCTTGCTGCAGAATAAGGTGATGAAAACAGAACATGGCTTGTGATGCACCTTAATACTGGCTGAAACGTGAGCGCGAGTGGGAAGTGTCACCGCAACCTCGCATCAGCATCAGTGTTTGTTCCAGGTTGGGATGGCGATTGGACCTTGAGGGGATCTCTCCACCAATATCAGCTCCTCTGGGTTATTAATGGCCTTGTAATGGAGTAACAGGTCCTGAATGGCTCGTTCTTCAATCTATGATGAAGATGAGATGAACGAAATATATGGTTAAATGATAAACATCAGGAAAAGGAAAGTCTCTCTTTTAAAGTTTTAAATGGTAATGCATTTTCCCCAAGTAGAAATGTTTGAAAGCAGAGCAGGTTTGATTAAAACAGCATGGTTTGAATAATAGATGCCATACCATTTGACAGCCTGACATGTCCAATGTTATTGCCAAGTTAAAGTTACTGTCTTGGCAGTCAACTGCTGACACTAGACTTTAATCTGGTGAATAAAAGTATGTTAATGTCACTACGTCACATGCACATAAAACAGAAGAATGTTACCTGTATGAGTGCTAGCGGTTTCTCGCGGCTGCGGATCAATGCGGCTTCCTGTTGTCTCTCCTCCTCCACAATGGAGGCAAAGGTAGAGGTGGACGGAGGGCTGCCAACCGCCCTCAGCACCCAAGGGCTGATGGGACAAAACACAAACAGTTCAATGCTTACTAACGCAACTTCTGAAGAGAAATAAGGAAGTTGCTTCAAATCTTTTGATTAAAACTGATTTAAGCAGTAGGGATGTGAACTTAAGATGCTTTCTGTTCTACTTCTAGGAATTGTTCACTCAAAAATAAAAATTAGCTGAACATGTGCTAAATCTCAGGTCATCCAAGATGTAGATGAGTTTGTTTCTTCATCAGATTTGGAGAAATGTAGCACTGCATTCAGTGTCAGCAATGTATGCTCTGCAGTGAATGGGTGCCGTCAGAATGCGAGTCTAAACAGCTGATAAAAACACCACAATAATCCATAAGTAATCCACACCACTCCAGTCCATCAGTTAACATCTTGAGAACCCAAAAGAAACAAATCCATTATTAAAGTGTTTTAACTTTAAAAACAGCTCTAAACAAATATGTGCGTGGATTTTGATGTGAGAGACAACAGGAGATGGACTTTTTCACTGGAGGGGAAGTGTTATTATAGATTATGGACTTGTATTTTAGCCTGAAGAAATGGTTTGAAGTTAAAAACAAATAAATGATAGATTTGTTTATTACAAACACACAGCTTTTGTCTTCTCCAGATGTTAACTGATGGACTGGAGTGCTGTGGATTACTGTGATGTTTTTATCAGCTGTTTGGACTCTCATTCTGACGGCACCCATTCACTGCAGAGCATCCACTGCGGAGACACTGATGCAATGCTACATTTCTCCAAATCTTTTCACATGAACAAGCAAACTCATCTACATCTTGGATGGCCTGAGGGTGAGTACATTTTCAGCAAATTTTCATTTTTGGGTGAGCTATTCCTTTAATGATACTGCTGATGATTCTATTAGTTATTTTTAGGTTGAAAGAATGGACAGTGTACTTGTATATTGCATATTTTACAACATCGTTCTGTTTACATTGTTGGAAGAATGCAGGCGGTCCAGAAATGTTCACAGTACTGAAAGTCATGAAATGATTCCATTAATGAGCACAAATTTAAAACTTTAAATAATACACAACCCACACACACAAAAAAATATTTTCGCCTGAGAACAATGATACACGGTGAGTTTCTAAAGCCTGTCCGACTGGCTACTGCCTTCTCAGTGTGTGCTCGTAAACACAGGTGACGTCGAGCCCCAGGGAGGAGTGTGTTTGTGACAAAGTTTGCCCTTATCAATAGAGATTACGATCACAGCTGGGCAGTGGAGCGCTGCTGATAAATATTCAGCCCTGTGCTTGAGTGCTGGAGTCATAAACACGAGCGCAGCGGGCAGCTGATGTGACAGACAGACAGAGAGACACCTGGCCACAGTCACACATCTGCAGGCTCAGGTCAGATCAGCCGACACGCTGGAGAGAGAAACGTCCTGAAGAACCTGCCGCTAGACATCACCACAACATTCTTTTGCATAGACTAGAAAACTTTGTTGGCATTAATGGAAGTGCATTAGCATGGTACTTATCTAACCCCCATCAATTCGTAGCAGTGAATGAAGAGGTATCATATCGATCACAAGTGCAGTATGGAGTACCTCAAGGCTCAGTACTAGGGCCGTTACTTTTCATGCTTTACAAGTTACCCTTGGGAGAAATCATCAGGAAACACGGTGTTAGCTTTCACTGTTATGCTGATGATACTCAGCTCTAGATTTATTTGAGGCCCGGCCAAACATACCAATTTGAAAAACTAACGGAATGCATCGTCGATATAAAAAAACTGGATGACGAGTAATTTCTTACTGCTAAATTCGGAAAAAAACAGGTGTGTTAATTATTGGACCTAAAACCTCCGCATGTAATAACCAAGAACATGGTCTAAGACTTGATGGATGCTCTGTCAATTCTTCGTCATCAGTCAGGAACCAAGGTGTGCTATTTGATAGCAATCTCTCCTTTGAAAGCCACGTTTCTAACATTTGTAAAACTGCATTTTTCCATCTCAAAAATATATATAAATTACGACCTATGCTCTCAATGTCTAAAAAATGCAGAAACGTTAATTTATGCGTTTATGACCTCAAGGTTAGATTGTTGTAATTCTTTATTGGGTGGTTGTTCTGCACGCGTAATAAACAAACTCCAGCTGGTCTCCCCCCCTCCTCACCCCAACACCTGCCCAACCCCGCAGATCAGGCTTCTCATTCTGATTAGAACCAGGAAGTATGACCATATTAGCCCGGGTTCTGTCAACACTGCACTGGCTCCATATTAAACATCCTATAGATTTTAAAATCTTGCTAATTACTTATACCAACGCACTGAATGGTTTAGCACCTCAGTATTTGAATGAGCTCTTGTTACGTTATAGTCCTCCACGTCCGCTGCGTTCTCAAAACTCTGGCAGTTTGATAATACCTAGAATATAAAAATCAACTGTGGGCGGAAGATCCTTTTCCTATTTAGTGCTCAAATTCTGGAATAACCTACCTAACATTGTTAGGGAGGCAGACACACTCTGTCAGTTTAAATCTAGATTAAAGACCCATCTCTTTAACCTGTCTTGCACATAACACACAAAATTGAGTGTTTACTATTGTCAATTTGCATTATTGACACACTATAGTCCTATTAAAGGGGTTAGTTCACCCAAAAATGAAAAAATAGCCTGTTTTTTACTCACCCTCGAAGCATCCTAGGTTTATATGACTTTCTTCTTTCAGATGAATCCAGTCGGAGTTATATTAAAAACGATCTTTGATCTTTCAAGCTGTTTAATGCCACTCAGCAGGTGTTGCATGCATCAGTCCAAAAGGAGTTAAATAAAAAGCGCCCATCCATTAAAAAAAAAAGTGTCTCACACAGCTCCAGGGAGTGAACAAAGTCCTCCTGTAGCAAATCGATGCATTTTTGTAAGAAAAATAACCATATTTAAAACGTAATAATCACTTTAATCTAGCTTGCACCAACAGTTGTAAACGGAAGCAGTTACGGGCTGATGATGTATGAGGTCGGCGTTGCACATGAGCCGCTCAGAAGTGACGCACGCGGAAGCGTAGAGGAGAGATCAAAACAACACAACAGTCACTAATTAGAAGAACAAAACAAGGATTTGTAAAGAAGAATGTCGGAGGATTTTGATATAAGCCAAGAGGAGACTGGTTTTCCTTTGCTAAAGTAAGGAACCATTGCTTCCTTTGCTCCTGTTAACAAAACTTGGTTCTCGCGAGACTACACTGGCGCAGCACAAACGCTGAAGTTCCACAGAGCTGCTTATGTGTACAAAGCTGGTGCAAGTAGATTAATGGGATGATTACGGTCGGCTTTGAAAGGATATTTTTCTACAAAAACACATCGATCGCTACAGAAGGCCTTTGTTCACCCCCAGGAGCCGTGTGAGACACTTTTTATTAAGGATGGGCGCTTTTATTCAAATTCTTTTGGACTGATGCATGCAACACCTGCTGAGTGGCTTGAAACAGCTTGAAAGATCAAAGACAGTTTTTTAATATAACTGACTGGATTCGTCTGAAAGAAGAAAGTCAAATACACATAGGATCCCTTGAGGGTGAGTAATTCATGGGCTAATTTTCATTTTTGGGTGAACTAATCCTTTAATCATGATAAAGTGCTTTGACAAAATCGAATTGTTAAAAGCGCTATCTAGTATAGTACAGTGGGGAAAAAAGTATTTAGTCAGCTACCAATTGTGCAAGTTCTTCCACTTAAAAAAGATGAGAGAGGCCTGTAATTTTCATCAGAGGTATACCTCAACTATGAGAGACAAAATGAGAAAAAAAATCCAGTAAATCACATTGTAGGATTTTTAAAGATTTTATTTTGCAAATTATGGTGGAAAATAATTATTTGGTCAATAACAAAATTTCATCTGAATACTTTATATACCCTTTGTTGGCAAGGACAGAGGTCAAACGTTTTCTGTAAGTCTTCAACAAGGTTTTCACACACTGTTGCTGGTATTTTGGCCCATTCCTCCATGAAGATCTCCTCTAGAGCAGTAATGTTTTGGGCTGTCACTGGGCAACACGGATTTTCAACTCCCTCCAAAGATTTCTATGGGGTTGAGATCTGGAGACATGCTAGGCCACTCCAGGACCTTGAAATGCTTCTACCGAAGCCACTCCTTCGTTGCCCGGGCGGGGTGTTTGGGATCATTGTCATGCTGAAAAACCCAGCCACGTTTCATCTTCAATGCCCTTGCTGATGGAAGGAGGTTTTCACTCAAAAATCTCACGATACATGGCCCCATTCATTCTTTCGTTACACGGATCAGTCGTCCTGGTCCCATTGCAGAAAAACAGCCCCAAAGCATGATGTTTCCACCCCCATGCTTCACAGTAGGATGGTGTTCTTTGGATGCAACTCAGCATTCTTTCTCCTCCAAACACGACAAGTTGAGTTTTTACCAAAAAGTTTTATTTTGGTTTCATCTGACCATATGACATTCTCCCAATCCTCTTCTGGATCATCCAAAATGCTCTCTAGCAAACTTCAGACAGGCCTGGACATGTACTGGCTTAAGCAGGGGGACCCGTCTGGCACTGCAGGATTTGAAGTCCCTGGCGGCGCAGTGTGTTACTGATGTAGCCTTTGTTACTTTGGTCCCAGCACTCTGCAGGTCATTCACTAGGTCCCCCAGTGTGGTTCTGGATTTTTGCTCACAGTTCTTGTGATCATTTTGACCCCACGGGGTGAGATCTTGCGTGGAGCCCCAGATCGAGGGAGATTATCAGTGGTCTTGTATGTCTTCCATTTTCTAATAATTGCTCCCACAGTTGATTTCTTCACACCAAGCTGCTTACCTATTGCAGATTCAGTCTTCCCAGCCTGGTGCAGGTCTACCATTTGTTTCTGGTGCCTTTGACAGCTCTTTGGTCTCGGCCATGGTGGAGTTTGGAGTGTGACTGCTTGAGGTTGTGGACAGAGGTCTGTTATACTGATAACGAGTTCAAACAGATGCTATTAATACAGGTAACGAGTGGAGGACCGAGGAGCCTCTTAAAGAAGAAGTTACAAATCTGTGAGAGCCAGAAATCTTGCTTGTTTGTAGGTGACCAAATACTTATTTTACAGAGGAATTTACCAATTAATTCTTTAAAAATCCTACAATGTGATTTTCTGGATTTTTTTTCTCATTTTGTCTCTCATAGTTGAGGTATACCTATGATGAAAATTACAGGCCTCTCTCATCTTTTTAAGTGGGAGAACTTGCACAATTGGTGCTGACTAAATACTTTTTTGCCCTACTGTATATATTTATTTAATTCCATTTCAGTATCAAAGGCTATTTTCATGGCAAAAATTATTTAAAAACTACAAGTATAACAAATGCAATAAAAACCAGCTTATAACGAGTTATATCACACAAGATTTTTTACATTAACGTGATAAAACTTTTCCTGGCAAAAATTTACTAAATAACTCTAAGTGAATTCACTTCATAAAAGAGTTTTCTCTGTACATTAAAAGCTGGACAGTCCAAAAGTGCTATATAAATAAAGGTGATTTGGCACCTTAGCATCACGGTCCACTCTTAAATAACACAACCGTCTGAATCATCTGAACTTCAGACAACACTGGCTTGCGTAATAAACACAGTGAACAAACCAGCCATGACGCGACAAGCAACAAAAGGCCCCAAAACATGATCACTTTGGTTTGCATTGCTGTCATGCTGCAAGACTCCAGACCAACATATGAGACGATCTACAGATGGGGGTGGATTTGAATAAAGGACAGAAACTAGTAGTATGATAAGTGTATGATCTTATCAGCTACTTTTTTCTGCACGTATTCAATACTGTCATTTAGCAAGGACACATTAAATTGACCAAAATTGACAGTAAAGACATTTTTAATTCATATTTAAAAAATTATGTTCTTTTGAACTTTCTATTAATATTTCACAATATTACAGATCTTGCTCTATTTTTTTTAGCAAATAAATGCAGCCTTGGTGAGGGATGTTTTTCAAAAAAAAAATTTAATACATAAAAAAAATAACTTTTGAATGGTAATGTATATATTTAAAATGATATTTATTTGTATATTTATTTTAAAAAATCTAAACCACTTTGTTGCTTCCAAACTGTGGACAGCTTTTTAATTTGGTTGTGAAAAATGATCTTTAAATTCTAAAAGCTACTTTTATATTTTAAACAATTTTTATATTCTAAACAATTATACACAGACATTTTTCAAAGCTATTAATTGCCACATTGTTTAAAGTAGATCACTGGGGAAAGTATGGAATGCCATATTTTTCTATAAAATACAACAAATAAAATGTAGCTTTTTATCGGCCGAGTTAAAGAATGAACGGACCGTTAAAAACAGAGCAAGTTCAGGGTCATTTCACTTGCTGCAGTTCTAAGCACATTCCACTTCTTTGAGAAAAAAAGTAAAGAAAACAAAAAGGAACAAATATCATTCTTCCAAGCATCAGCCTAAACACACACACACAAAACAGCGTGTCGGCAGATGCACTGTAACATGACTGACTTCAGTCCCACTGACTACAGCTGCGCAATCATATAAGACTGCTCACTCACAGGCTATACATGTTATACAGAAGCATTACAGCACAACCTGATGGAGCATACAGATGAATGAGAACAAAACCTAGTGAGCGTCTACAAAAGAAGAAATGTAAGGCATCATTGGTGAACTGCAAGCAGACGGTTTCAAAGGGAGGCAGCACCTTATTTTGCCTTAATCCTTTACAGAGAAAGCAACCCGGGAAATGCAATTCATAATTACATTTTTTGGGGTCTGCTAGAATACTTTCACAATTTAAAGTTTAAAAAACAGTTTTTCTCATACCGTACACTGTTGTAGCATCTCTTTGCCTCTGTTATAGTGTCAGTCTGCTCTGATTGGTCAGCCGATTGCCCAGGCTGTTGTGATTGGTCTTATCATTTCAGCTTCTGAGGCTTCATGAGCGGCGATAAACATTATTATCACACGGCTCTCTGGTATACTTGATTCTCATTGGTCATTCGCATCATTCGGAGGGGTTTTATTTTCTGATAACAACCGTCATCATTAGAAATGCCAAATACTGGTATTTGAGGCTGGCACTTCAGTATTAACAATACGACTGCTGTAACTTTGTTAAAGTGTTCGTATTGTTGCCATAACTGTTTCGTACACTGTAATGAATTTAAGATAAACAGGTATGATTTTAAAAAGCTTTCTTCTTGAATAACATTTGATGTCTTATATGTATTATATCTTTACTTGTGTGTTGAAAAGCTGTGTAATTAGTGATACGACTGTACATTATGCCATAAATGTCCGTTTGTCAGAACTTCGACTAAGCCGCTTGTTAGGAACTGTTTTTCTTAGCGGAAGCTTTGCTCTTTGAGCCAATAAAATATTTTAACACGGATCAATATTTTGTCAAATCAAGTCAAGTCACCTTTATTTATACAGCGCTTTTAACAATACAGATTGTGTCAAAGCAGCTTTACAGTATTCAATAGGAAAATAGTGTGTCAATAATGCAAAAGGACAATAGTAAACACAATTTTTTGTGTCGAGTAATAAGCGGGATCGTGTACATCCAGCCAATCAGATTTAGATCAGATTTGAAAGTGTTGCCCTACTTTATATTAGGTGGCTTTGACTGCTATGTACTTACATTCAAATTAATCATTTGATACAATGCACTTACGGCGTACATACATGTTACTTAAATAAAAAAATACCTGCATGTAATTACATCTGTAATTACATTTGTAGTTACACTGCTGACCCATCGCTTACACCTTAACCCACCAAACCTGTTCCTAACCTCACCCGTATCCCACCTCAATAGCAGCAGAAATGTTTCGCAATACAATATGAACACAATAAGTACATTGTACTTATTTTTTGATGTAAGTACATAGTAGTTAAGGCAACTTAATATAAAGAGAGACTGGAAGTGTTTCCAGTTTAGCGTGTGATGTGCATCAGGCGTTTAGTGAACGGATATGGTGCACTGAATGAAATGATCCTCACCCAACTCCGCCCTGGCTGGTTTTCTTCTTCTCTCTTCTTCTCCTTTCTCATCTCTCCGGGTCGCTGCTCTCGACACATTGAAAAGTCACTCTTTTGGCACACATCGGCGGCCCCGCTGGACTCCTGGCCGTCACTGGGGACACTGGAGAGGGTTTCTCACGCCGCTCCTCCTCTACTAGAAGATCCCGGAAGGAACGGGAAGAGGGCGGGGACTGAACTGCTGTCGACCTGACGACACAACGACATAAGGTTTAGACGAAAACATCATTAGCCAATCACTGTGTCCGAATGAGCCGAAGTTAATGGCTCTGCCAAAATCACCCATAGACTTAAGCTAGGACACTTCAACTAATTCCCTTTATATAAAGTGACCGTTATTGTTTAGTTATGCATTTATGTTTCCATCTTTTATTTTATTTTTTGATGGTCTTGTACTTTTTAATGGTTAAAAACTGAAAATAGTTCATGCGCTATCCAATGCATTAGGAATCATTACTGCAGTACTATTTTTACACCTTGATAAATGTTAAATGTTGTTAAATTTAAATGTTTTTATTACTTGAAATAAAATAAATGTTAACTGAAACGAAATCTACTATTTCAGCTAGTTGTCAAAAAAAAAAAAAATCTAAATTTCATTAAGTTAAACCTGGTGTACTGCAGTAACTAACACTGAAATACAAATGAATAAAAACTAGACATGTTAAAAAAATAAAACACAAAATTACTAACTTTAACTAAAACGAAAATGAACAGAAAATAAAAACTAATTCAAACTATTTATTAAAACCAGTAGTATTTAAACACTAAAATAACACTGATTAGTATAAACTACCGGTCAAAAGTTTGGGATCAGAACGATTTTTAAATGTTTGACAGTAGTTTCTTCTCTTCTGCTGCTCATCAAGTCCTGACATTTTTTGATCAAAATACGGGGAAAAATGTAATATGTGAAATATTATGATGATGTAAATAGGTTTTTTCTATTTTAATATACATTAAAATCTAATGTATTCCCGTGATGCGCAGCTGTATTTTCAGCATCATTCCTCCAGTCTTCAGTGTCTCATGATCTTCAGAAAACAGTATAATATACACCGTTTATTATCAGAGCTGGAAACTGTTGTGCTGCTTAATATTGTTTTTGGAACCTGATACTTTTTTTCAGGATTCTTTGATGAATAAAAAGGTAAAAAGAAGAGCATTTATTTAAAATATAAATCTTTTCTAACAAATACGATACCGTGCAAAAGTTTGGGGTCAGTATCGTTATTTTTTCCTTTCTTTTTTTGAAAAAAATTAACTTTTATTCAGCAAGGATGTGTTAAATAGTTAAAATATAAAAAAAGATTTATATTGTTAGAAAAGATTTATATTGAATAAATGTTGTTCTTTTTAACTTTTTATTCATCACAGAATCCTGAAAAAAAAGATTGCCGTTTCCCAAAAAATATTTACACTATAATCAATAATCATAATAACAATCAAAACAACACTGATAATTCCTAACTAAATCAGCGTATTAGAATGATTTCTTAAGGATCATGCGACACTTTATCCTGGAGTAATGACTGATTTAAATTCAGCTTTGCATCACAGAAATACATTATATTTTAATGTATATTAAAATAGAAACCATTATTTTAATAACATTTTGCAAGATTACTGTTTTTTTTTCTGTATTTTTGATCAAATAAATGCGCATAAGAGCATAAGAGACTTCTTTAAAAAAAGAATAAAAATCATACTCATCCCAAACTTTTAAATCATAGTGCATGTAGACAGTAACATTACCCCAATATTAAAAAGTATCAATAAGTAATTGTTTATTGTTGTTTATGTTTATATTATAATTGTTAATGAGGCCATATTGCATTTAATGCATTTAATATGCTTGTGATGATTTCTTTGTCTAACATTATTATAGTTCAACTATTATCTATAAATCATTATTTAAATAAACTTTAAACTTAATAACATAACTTAAGTTGCTTTTATTTTAAGTTAGTTGCAAAGGCAGCATTTCTCATTTTTATTTAATTTAACTTTATGTACTAAAATATGAAATTAAACTTGGAAAAAAAAAGACATTTAAAAATAAAAACAAACAAAAACAAACTACTAAAATGAAAATGAAAACAGAAAAAATAAAAACAAATTCAAAAATACTATTTAAATTCAGTGATAGTAAAATAACACTGCTATGGGGAGTGTAGAGAGCATGGCAATAGGAAAATGAAGCCAAATCTCCCAAATTTTGGCCATTTTGGATAAGGGCATGTCCAGGGAAAAGAGGACATATGGTCACCCTACATAATCCATTATGTCTCTCAAATGAAGTGGGTATAAAGTCTCTCACCAGGTCTTCACAGGTTTAACTGGAGTAAGAGACGGCGGTGATTTAGCAGACATGCTCTCGGTGCTGCCCTCTCTGGAGGCCAGAGCCATCATCTTCCTCTGCTTCTGAGACATCTTACTGGGGACGACCGAGACCTTAGTGCTGCTGCTGCTGCTCCATCTGGTGTGAAGCAGAGAATGGAGTTAAAAACAGAGCACAGTAAACCGTCTAAACTAGGTGAACTACCATGACAGAAGACTTACGAGCTGGGACTCTTGGGTGTAGCACCCCTGTTCAGAGAGTTGGCCTCCATCTCCATGATGACCCTGAGGTCCAGGACAGGAGCCGGTCTAGAGAGACTGAACGTACATTCAGAATTACAGCGATACCAATCAAGAACATCCACTGTTTGCTGTGACCGAGCATTTCAATCACCTGGCTTTGACTGTAGGGATGGGTTCAAGGGTGGACGACTGAGTCAAAACAGGGGTGCCAGGAGGAGTCTTCAGCCCACGCCTCTCATCCTACAAGCACCAAATATTCTTAAATGAAGAGTTCATGCAACAGTGAAAAATCTGTCATCATTTACTGATACTTAAAGGGATGGGAGATCTCTGCTGGAAGGATGACTTACGTTTCGGTACTTTTTAAAACTCAACAGCATCTTCACCATTTCATTTGATTGAGAAACTGAAGCAGAAGGACTATTTGAATCCACAACGCACAGCCATTTGGACTATAATAGTGTTCAATCATCATACTAAATATATCAGAAGTATGTTTATTTATTTTGTAAAGGAACTGGTTTTATTAAGCAGGGATGCAATAAATTGACCAAAAGTGTACAGTCTACAGTACAAAAACAAACACACTTTAAAAATATCACAATCTTCACTGAAATATTCAGTAGCACAACTGTTTTCAACACTGATAATAATCAGAAATGTTTCTCGAGTAGCAGATCATAATGATTTCTGAAGATCATGTGACACTGAAGACTGGAGTAATGATGCTGAAAATACAGCTGCGCATCACAGAAATACATTACATATTAGAATATATTCATATAGAAAAGATTTATTTTAAATTGTAATATTTCATATTTTCACTGTATTTTTTTATATCAAAAGACACAGATATTATATATTAGTTAAATAAATCTTAATATATCAAATTGAATGTTCACTAAAAAGAATTTTCATTTTGGAATAACAACCATATCTTGTTGTTTTCAGTAGCAGATGCACTGAAAGAGAGCCTTTTAATAGGGTATTATAATCACTCATAATGAAATGTTGTAGTGTAGCAGTGTTTAACTTCATGACTTTTTTTCACCGATGACAACGAGACGATAACGAAATAAAACTCTTTTTGAATGTCAAAAACTATGACGTAAATCTATTGACATTTTCGTCAACGAATAAAAACGAGACGAAAATGTTAGGGAGGGACGATTTGGGAAGGGATTCATTCAGAACGAATCTGCTGCGCGGTTCGGAGGTTATGCGTACATTCAAAATGTCATATGTGGGAATGAAAATTGGTACACATTTAGTATAAAATTAGGGCTGCATATGTATCGAAAAGCAAAATATCGCAAGATGCATTCGCAAGGCGTGCGATAATCGGAATCAGTTTTAATGAACAGGCTACTTAAAGCAGAAACGTTGCAAAGGTCAAAGTTTTAGGTTCTACGCATATAGCAAGAATTGCTTGACTTAAAAAGAGTTAAGTGCAATAACACAGAATTATGTCAATAGTACCCGTCTCGACGATCATTCTCGTAAACGCAGTCGGTTATGTTTTAAATGAATGTAAACAGCTTGTAAAGAATGATTGTGCCTCACGATACTGGATCCGTGCAGGTCGGGTTTACAGGGACGCCCCTAGAATACTGCTGCTAAAAAATTTGATCTAGTCACTAATTTAATCAAACAACAAAACAGCTGTGACAAAAAATCTATGTTTAATTTATTCAGTGAACACTATGCAGTGTTATTTTCCACTTAATTATTAAATTTCTGTACCTGAATACTACGGTTTATTTTATCTATGCTTGTCAATTGTGTATTTGTTCTTTCCCCCTTTTCTTTCTTTCTTTTTACTGACTGTTCACTTGCCTTTAATCATGCTGGAACTTTCTCAGACTATAGTTTTTGCCGTGGTATATACGAAGTACTTAAAGTGTGTGGAAAGCAGTTACAATGATATAAAATTAGTGTCATTCTTTTTTTTTTTGTATGTTCACACTGATGTTAAAATTAAATTTTTTGATTTGTGACATTACTTTTTAAGTAATGTTAAAACACTGCTGGTTACTTTCAGAAGTTGTAGTGATTCTTTCATTTCCAAGTAAGAATGTGAAACAAATTGGTTATATACTTTTCATTTTTAAATATTTTAAAATATAAATAAAAAAGATTTTTGACACTTAAGCAATATCGTATCGCATATCGAATTTGTTAACAAGGTATCACGTATCGCATTTTTCTTCAATATCGCACACAGCCTTATAGATAATGCATATTACCTATAACGCATGGTATTTCATTAAAAAAAGACATGTTCTTGTTCGTTATGAGAAGGGTTTATAATTTAAACAAGTCATGTTTGTTCACCGCTTTAAATCGGTGTCTATCATGATAAAACCTTAATATCAAACCTATATAATGAGTTTGGAAATTTTTGAGAAATGCTTAATAAATGCACTAACTAAAACCATTAGATTTTAGATGACTAAAGTTACTGTAGATTTATTTATGCAACATATAACATGTTTAGTTATGATATTTAGTCGACTAAAACTAATGGCATTTTAGTCAAAAGAATATGACAAACTAAATCAAAATTTGCTGTCAAAATTAACACTGCTTTTAGTTAGTGATTAATGTATGCAGGTGTTGTGGCTTCACCTGGAAGACGGGGGACTGCAGGTCTCGAGGGCTGCCTGCTCCCATATAACTGCCCTCAGAGTCAGACGTGATGAGCTCCTGCAGAGACTCCACTGAACTGGCCTTCACTGAATGAGCCAAACCTGAGGAGCACAGCCAGGTCAAACAGATCCAGCCCAAACTAAACATGGCTGAAGTTAAACTGCTCAAATAATAGAAATTACCTAATCATTCATTTCTGCTTCATGATCATCACATGATTTTCAGTGCGCTGTGGTATAGAGCTCATTTTGATCAGTGGTTCTAAACTTTTTTTGACTTAAAGGGATAGTTCACCCAAATGAAATGGTGATGTTGAGCTCTTACCCCTCAGGGCTTCCAGATGAAGGTGACTTTGTTTCTTCAGTAGAACACAAACGGAGATTTTGAACCCAAACGATTGCAGTCTATCAGTCTTATAATGGAGGTGAATGGAAATCACGGCATTGAGAGTAAAAAAAAACATGCACAGAAAAATCCAATTAAACCCTGCGGCTCGTGACGATACATTGATGTGTAAAGACACGAAACGATTGGTCTGCAAGAAACTGAACAGTATTTATACGGCGGATTGCAGACTTAAAAGTGCATTACCACCACCTATCTCTCAAATCTATCTACAATCACAATTCGGATGTCAATGGTCCATTTGAGAATAGGTGGGGGTGATGCACTTATAAGTCTGCGATCCGCCGTAAAGCAAGAAGACGACACGTCGGCTGTTGAGGACGCGCTCAGGACAGTTCAGACATTGCGGTGAATCAGAGGTAAAAAAAACGATATAAATACTGTTCAGTTTCTTGCACAGACCGATCGTTTCGGTTCTTAGGATATCAATGTGTCGTCACGAGCCGCAGGGTTTAATTTGGTTTTGTTTGTGTATGTTTTTTTGACTCTCAAAGCCATTCACCTCCATTATAAGACTGACAGACTGCAACGGTTTGGGTTAAAAATCTCCGTTTGTGTTCTACTGAAGAAACAAGTCACCTACATCTTGGATGCCCCGGGGGTAAGCAGATAAACATCAAATTTTCATTTTTGGGTGAACTATCTCTTTAAAGGCCGCCCCATTTTCCAACACAATATTTGAAAGCTCCTCATGCAATCTGTAATATTCCTCTGGCATGTTCTGCTGCAATCATATGCAATTCATTTCATTTTTGTTAACAGAAATGGCAAGTGTCAAAATGAATTAACCACAATTGTTTTTGTGATTACAAAAGTTCAATAACTGTATATTATTTATTAAAACAGTAGTAGTAATAATAATTACATTTTGCAAAGAAACGGTAGTAGTTTTAATTTAAAAAAAGAAATAAACATTTAATTAGAAATAATTATATGAAATACATAAACAGTGTTCATTTAATATACGTTATATAATATTATAATATTATAGGTTTATACTCTTTTAAATACTTTTTAAATTTACTTTTATTTCAGTTTAAGCAATTGTGTTGATTTTGTTCATTTTTATTTTCGTTCTATATTGGTCATTCTGTGTCAACTCAACCAGAGGTCCCCAGCTAAAATTTTTGATTTTGCTAATAATTTTTTTGAAGAAAGATGAACATATATTGTGATGATAGCCCAAATAATAAATGTCATAGATGAATATTTATGGAGTAATCCACTATTTTGCAGGGGGATTTGGCCATTTTCACCTGAGATTCAGAGCCAAATTACAGGGGGTTAAAAATGACTTTAAAAAGATGGCAGCATCATAATATTATTTTAATACAGAGATTGGTAGGTCTGTTAGTAAAATATGTTGACTTTAGCTATCTTTGTTACATTATATGGCAATGGTGACCATTCAAAAATGGGGAAAGAGCACTTTTCAAGTTTTTTCTTCAAAGTTTGCATGCCTGTAACTCAAAAAGTATTGAAGATATCTTAATGCCCTTTTAGATATTGGGTCTTAAACTTCCTTTTTAAATCTTTATATTGTTCAGTTCCAAAGATAATGGAATTTCAATATGGCTCCAGGAGTAAATTGTTAAACAGTACACATTTTCAGTGGTCAAAAACCAAATGTGGGTCATTTTGCAAAAATATGATACTTCTTTTCTTTTAAAGAAGAATGTCTGAAGAACAAATAATGTTGAAACTAGAAATGTATCTTTTTTCCCTCTATCAAAACAATTGCACAGAACATACCTGAGTGCCATAAATATTATTTTTCCAAAGTTTGCATGCCTATAACTCAATAAGTATTTAAAGATATGGCAATATGATTTTAGATTCCAGTTCTTAATAAACTTTTCTTTCGGAATCTTCATTTTCAAGGCCCTACAATGTTCAGTCCCAGAGATATGGGGATGTCAATGAGGATCCATATTCAGATAACCATAATAACTACAATAAAACAAACCTAATCAATTACATTTGATTATTTTATATATTATGTATAATTTTAATACAACTTAACTTTTATCATTTTAATTAATTCTGTGGCTGCCTTAGAAGTTTGGTGACGCCCACTGGTTAAGAACCACTAATTTAGATGATCAATATTAGTTATTCATCTGTTGCTAGGGTGTTTTATGAGTGGTTGCTAAAGTATTCAGGGATGGTTGCTCACTGGTCCATCTCAAAAGAACACACCGAGGGATCTGATAATCCTATACTCCCAAGTATAAGCAACAGTGAGAGTGATGCTCTGCTCAAACACAGTTAACTGGAGTGTTTAATATGCAGGGTGAGGGAGCTGACCTGCAGGCGGCGGGCTCTGGATGACATCAGACAGATTGTATCCGCCAGAGCTGTCCGAGCGCCGCCGGGGCTTCCTCTTAGCCCTCATCTTGGCCTTCTTCAGCAGGCTCTCGCTAGATTGAACACAGAGAGGACTCTGAATACAGCTGGACAGTTCTTCATATCCATATAACAGTGTTTCAGCAGGTGGATCTCACACCTGGAGCGATCGGCTTCAGAGCCGCTTTTACAGTCCACAGCCGAGTCCCACTCTCGGTCCTCATAGGCGCTGAGATCCGGAGCGTCGGCGTATGGCGTGATGAGACGTCTCTGCATGGCTGGGATCTGTCAGAGGAGTCTGATGTCAGGATCTCGGAGCAGAGCTTCAATGAAGCAGACAAGAGCGATGATTCAGACTTACCATCCTCCTGTACGCAGCTGTTAGATCCAGGAGGACATCATCGCTCAAGATCTCCAGCGCTCTGACAGACACAGAGACATGAGCAACACCTGTTAGTTTTAAGTAGGAAGAAATTAATACTTTTATTGATCAAGGATGCATTCAATTGTTGACTGCAAAGACATTTATCAGGGTTTCTATTTCAAATAAATGCTGTTCCTTTCTATTCATCAAAGAATCCTGAAAAATAAAATGTTTCACAGTTTTCAGAAAAATATGAAGCAGCACAACGGTTTTCAACATTGATCATAATCAGAAATGTTTCTCGGGCAGAAAATCAGCATATTATACTGATTTCTGAAGATCATGTGACACTGAAGACTGGAGTAATGATGCTGAAAATACAGCTGCGCATCACAGAAATACATTACAGTTTAACATATATTCACATACAAAACAGTTATTTTAAATTGTAGTAATAGTTCACAATATTACTGTGCTTTTCACTGTGTTTTTGAAGCCTTGGTGAGCAGAAGAGACTTCTGTCAAATACTTATTTAATCACTCTATTTCCTGGGCATGTAATTTCTCTGTGATTCATACAAGAATGTTTTCCATTCACAATGCTTTAACTTGTATTACCCCAAAGAAGTGAAAGCTCAACCTCCTATACCTTATTTCTAAAATATAACAGAGCTGAACACAAGCAAATTCAAGGTTAAGAGTTAACTGCGGAAACTCTTGCAAGCTATCAGGGTTAACAGATGTGAGATGTAATAGATTTATGCAGCAGGGTTTAATGGTCTGGATCTCACCTGGACTCCAGCAGCGCCGTCATGTTGAGGGCGATGAACTGCAGGCAGGACAGTTTGAGCTGATCAGCGTTGAACACGGTGGCAAACTCCAGCAACTCTGCTGCGTTCTTCAGCGTCACTGCACACAATACACCGACAAAATCACCTCATTCTGGTGTCTGTTTTGCACTGCAAGATTTTGGACTCTGCAGAGTATATTACATGCAATGCAATAATAACAGTCATTTCAAGTGAAAGAAAAAAGTTCAACTGTTATAGTTACTTTTCCATACTATTCAAAATATCAAGATCACCTTTCATGCAGTGTGTAACACAGCTCTAAGTGAATGAAAACATCCTGCAAAGTTTTCAATCTAAAAGTACCTTGTGCATAAAGTTATTGTCTCTCAAAAGAAAGAGTCGACTGAATCATTGAAACGAGTCGTTTTTAAAACGAATCCCAAGCCGTTTCATCTTGACGTCAACATGAAACATTAGCATATTGTCCAGAAAGCAGCACTGCGCTCACAAACACTGCTTTATCAGACATCACAGGTGAGATGAAATTAAAATGAGACCAATCGGACCAATCACCGCAGATTACCGTCACGCAAAGCAGAGGTTTGGAAAAATGAATAATTGAGGCGATATCTTTGGAGTGGTTGAGGCAAGTAAGGAAAATACATGCATATTATAAGACAATGAAAGTGTTTTTTGACCTTGCATGACCTTTGGGACACCCAAAACCAAAATATGAACCTTTCATGACCCATAATAGATATTGTGTATTACAATTTTTGCTTATATCTGACATTTTTAACAGTCAAAAACGGGTATTTATTGTCGGCAACAAGATGTTAGGCAGATTTTTGGCAACATTTCAGCTGCTTTTTTTCCACTCAATGAAAGTAAATGAAAACAAGAGCAGATGAGCATTAAAAACAACAATATGGCCTGTGTAATATACGACCGTTCAAAGGTTTAGGGTCAGTAGGATTTTATTTATTTATTTTTAAGATGATTACTTAAGATACTTTTATTTCATCAGATGCATTAAATTGATTGATCAAAGGTGAGCAAAGACATTTATAAGACTTGAGTAATGATGCTGAAAATTCAGCTTTGATCACAGCAATAAATTACATTTCAACAGATATTCACACAGAAAACAGTTATTTTAAATTGTAATAATATTTCACAATATTACCATTTTTACTGTATTTTTGATCAAACAAATGCAGCCTTGGTGAGCAGAAGAAACTTCTCTCAAATTTTTTTTTTTTTTTAATTGTATCTTTCATGACGTCACATGACAGACTGTAGAACGTACGGTTCTCAGTGTGCGCACCTCACAATCTCCTTCAGCCTTTGCTCAAGCTGATCCGCCACCACCAGCACGTTACACACGAACTCCACATTCACAGACTCTGAGATATAAAGACAGACATGGATTACACCCGTGAAAGGAGGAAAGCCAGATAATAACAGCAGAGCACAAAGTCTGGGGTGTTACCTCTGACAGTGGGAGACTCGTCGGTGTAGATGTACTCCAGAATGGCCTGCAGGACCTCCGAAGTGGTGGGCATATCCAGCGCAGTGCAGCTGGTGGCCTGAAGAGGGCAGAAGACACTCACATGAACACAACAGTTCCAGTTCAGAGAGATGTAGGTGCTGCTGCTTCACCTCATTTCATTTTACCTCAATCCAGGGGCTGCCCAGCATACTGTTGAAATACTCTGTAGAAATAAAAGAATCAAAATTAAATCCCTCTTATTCAAAATTTATAATTAATCTATACTTTATGTGAAACACACATGAAGAATGTCCAAGCTGCTAAATGAAGGTGAATAGAGACTGTCGAGCACTTAAAGATCATGAAATTAAGGATTTTCAGCAAGAAACAAACAAGTTATGGATTAGTTTGACATTTTCTAGTCATTTCTACTCGTTTTCAAATATCACTGTCTGAAAAACTGCAGTGGAGGCATTCTAAACAAATCTTAGTTTTGGCTTCAATAAGGTCAAAGCGGTTTTAAAATGACCTTAAGCAACATTACTGATTATTATATTACGATGTTGAAAACAATTGAGCTGCTTCAGATTTTTGTGAAAAAAAATATGAAAAATATCTTGTGACATCTTATTTTTCAGGATTCTTTGAATAGAAAGTGCTAAATAACAGCATTTATTTGAAATAGAAATCTTTTCTAACATTATAAATGTCTTTACTGTCACTTTTAATCAATTTAATGCACCCGTGCTGAATAAAAGTATTAATTTAAAAAAATCATACCGACCAGTGTTATTGTCGTATCAATGATAACATTTATATTGTTTTTAATATTGTTAACATTCATTAATAATTTAAACAATTCTTTAATAATTTATTTTTAGATTTTCTGTTTCCATTTGAAATTTTAGACAAAGTTTTAGTCATTTCGTTATGTATTTTTGTAATATTTTTATGTCTATAGTTTAAGCTTTAGGTATTTCTATTTCAATAAACTAAATGAAAATAAAAAAATGTTGCACTGGCAAGAAGCTAAAATAACTTACTTTTTTTTTCAGTCAATGTTTAATTAGTTTCATGAAAATGCTTGTCTTTAGCCAAAAAAATAAAAATAAATGGTGCAAAGACATATTTTCAATGCTTCAATGTTCAATTGAATCAGTCTGAATAAAGTCTACTGCAGAGGACACAAGTGTGAAATAAAACCTTGATCTCACCCAGCCGAGCACACAAGATGCATTTATGACAGGGAAAGTCTTTGCCGTCCTCCGAGCGCAGCGTGACGTCACAGAGGTACGAGCTGAGGACACACAATGAGAAGATCTGTATTGACAGCCAATGAAAGAGTGTATGACCTCCATTGATGCTTCAACACAACACACACCATTTTTTCTGGTTGAATCGCAGCTTGTTGCCCGTCTTCTTCTGCACCACACTGATCTTCCCATTTTCAAACTTCACCCCGTCAAGCCTAGTCATTCATAAGATACTTATTATTTAGCAACCAGGACACCTTGGTGAATTACAGCAATAGCCAATAATAACCCCTCATTTACATACAAAAATACTGAAAGTACAGCAGCAAAAACACCTCAGGCCATCCAAGATGCAGGTGAGTTTGTTTCTTCATCAGATTTGGAGAAATGTAGCATTGCATCAGTGTCTCAGCAATGGATGCTCTGCAGTGAATGGGTGCCGTCAGAACGAGAGTCCAAACAGCTGATAAAACATCACAATAATCCACAAGTAATCCATTCCAGTCCATCAGTTAACATCTGGAGAAGACAAAAGCTGCGTGTTTGTAAGAAAGAAATCCATCATTAGCACTGTTGTTTCTCACTAAAATACGAGTCCATAATCCATAACTCTTCCTCCAGTGCAAAAGTCCATCTCCTGTTGTCTCTCACAAGCAGTTTGGACTTGTAAACGGTGCTCGATCTGTGCAGATTTCTCTCTAGATTCAGACAAAACGACTCTTTCACTGGAGGAAGTGTTATTATGGACTTTTATTTGGTCTTCTCCAGATGTTAACTGATGGACTGGAGTGCTGTGGTTTACTTGTGGATTACTGTGATGCTTTTATCAGCTGTTTGGACTCTCATTCTGACGGCACCCATTCACTGCAGAGCATCCACTTGTGAGCAGGTGATGGAATGCTACAAATCTGATGAAGAAGCAAACTCATCTACATTTTGGATGGCCTGAGGATGAAATTTTCAGCAAATGTTCATTTTTTGGTCAACTATTCCTTTAACAGTACAAGTGAACTTCAGGGGAAAAATACATTGAAAAAGCATCTCACCGTGTTGAGAGGCTCCCCAAACCCAGTTTCTTGGCGACACCCTGCAGCATCTTCACAGGGTTTTGTCCAGGTTCACCGACATTACCGCTCTTGCCTTTTTTCCCAGACTTAGTGTTTTTGGCCTTGGGCTTGTCTGCATCCTCATAAGTCTTAGCAGGAAGAGAGCGGTACACATCCAGAGCGGAGCGCTTCTCCAGCCCTAGAGCCTGCAGACTGTGGATCAGCTGCTGCTGCGGTTCAGGATCGGAGCTCTGGTTAGAGCGAGGGGCGATGGGCCGGGCCCCATGAACCAGCATCTCACAGGAATCTGTGTAGATGAAGTGAAGCGCTTGCGCCAGCATCTCAGGAGGAACCTTCTCCAGGACCAGCAGATCACAGCCCACCGCGTCTTCTCCTTTCTTCACCTCTCCATCTTCCACACCCTCTTTGCAGCCCTCTGGCAGGAGCACCTTGCGGAAGAAGTCAGACCGCGTGGATAGGATGTATTTGTGCGCTGCGAAGGTGCGATCGCCAGCCTGCAGGGTCACGTCATGGATGCTGTCCGTCTCATCGGCTTCAGTCAGGAGGCACTGGAAGTGCTGGGAGAACGTGGACGCAGAAGCGGTGGGAACTTCATACAAGCTGAAGAACAGAGAGAAGAACAAGCTAACACGAGTAGGCTGAAAGTATAATACAACACAATTAAGATTGGAAACCAGTTCAGAACTAAATAGTTACATAATGATTTGCAAAAAATTTGATTCCATTAATGGTTCTTAAATGCATTATTAAGATAATATTATCGCTTTTACTTTATATTTTTTATTTAATTATTTTAATTTTAATTTTAGGTCATTTTTTGACATTTACATTAGTTACCGTTTCAATGTTTTAATATATATTTAATATTATATTGTTTTTATTAATTTTCAGTTATTGTAGTGCATCACATTAAATTATATGAGAAATGTTGCTTTGGAAGCTACTGTAGTTGAAATATATTTCAGTTAATGCTTATTTTTATTTCAAGTAACCTATTTGTATTTAACTGTATTAATCCTGTTTGAATGCAAGCATTCCTCCATCGTTGCAGGCATAATTACGGTGTTCTTGTACAGTTTTCAAGCAGCAGTGCTGCCCTGAGCTCCTATTGCAGCACTGTGAGAAAATATTTTAGCTGAGTAACTTAACGGAGTAGTGAGCTTGCAGTCTGGTTTTTGGGCCTACTTACACTACTTCATGCATTTTAATAAAATATTACTATACTAACCATATAAACATACATAGTTAAAATAACAAAACAAATCAAACTAGTTTATCATCTTTATGAGGGAGGAGAAAATGCCATCAAGCTGTGAAGCTCTGCTTTCAAATAAATTCTACAGCATTTAGGGACAGATTTATTCATCAACTGGTAACAGGCTGATACTAATTCAGTATTTACAGTCTTTTCCCATATGTTAAGATGGTTAATCACACTTCCACTTTGTTTACGTCTTGTTTACGTAAAAAACATAAATTCTGTAATTTCCTGGTTTTGCTGATGGTAATTTACAAGAAAATACAGAGACACCGAAAGCCAGAAATGTTAAGACTCCAACATTCCAAACAAATGAAAAGCCATTTAGTCACACACATCTGTGCCCTTTGTCATCATCATTATCTGCACCTGGTTTTTGGATCAGCTTGCAGCACTCCAAAATTTCGGCCCTTAGAATCCATGGTGATGCTGACGGCTCTGTGGACGTAAGGAAGCTTCTCCAGACGGATTCGCTCATAAACACCCCCTCCGTCTGGGTGACCGGACACCTCCATGCCATCTGACACAACACAGCATTCATGTGTAATGGGTCTAGTTAGAAATCCTGTTTTATTTATAGCCTTTTTAGTGTTAAACTGATGGTCTCAGTACCTTTTTTGTCTACAGCTTTCTTGTACTGGCCCAGCCACTGTCCACTGAAGCCCTCTCCATCCTGAGTAACAAACATCATGCTGTTCTTACTCAGGGCGATGTCTGACATGAAGACCTGTCGGCTGTACGCCCAGCGACACTGTCTCACTGACGTGCCCATAGAGCACCAACAAAACACCTGAAACATCAGAGAAAGACAGAGACGAAAGCAGGAATATGAATATAATTAATGCAACACCAGCTAAATGGTTGCTAATGTGTTCGGAGTGGTTGCAAGGTTCCTTACAAACCTAAAGTCAGAAACACACAGGCAAAAGGCTCTATGAAATCGGTTTTATTTATTTTCAATTCTTTGTAAATTTTTCTGGATTTCATTATAATGGTTAAAAATTAAATTTTAGTAAATAAAATCTTGTCTAAATAATTAAAATCATGAAATGTATACAATTTAACGAAAACTAATTAAAAGTTTCATTAATTTTTTTTTAAGGCTCTATGAAATTAAGTAAAAAAATTTCCCCCCAATATTCTGATTTATTTTTATGTTTTAATTTTAAGTTTAATTACATTTTAATAATCACAGTTAACTTTATTCATAATTCATACTGTACCCATTTATTAATTAAGAATATTTTTTACAATAACAGGGCTCAATTGAAAGTTTAATTATAATTTAATACAAATTTACTATCAAAAATGGTGGTAATCAAATCAAGACAAAACATTAACAATTAATCCTGAAACGTAACCAAAACATAATTCCTTTTCCTCTTTTTGCGCTGTAATATTCAGACACTAATGCATATCACTATTTGATTAATAGTATTGCCCTACTTTTCATTTAATAATCCAAAATATGCCAAATTCCATGAGACCGTACATTATACAGTAAATTCTATTTTTATGACTGGATTCCACAATTCCATCTGCGTTTTCCACATCACAGAAAATCTTAAGTCATTCTTCTTAGGAAAGCAGTAATGCACCTCTTATCAAACAAACAAACAAACAAGCCACGTGATCAGAGGGACCAGGGTTTGCTTAAATCCCTTATGAGCAAAAGCAAAAATGGTGTTTGCTAAAGCAGGCATTTAATAAACAGATGGACTGACAAGCTGTAAAGATATAAAAGCAAATAACTCTGGCATATTACCAGACATTTAGATATATGTGCTTTGCAAATTAAATGCCAGCATCAATACCAGCATAAGCAGCTTTCATTATAGAAAAATCACATGTTTTAAAATATATAGAAAACACACTGGTATTAACGCTGTGAAAATGCAAAATCATTAAGCATGACTAAATCCAACTTGGACCCCATTCCACTAACTTGGCTGGTCCAACTGATAGGCTTTTATCAGGCACGTACTGACCCACAATACTGAACATCTTGGTTAAGCAGACATTATAACCAGCTGTACACCACAGTGTATTATGAGGGAATAAAAATGAAACACTGTTTGGAAACTTAATAGTTTAGTGGCCAATTACTACTTAGCACTTGTCAGAGTAACAAACAACTTATTTCTGTCATCTGATGCTAGTAACAAAGTTCTGCTTTGGATACTATAGATAAAACATTATTTTACACAGGCTAGGGAATCATGTTGGCAACTGTGGACATTCACTAGTCCCTAGCTTGGTTTAGATCCTACCTGTCAACCCCTCTCCTCTCTTCATACACCCCACGTGGTAATTCGTAGTGTAAATGAAAATCTGCTTGACCTAACTATTGCAAAATATGGTGTGCCGCAAGGCTCTGTCTCAGGCCCTTTGTTGTTCTTGTACTTTAGGTGATAATATTAGGAAACACAGCATTAGTTTTCACTGTTATGTAGACCACAAAGATCTCCATACTTATTCAAGTTCAGATAAAAGTGGATGATGGATTGCACTGAATGTACAGTATGAAACAAGCTTTTACAGCTACAGAGGAAAGCAAAAAATGTTGCTTTTTGGTAGCTATATTGATATTAATTTGAGACTGATGGGGTGTTCACTTGAGCATTGATGTGAATATTCAGACCGCATCTTCATTTGACTGTTGAGTGATAGACTCGCTCGTTCAGTAAAAGAACAGATATTAAAACAGGGATTGTAACAAGTCCTTCATGAGCATTTCTAGGGAGAATCAGGTGTATTTGTATGATTAGGACAGATCAGTTGACTATGGGAACAGACTGCTTTGGGCTTTAATCCAAGTTTATCTTAAACTTTGTTACACAAGGTATTTTTGGGCAATATTTTTGCATGTGTACTCCAGAGACTGAAGTTCAGTTCAGTGTCATATATCACTCACCCTTCCAGCTTCATCTAGAGCCAAAATCACCAGCTTCTCTCCTCCACCATCATGCAGAAGCTGAGGATCGATACGATGATCCAAACTACCACCACTCACTAGAACTTTCTTCAGGTTCAGCTGTCTGGAGGACAACACAAGGACAGTGTTAACAATAGCTAAGTTTCCATTTAAAGCTTTAAATTTCACTTGTGAAAACTTGGAATATTGCATCAAACATTTGCGAATAAAGCAGTTTCCATATCATGTGTTCAAGAGAACAAAATCAGCATTTCTTGGGAAATTGGCACAAAAGTATCAGTGGTTCAGCCGGGGAAACCTGTGACTCTTGTTTCCTGCATAATAAATTAATTGAGCATGCAAACGAAATGCAGTAACAAATGCTGTCAAGTTATCTTGCATTTGGACGTCTGATGTTTGGGAACTCAATCATGTGAGACACTTCTGGGAGGTAATTATACAAAATCATTTTGGTGACAGACTGACAGACTCAGGCATTTCAGAAAGACGAAAACAATATTTTAGATGGTTGAGATGGATGAGAAAAGTCTTCTGGTTAGACTGAACAAAATCTGGATCGCTGAGACAACATAACGGCAAACCCTAGTCTCCTAACTCCACTCACTTGGATGCCAGTTTCTTGCACTGATAATCTGCCAGCAGGTACACATCTCCCTTTTCGGTCACGCAAACAGTGGCCCCATTGCTGGCTGCAGCCATAGCGATGGTCACATCCTTGTGGTGCAGAGCGGACACCTGTCGAGGAACAGTCACGCACCTCTCTCCATTGGGCTCCAGCAGGTAACCTGAATGTATCACAATGGTTGGACCACAAGTTTTCATATGGGAAGAGGCAAATTAAGCAGATGCTCTGATGAAATTGCATGAAGAGGATTTGCGAAACACCTGAGAGACTTTAGATCAGTTAAACAATCTGTTTGTTTGTATGTGATAAACAGATCTGGGTGCTTAAGCAGCTTACCAAGCTGGCCACCATTTAATCCTATGGTATACACCGCATTTTGGGTCCAAAGAACAGTGTGGAACCTGCCAGCTGCAACACCAATCACAGACCTTCCTTTCAGGGACTTAGATGTGACCTGTAGTCAACAGAGAATAACATTAAAAGATGCAATTTATGGAATTACCAAGACCTAGACACTTAATTTCCAGCAATATCGTCAACTTGAATGCACAGATACTATCTGAACTTAGCTTGGGTGCGTTTCACAAAACCATCGTTAGCTAACTATAGTCGTTAGTTCCAGTGAATTCTATTAGCAACGACGGAACTTGCGACCATAGTTGCTTTCGGGAAACGCACCCCTGGACGATGAATTCACTGAACAATGATGAACTGACTTCAACTGAAAATTGAGTGTTTACTGTTTTGCATTATTACACACTATTTTCCTATTGAATACTATAAATCTGCTTTGACACAATCTATATCGTTAAAAGCGCTATATAAATAAAGGTGGCTTGACTTGACCCAGAATTTTTATTTTGATGCATCACTAGTTTCGTGATACCGTGTGTCATGGATAAATCCAGGCTGTCCGACCTGTTTGGGATCTTGGCTGGAAGCAGGAGGAGGTGCCAGCCCCAGCTGATGGTGGGTGTTGAGCCCAAAGGTGTAGACGTACCCCTCCTCTGTCAGAACAACAGTGTGATCTCGGGCCGCTGCGATCTGAGAGCAGTGATGGGACAAAAGCCCCTCCACCATCCGGGGAACCTTTGATATGAACGTGGACACCAAGTCTTAAAAAGATAGCAGATGTAGAAATATATGCATCAACCCTCACCAAAGTGTCTCACCAGATATGTCTGTTCATCACCATGTCCTAGTCGTCCGCCTTGTCCGTGTCCACATGTGTACACCTGACCCTTCTGGGACAGAAAGACCGAGTGGAACTTACACAACACCACCTTAAAAAGACACAAAAACACAATGTTACCATCATCATTCAAGACCATGTTAACAAAGACAGGCCGTCATCTTACCGATATTTGCACACTAAAGCCACGCTTATGTAGCACAAGCACACTCTTTCAGCAAAACAATTCAAAAATAGAACCATGTTTGGTTTGAAATGATAAAACAATAAATGCAATTTTTAAAAGTAAAACAAAGTTTGGAATAATAGAACGGACTGACAATTACTTTTTATTATTTTTTTTTAGTTGTTTTGTATTGGCTCAGTAGGTCCAGAATTATTTTTTTTGCCAATTTTAAATTCAATAACTTTCTTAAATTTGTAAATTTTTAGTAGTAGGTACTAGGGTAAAAAAGGCATCAATGATTGTCTATATTTGCATAACAGCCTGTATACTAATACACATTTATCTACTCATTTTAAATCAAAAACACAGTAAAACAGCAATATTGGGATTCGTGACCATTTACGATACCTGTTTTTAGGCGGACTATACTGTAAAATGTCATTTATTTCCCCGTGATCCAAACAGCTGAATTTTATAATACTCCCAAGCTTCATGATCACGTGATCCTTCAGAAATCATTCTAATATGTTGATTTGCTGCTCAAGAAAAAAACACAAAGGATTATTATGAATGTGAATAACCTGTGCGCTTACCAATTTTTTATGGTCCAAAAACCTGTGATCCTTATTCATGGAGCAGGGAATGAATAACTGCGCTTTGGATGTAATAGAACACATTCAAATATAAACATTTTTTGAAACAGTAAGGTTTTAGGTAACAGATAAACTGTCTCGTTAAAACTGTCCTTTTGATTCATTGCATGCATCATCGCTGCCAGTAAATTCAAATGATCAAGCCTTCATTGTGGGAGCGGTGCGTAAAATTTATTCACGACAAACCACAGCCTTGTGCTAGTGATCATAGTCGAGCTGACTTCAGCTGTGTATATGTTTGAGACAACAACGTTAGAGTCGACTGTGTCAAAGATCCACTGCAACAACCACCTAAGCATACGGCGGGCATTACAGCTAAGAATTCAAGAAAAAAAAACCCCCCTCTCATCGATATATGCTAGCTGTTTCTACAGGCACGAAAACGCAACCATCGGCCCGTCGGCAAGGCGCGCAGCACTTCCTCTACGTCGGTCCTGTCTTTGTTTATCCATCTGCTCGCACTTCCCCCAAGGTTCGTTCGGTGGCATTGAATAGTTAAACCCGACTGCTGCGCCGGGGCGACAGCGTCACGACTCACGGCCACTCTTCCAGTATCAGGCCTGTCGCTGTCCTGGAACGCGTCCAAAGTCACAAGCGGAGGCGCGCAGCAAGTGCGCCTTTCCGCGGAAGAACATGTACACTTAGTCCTCGAGCAAGCTGTCGTAAGGGGAACACCATATCGGGCGATCGTCCGATCGCCCCATCGGAGCAAAGTGAACGCGTGCGGGGTCGCTCACGCAACTAGTCCGCCAGTGCACGTAAAGGGAAGGGGACGAAGGTGCGATCATACCAGGAGGGTTAGAAGAACGACGCTAGAGAATACTGTGCAATAGTCCTCGGGGCGTGCCGGACAGGATAAACACATTGCAAATAACGTGGTCATCCCAAATGAGGTCTCGTAGATCGACCCCGTACCCGTGGGGCGTCTCCTTCAAGCCCAAGCCCAGGGGGCGACAGGGCAGGCCACACTACTGGATCACATTTCCCATCCACATTTGAGCACATGCTGGCTATCCATCCAAAATGCAAATGAGTCCCCGCTATGACCACGGAAAAATGGAAACTTATACAGCGCTAAAGCATGATGTTGGCATCTTTCAGGGTCAGGTATGCCAAAGCAGCGACGCTCACCTTAGCTGCGTGAGTTCCAACACAAAGAGCTTCTCTTCATCAACAAGAACATAGTTTTCATCCTCGAGGGCAATTTTCAAGAACAATTTACAGAGTAACAAAGATATCTAAGTTTCCTCGGATGGTTTGCAGGGACCCTTGGAGATTTTTGTTTTGAAGGAGGTTCCCTGTGAGGAGGCCTGTTATCAAGGCAACACTCGCAGGTCCTCTATTTTTACCGTCCTCTCTTGTTGTCACACTTAACCCTGGGGAGTTTTAGGCCCTCACACAAACCTCGGGGAATTGCATTGCAGATGAGGATTTCATAACACTATGTGCCTCATCAGCAGAAAATAATCCATATAGATGCATAACGTTGCAGAGAAGTTGGAGAGTGCCTGCGTCAAAAAATATATAAAATAAGCTTTTGAAGATGAAAACCTGCAGTAAAAGCTCTCTATTCTTGGTTGCTGCCCCTCAGTTGTGGAATGGCTTAAGTGTTTATTAGATCTGGGTGGTCATTTTATTCTTCATATCTTTTTTCTAATATGATATTCTTTTTGTCTTACTGTATTGTAGTTTCTTTGCATTTTTTAAAAATGCACAGAACTTTGGTACACTTTTTAAGTGCTTTATAAACAGGGGTGCACCATAAGTGGTACGCAGGTGCGCATGCGCAACCAAAATAAAAAAAAATGCAGTGTGTAAATAATGCTGCATCCACGCCATGTCGTAATTACCGTAATTCCGAGATGACAACACGTTCAACCCATTTACGTCTTTGGACTGGGGATTATCCTTTTCTATAGCGACAGTCAACAAAATGAACCCACGTGAAATAATGTTACTGGCAGCTGTAAAACACTACAAGTAACAGCTGCTATGCAAAATTGCAAATGTGTCATTATTACACTTTATAATTATTTCTTTAGGTTGCTATAACATGGATAGCCTCTGTGCTGCATGTCTTTCGTTTATGTACACATTACTTTTGTATGAAGACATCTACATTGGCGAAATATTACGAAATAAACGATGTTCTTTAATTACCTTGTATCTACAGGATAAGCGCGCGCTAGGTACCCTGGTTCCACGTGAGGTGCAGCGGTCACGTGGTACAAGCCGTAGCTCTCTTTTATTTATAAAATAGCCCAGATACTAGATCGCTACATTATATTCCTCAGCAACGAGGTGGTAAAATAGTCATCAATTGTCATCTCTCTCTCTCGATATTATTTGAAATAAATGCTATAATTCTTTCAAATAAATTGAGCTTCCTCTCGCACACTACCATTTTAGATTGACAAACGTAATACTAAGATTTCTATCGAACCTGACAGAGGCAATCTGGCCATCCAAATCCACGCGTTTCAAAGCATATTCAAACTGTGACATTTCCATTCACTGACACTCTTTCAATCTGGCAGCGCTACACCCGCAGCGTCTATCCGGCTTCATTAAAAGCTTGCTGATTTAATTTGAAATGATAACTTCCTATTAACGCTAAATATATACTTCTCTAAAAAAAATTTTTTTTTACATTGCAAACTTCTTTTTATTTGTAAATTCAATAATATTAACCCCTGCACACTTTAGGTCGTTTAGCATTGGTTATCTCTTGCAAAAAATCTTAATGTCACAATATTATCACTGTTTTTTTTATAGTTCTATTTAATGGGTCACTATGTGCCAGTACAGAACCAGGCTGAAAAAAAATATGTGCTCCCCTGTTTATAAATAACAATAATAATAAAAATAATGTTGATTGAATTGCTAAAAAAAAAAGGAACAAAAATGATTGATTCAAATCACGGAAAAAGAACAGGACATCCGTTTCTTTGCACGGGGGAAAAACCGGCCCTCTTGTTCACACAAAGACTCGGTCGCTAGACCCCCCTCAACGGACATTTACCTGCTTCACATAGATCCGAAACCTTGAAAACAGGTCCACGATCTCAGGATGGTGTCTGCTCTCCTGGTTTCCATGTCCCAGACTAAAATTTGTGTTGCTTCCCCAAGTGTACACTTCAGTAGGGTCTGCGATGAGATCAGATCAGAGCAACAAAGTGAGCTATGTGCTATGAGTGTATATAAGCACCGTTTGTTGTTTGCGTTTGGAATCTGACAGTGTGCTTGGATCCAGAAATGGTGATGTCAGACTAAACAAGTGGATTGATAAGTATACACAATACACAAAAGTGCTACTGCAGAAGGGAAAAAGTACAAAATCTTGAAAAAAGACATGCAGATATAGAATGATACGAGCATGGATGCATGAGGACAGAATTTTAAGATTAAGGTGAACAACTCGTTTAATAATTATCATAAATACTTCTTTAGCACTGGCACAATCATACATATTAATAAGGAAATTAATCCATGTTGATTACCAGTGTTTCTGAACACAATGTGAGCTGGGCGGTCCTTCATGGTGAGGTCTAGGGCAGAAAGACCCTCCTTGTCCTGGATGGACAGTGCTCCGCCACGCTGGAACACAAATATAAACACGGTGCAATAAAAGACAGTCATACAAACCAATGAACCAATGGAATGGGGAGGAAAAGATTAAGCTGTTCTGGTGACTCACACTCCACAGAAATCTGTTGTAATTCTCAACAGTAACTGACTCATGTATCACCCAGGCCAACTAATCAGGCATTATTTGCTTATTTTGAGATTGCCGGCCCATGAATATAATACTCACTTGGCCAAATTAACAGACGTGGACTATCACTAACATGTCCATTCCAAAATCAGCTAGTTTTGGATGGGAAAAAAAGCAAACTGTTTGTTTTCAGTTCATTTTAAAAGGTGAAGTGCGCACAGTGTTGCCAATCTGCGGTTTTCCTGTGGAATTGGGCTACTTTAACACGGTTGTTTTTCATGTCCGCAGGTTGAAGCGACCCCAATAACATGATATTTAGCCCCTGCAATGTGAATTTTACCAGTGGAACCTCGCCAAAAAAAATTATTTTACCCTCCAGAATGTGATTTTTTTACCGGGGGACCCACCTCGAAACACCACTGGGCTAGTTTTTAGTCGCAATTGGGCGGGCTTTGTTGTGAAAACCTGGCAACCCTGAGTGTGCCGTTTCTGTGCCTCTATAATAATAATACTAATTTGTTACATTTATATAGTGTTTTTCTGGGTACTAGAAACACCAAAATGAACTGCAATTATTTCACTTAATCAAGGCTGCATTTATTTGATGTTTTTAGTTTGTGTTTGTGATGAATAGAAGGTTCAAAAGAACGATTTTTTTAAATAATCATCCTTAGAAACTTTACCAACGTCCTTTACTGTCACTTGTTGAATCATTTAAAGCATCCTCTCTGAATAAAATGATTAATTTCTTAATTTTTTTCTTACCTCAAACATTTGAATGGTACTGTAGTACAGACTCCCCGAAAATATTAACAGTTTCACATTGATAATAACCAAATGTTTCTCGAGCAGGGCAGATCCATATTATACTGATTTCTGAAGATCATGTGACACTGAAGACTGGAGTAATGATGCTGGAAATACAGCTTTCCGTCACAGGAATAAATTACATTTTACAATATATTAACATAGAATACACTTATTTTAAATTATTATAATATTTCACAAGATTACTGTATTTTTTTAATAGAGACTTCTTTCAAAAACATTAAGAAATCTTAAATACTCCAAACTTTGACCAGTACCGTTTATGGGCATTATACTGGCCATCGGTCACCCTTCTTTCTAAATACTGTATTGGCAGCAGTCAGTGAAACACTCGTATTAATGAAGCCGTGCTCACCTTGATGAGCCCCATGAGGCAGTGAATTTGCCCGTAGAAGGCGCTGCGATGCAGTGCGGTCCACCCAGACTCCTTGTCCTTCGCCAGCATGTCGGCGTGTTTGCTGTCTAGGAGCCACTGAAGCAGGTCACGCTTACCCAGAGAGGCCACGAGGTGCAGAGCCGTGCGCCCAAACTCGTCCCGCAGGGTAGCTGCATTGTGACAGTGGACGGACAGAAAGCCCTGCAGACGGCCCTCCGAGCCGCTGGTCAAAGCGGCGATCACTTCCTCTGCGTGCCTCACAGAGCGGCACTTCAGTGTGCAGTCTGGGCTTCCCAGACTCATCTTAGCTTCCCACCCGCTAACTTACAACCCCAAAACACCCACTTCCACCCACACGCCTGTGCTTTAACTTCTCAGACTAGCATAGAAATGTATTTCTCAAATAACTGCAATAAATTAAAGAAAACAAAATGAAAAAAAACAGGGAATAGGTTTCGCCTTTCTGTGAATTCGGGGCGCTAGACTTGTGCATGTGTTGAGGTTCCACGGCACCCTAGCGGCCCCAAGAGTGAAGATCTAGCTCATCTCAATCCACCATGTCGACAACACTTTCCACAAAACCTTTGGAACAATCATCGGCATCAAAGAAAACACTCATTTCTCTGTACAAAAACATACAAATATATTCCAGTTTTCTCAACAACAACAAAAATCAGTTAACTTGTAATCTATCTATATATCGTATTTTACAAAAGGCAAATCCTGTGCTGTCCATTCAAGAGTCCATCAGCTTTGAGGGGAAAGACTCCTTCCCCCAAAACGCTCCACCACTTAAGCCTCCATAATTGCAAAGCGTGCCTGAAACAGAAAGAATGGCTTTCAGATTAATATCAACAATACCACAAAAATGGCAATTAAACTGTCAAATTCACCAGATCGTACAAAGTTGTGCATTTATTCATGACTAGACTAGTTTCCTAAACTTCACCAAAGTTACTCGGCTGAAAACCACATAGAGCACTCAAATTAGTTCTGTTTTGTGTAAAATTATACTTAACATAGATGGGGGGGGGGATTCAGCCATCCTTAAAATAAATTAATAAATAAATCTTGCTTTTTAACAACAATATTCCACAGTGGACTTTGTTGAGCTTATCATAGTTGTAATAAATATCAAACGGATGGTCATATTTTAAGATTGGGTCTGAGGCAAATCATTAAATATATACAACGATGGCATCAGAAAAGTGGTAATAAAGCATCTTCAGTAGTAAGCAGTAAAATAAACAAACAAACAAAAGTGTATAGAATAATGCAGAGTTTCCAAGTCAGTGTTTAACAAAAGCAACACTTGAAGAAACATGATGTAGTTTGACAGCTTCCAAGCACCCCACCATCAGCTACAATCATCCGTTTTTGGATATTACTGATCCTTTTGTGATCATAAATGTGTTTAAATCTCAAAAAACCGAGCAAAGGATTCAGTTCAAAGCATGTGTTATCATCTGGAGACCACAGAGCTCTCTCTCTTTAAGCGTAGCGTCCGAGATTAAAGGACAGGCGCTAATAGCGCTCGCTCACCTGACGCTAGAGGAACGAGAAGGCCATGTTTGTGTTGTCCCCAACGCGGCAGATCCACAGAAACATCTTTAAATTAATGTATTGATGTTTTGCAGCAAATATGTTGCAGCAGTTAGTCGGTTAAGTAAGACCTAGCAGTGTAGACGCACGAGTAAAACGGATTCTGATTGGCCCATCAGACGAGCATCCTCCTACATTTCATTGGACAGTTCGACTTGCAGACTTGTGTCGTTATTTGTCATTGGACGGCTCGGGGTGTTAAAGGACATCACAGTTTGCGCTTGTGACACAAACATGTCTTATTTTATTGTAAAAATTCCAGTTACTTATGATTATGATCTTCAGCATATCTTGTTGACGGACTACACTGTATGCTGGTTGCTAGAGTCCCCCCTCTTGCGTCATCTCAGTGGGGGCGGGGCTTACGGGGCATACCTTACACATGACTCATTATCATATTATAGATAGATAGATAGATAGATAGATAGATAGATAGATAGATAGACAGACAGACAGATAGATAGATAGATAGATAGATAGTGCTATTGGTACTCATAGATGGGACAGACATGACACATGGTAGTAGTGCTCGGTGCGATAGTAAGTAGATAATATATAGATAGAGCGATCGATATATAGACCGGACCAGACAGACGACCGACAGACAGACAGATTGATAGATAGATTGACAGACAGACAGACAGACAGACAGACAGACGACGACAGACAGACAGATAGACAGAAGATAGATAGATAGATAGATAGATAGATAGATAGATGCGGCTAGAGAGATAGATAGATTGACAGACAGACAGATAGATAGATAGATGATAGATAGATAGATAGATAGATAGATAGATAGATAGATAGATTGACAGACAGACAGACAGATAGATAGATTGACAGACCGATAGATAGACAATAGATAGATAGATGATAGATAGATAGATAGACAGACAGATAGGTAGATAGACAGACAGACAGATAGATAATAGATAGAGTTGGTACAGCCCGACAGACTGGGGGGGGGGGATAAACAGATAGATCGATCGATAGATAGATAGATAGATTCGATATATAGATAGATTGAACAGACAACAGCGACAGACAACAACAGACAGATAGATAGATACATATTGACAGACAGCAGATTAAACGATAGACAGATAGACTGATAGATAGATAGATAGACAGAACATAACGACAGACAGACAGACAGATAGATGATAGATGATAGATAGATAGATAGATAGACAGACAGACAGATAGATAGATAGATAGATAGATTGACAGACAGACGACAGACAGACAGACAATAGATAGATAGACAGACAGACAGAAAGACGATAGAGAGATATATTGCAGATAGATATATAATTTACAGACCGACCGACCATAGATAGATAGATAGTAGATAGTAGATAGATAGATAGATAATAGTAGATAGATCGATAATAATATACAGACAAGACAGACAGACAGTGAGAACGACCGACAGACAGACAGACGACCGTGATCAATATATATATATAGATAGATAGATAGATTGATAGAATGAGCTAGATAGATAGATAGACAGACGACAGACAGACAGACAGACAGATATTTAGATAGATAGATAGATAGATAGTATCTATAGATAGATAGATAGATAGATAGAGAGACAGACAGTACCGACGAACAGACAGACAGACAGGACAGACAGACAGACAGACAGACAGACAGACCGAACCATAGACAGACAGACAGACAGATATAGAGATAGATAGATAGATATATGAGATTAGATAATAGATAGATAGATAGCTGACAGACAGACAGATAGAACAGACAGACAGATAGATAGATAAGATAGATAGATAGACAGACAGACAGATATAGTTAGATAGATAGATAGATAGATTACAGACAGACGACAGACAGACAGACAGACAGACGACAGACAGACAGACAGATAGATAGATATACAGACAGATAGATGACAGACAGACACAGACAGACAGACAGACAGACAGACAGATAATGATAAAGATAGATAGATAATAGATAGATAGATGATTGACAGACAGACAGACATAAGCATACGATATATATATATTGACAGACCGACAGATAGACTATAGACAATAGATGATAGATGCCAGACAGACAGACAGACAGACCAGATAGATATATATAGACAGATAGATAGATAGACAGACAAACAGAAGATAGATAGATAGACAGACAGACAGATAGATAGATAGATAGATATATCATAGGATTGCAGACAGACAGACAGACAGACAGATAGATATGATAGATTGACAGACAGACAGATAGACGAATAGATAGCTTATTGACAGACAGACAGACAGATAGATAGATGATAGATAGACAGATAGATATACAGACAGACAGACAGACAGACAAAGAAAAGAAACAGAAAGACTGACAGACAGCAGACAACAGCCCGAAAGACAGACAACATTACAGACAGTAGATTAGATAGATATATCGATAGATAGTATCGATGATAGATAGCTAGATAGATAGATAGATAGATAGATAGATTTATAGATAGATAGATAGATAGATATTATTTATAGATAGATAGATAGATTGACAGACAGACAGACAGACAGATATACATTTGATTGACAGACAGACAGACAGACAGACATACAGACAGACCGACAGACATGCAGACAGAGAGACAGACAGACATACAGACCGCCACAAGGGATAGCAGACGCAACAGGACTTGATGATAGATAGATAGATAGATAGATAAAATTAGATAATAGATATGATGGATAGATATATAGATAGATAGAATCAGACTGAAGATAGATACAGTGGGGGGAAAAAGTATTTAGTCAGCCACCAATTTGTGCAAGTTCTCCCACTTGTAACAAGATGAGAGAGGCCTGTAATTTCATCATAGGTTATACCTCAACTTGAGAGACAAAATGAGAAAAAAAAATCCAGAAATCACATTGTAGGATTTTTAAAGATTTAATTGGTAAATTCCTCTGTAAAATAAATATTTGGTCACCTACAAACAAGCAAGAATTCTGGCTCTCACAGACCTGTAACTTTCTTCTTTAAGAGGCTCTTCTGTCCTCCACTCGTTACCTGTATTATTGGCATCTGTTTGAACTTGTTATCAGTTTAAAAGACACCTGTCCACAACCTCAACAGTCACACTCCAAACTCCACCATGGCCAAGACCAAGAGCTGTCAAAGGACACCAGAAACAAAATTGTAGACTTGCACCAGGCTGGGAAGACTGAATCTGCATAGGTAAGCAGCTTGGTGTGAAGAAATCAACTTTGGGAGCAATTATTAGAAAATGGAAGACATACAAACCACTGATAATCTCCCTCGATCTGGGGCTCCCCGCAAGATCTCACCCCGTGGGGTCAAAACGATCACAAGAACTGTGAGCAAAAATCACAGAACCACACAGGGGGACCCTGATACCTAGAAGAGCGGACCAAGTACAAATGGCTACATCCGTACACCCTGCGCCGCAGGACTCAAATCACTGCATGCCAGACTTCCCCCTGCTTTAAAGCCAGTACGATGTCCAGGCCCGTCTGAATTTGCTATGAGAGCATTTGGCTTATCCAGAGTGAGGATTGGGAGATTTTCATATGTCAGATAAACCAAATAAACTTTTTGAAACAACTCAAACGTGTCGTGTTTGTAGGAAAGAATGCTTCGTTGCATCCCAGAACCCCGATTACTACCTACTGTGAAGCATGGTGGTGGAAACATCATGCTTTGGGGGTGTTTTTCTGCAAAGGGGACAGGACGACTGATCCGTATTGATGGGAGGATGGATGGGGCCATGTATTGTGAGATTTTGTGTGAAAACCTCCTTCCATCAGCAAGGTCATTGAAGATGAAACGTGGCTGGGTCTTTCAGCATGACAATGATCCCAATCACACCGCCCGGGCAACGAAGGAGTGTCTTCGTAAGAAGCATTTCAAGGGGGTTTTTTTTTTCCCCCCTGGAGTGGCCTGCCAGTCTCATCTCAACCCCATAGAAATCTTTGAGGGAGTTTTTTTTTTTTTGAAAATCCGTTTGTCCCCAGCGGCGCGCCCCAAAACATCTGCTCTAGAGGAGATGCTGCATGGAGGAATGGGCCAAAATACCAGCAACAGTGTGTGAAGACCTTGTGAAGACTTAAAGAAAACGTTTGACCTCTGTCATTGCCAACAAGGGTATATAACAAAGTATTGAGATAATTTTGTTATTGACCAAATACTTATTTTCCACCATAATTTGCAAATAAATTATTTTAAAATCCTACAAAGTGATTTTCTGGATTTTTTTCTCATTTTGTCTCTCATAGTTGAGGTATAACTATGATGAAAATTACTGGCCTCTCTCATCTTTTTAAGTGGGAGAACATGCACAATTGGTGGCTGACTAAATAAATTTTTTCCCCACTGTATATAGAATAGATTAGATTGCCAGACAGAAATACAGACAGACAGATATATATATAGATGATAGACAGATAGATAGATAATAGATAGATATATAGATTGAAGACAGACAGACAGACAGACAATACGACGACAGACGATAGACAATATATCGACAGATAGATAGAAGATAGATGATAGATTGACGACCAGACAGACAGACAGCAGAGACAGACAGACAGACGACAGACAGACGACAGACAGATAGTAGCTTGCAGATAGACAGATAGACAGATAGTGGATAGATAGATAGATCAGATTGACAACAACGACAGACAATAGATAGATAAGATAATGACAGACGACAGACCGACAGACCAGACAGGACGATAATAATAGATAACTGACGACAGACAGACGACGACAGACAGACAGACAGACAGAAGATAGATAGAAAGACAGAAAGAAGATATATAGATCGATTGACATACAAAAAATTTCTTTCACCAAAACAAAAAAAATAAAGCTAAAAACAATTAAAAATATTAAAAGAACAAAAGGTATTAGTATAATAATGATTTTAATACAACACTAGCAAACCACACACACACACACACCACACACCAACAGTGTAGATAGATATATGTACAAACACATTTATAAATTCAATATATATATATTATTTAATTTCCATTTAGTCTGTTGAAGTATTAAAATAACTCAAATTAAATAAAAATAAAACTTAATAAAAGACCTATATAGACATAATAAATTCAGACATAATTCAACTAAAATTAAAATAAATAACAAATACAAATCAAATGACATAGTTTATCAGTAATCCTAAAAATAACACTGCCAAACACACATGCTAAAAAACAACAACTTACTTGCACATAGTAAGAAATGGTTATAAAAACTGAAACAGAAGTAAAACAAGTAATAGGAAAGAGGAGAAATAAAAAGCGATACTTATTAGTATAATATATATAAGCGATACTGTATTTACACCATAAGTGTCTATTGGTCGTGTCATGTTTATAATGTTTTCTATAGAATGTGTAACTATTAGTTTATTTACCTGCACGTTCCCGTAAAAGAATGTACCATTTGGAAAACGTCACAACTCTGCTGGATCTTGTGTGTGGTCCCTGACGCCCCCTGTTTGCTCCTGATGGTACAGTCCAGTGCATAGCGCCCAGTGTGGATCCAGCGAGCGGCGGAGGGAGAGTCAACATCACAGCGAGCGGCGGGGGGAGTCATCATCATCATCATCACAGCGAGCGCAGCGGGACAGAGAGATGCCGAGCCCCGAGCACTACACAAGACAAGACACGGCGAATCACACGGTTACAGGTTTGTGGATCTACGGTGTCTTTGTGTAAAATATCTGGAACTTTAATAACAACTCGGAGTTTTTGGACAGGATTCGGTCGAAGGATTAGGAGAAACTACTTTTGAAGAAACTATAGAATAGTTTCTTCAAAAGAGAGGAATAAATGCATCCCGGATCGTTTGCTTCCTACTGCCGCCGATCCTGAATGAAAGACCGGAGAAAAAGTTGTGAGATTTTACGTTAAACGGTTGTTTGAGAAGCGCGAGTACGTTGCTTTCAACTCTGGAGAGAAATATTTTCCCGCCGTTTGATTTACGTCGCTTCAAAATGTCCGATGTTGGATTGCTGCATTTGCTTCAACTTCAGAGAAAACAAAGGAACATGTGTAACCTGACTCTCTGTGTTGTACTCTTCCTGGCGTGTTCCTGCTTGCCCTTATCTTCGTGTCCTGCCCAGTGTTTGTGTGAAACCACGGTGGTGAACTGTGTTAGCCAAGACTTGAGCTCCGTCCCACAGCCCCTTCCAGAAAACACCACCGCGCTGAACACCAATGGAAACAATATAAGGAATCTGAACAATGAGTCTTTCCCCAGGCCGCTGGAACATTTAACACACCTTTATGTGTCTGGAAGCCAACTGGAGGAATTGGACTCCATGGTGTTTAAAAACTTGCCAAGTCTGCGTTTACTTGACCTCAGCAACAACAGGATTTCACAGTTCAGCGTTGAGGCTTTACTTCAAGACAACAAGCTCGAGGTTCTAAACCTCAGCAAATCCTTATACAATCACTCCTACATCGGCGTGTTTGCAGATCTATTCAAACACAGCCTACCTAAGGTTTCCCATCTTGATTTGTCCAATAATGACCTGGTGCTCCTTCCAGAAGGCGTATTCGCGGGTTTGTCGGACCTCACTGTTTTGGATTTGAGGAACAACTCCCTTGTTACAATCAGGAATGATACGTTATGCAATCGGGCACTTAAAGAGTTGGACTTACGAGACAACGCGTTGAAAGTCCTGCCCAACGTGACCCTAGAGGAGCTCAGTTCGATCCCTGATTTGCGAGTCAGACTCGCGGGAAACCCCTGGCGCTGTGATTGCAATATTGAGGACATGTTGATTTGGTTGGCGAAACATGAGTTTGTGGTAGACAGATTCAACCTAACCTGTTCTGGCCCAGCTAGACTAAAAAATGCCCCACTTTTAACCCTGAAACAATCACAGCTCTCGTGCTGGAGCAACGCCGGAGACGCGATGGACCGTGTGCTGGAGCCCTCCTATGTGTTCTTGGGGATGGTTCTTGCCCTCATTGGGGTCATCTTCCTTCTGGTCCTTTACCTTAACAGGAAAGGGATCAAGGGGTGGATGTACAATATCCGTGACGCGTGCAGAGATCATATGGAGGGATACCATTACAGATACGAGATCAACTCTGACCCGCGGCTAGCCAACCTCAGCCTCAACTCCGATGTGTGACGAGACACATTTGCAGAACTGGCTTGCACAACTGGCACGCAATGATCGGACTCTAGCTTTGCATGAATACATATATAACTAGAGGTTTGCTGTGACATGCATTCTTTTCCGTCGGATAGGACGTTAACTGGATTCTGCAAGCGTCAACCCTGTTATGCTCGCTGCAGGCTCATTCATATATGCCGGTGTGTTGCTATAATGTTGTCCATTGGCGCATGAGTCAAGAACATCAAGTGCATACGTTTAGAATTCATATTTCCTTTTTTATAAAAGCACAATGGATGGGACTGTGGAGGGAGTCTGTTTTTTCTGATGAAATCTGAAATTACAGAGTAACCTGTCTTCTTGCAATGTCAAAACAAACTGTAATGTTATTTTTTTTATAGCTTAGTTAATTTTTTCTGCAAAAAAAAAAACTTCAAACTGCCATGCATGTATTTATGTATTTTTTCATTGATGTACAATTATGGCAATATCCACTTTTTTATGATGAGTTATTGGTTTTTATATTTACATTTGTTGGCTGGACATAGATCAACTCTTTTCTAGGGGATGCCCTGTTGAATTAAAGGTCTTGCACTGATCTTTTCTCTCCAGTCCAGTGATTTTAGGTTCAGACTTTATTACCATTACAAGAGACAGACTTTTTATATGTATATAATACTTGATTATTTTTGTATTAAAATTCAGAACTTGAATTGCTTCCTTCTGACATAATCATTAGACTACTACAGTAACAGCACAGCAGGCATTATGCATATTTGATTATTTAAATAATATTAAACTAAATAGCATTATTTATTAAACTGAACATACGTCACATTCTGGAAGACTATATATTTTTCAAGGCTGTTTGTCATCCTTCAGGCCGTGAGGATAGACCACGGTAAAACAGGACCTTACACCTACTCAAGGTGCTGAAGCTGCAAAGATTTGCATAACATTCAAAAACATCTGTTCGGGATGGGCCTGCAGATCCCGGCATAATATTAAAACGACAGTCGTGAGAGACATTCATGCAACATCAATCATGACTGATCATTTCCAGAAACAGATTTAATAGCCAGCATTTAGTAGCTTGTTATTTGTGATGTTTATGCTTGAGAAGCACTGAAATCCAAATGGGCTTCTTAATGAACATTTCCTGGTCTCGTCGGGCATGTTATTCCAAAGAAAAGCAATTTGTCTTCATTTTTATCAAAGCATAATCATTTTGCCATCTCTTTCACTTGACTTCACAAATGCCTCCACTCTAAATCACCTCACTCTTTTACAAAGCAGTTGCGATTCAATCAATTTCCGACTGAAAATTACTTTTTTTGTTGTTGTTGAGAATTGTAGCATTGTTGCAAGCATGTTAGACTACAGAATCAAAACCAGCATTTCACATTGACTTGAGCCATAAGCTGTCCTCTCATATGTTGGAATCATTGTTTTTCTTTTCATTGCACTCAGGCAATGGTTGGTTATTAAACAATGAGGAAATATGATTAATTATTGACATTCATGTTTGGAATGCAAAAGGCAACTGAAATTATGTAAACAGAACTACATAATGGTACTGAATGTGGAAGCTGTGTGATTTCATATTTAAGCCTAGTGATAAGACTGGTAGCAGAACCTGAGCTGAGTGCTGTATGAGATACTTGTGGCCCATCCAAACAACAGAGCAAATATACATTTCATCTCCATTCAACCTTGTGTGACTACATGTTATTTGCTCTCTTTTAGCTTTGAATGTTATTGTGATGTACTGTAGCTTAACACAAAAATTTAGATTTATAGTGATTTGCGTTCGAACCGTAATCCAGGTTTGGATGTCATGACATGATCTTTGACGAGGTCAGTGGAGTTAACCATACATTATTCATTTAGCATTCAAGGAATGTAATGTATCAGTATGTGCGTTACCTGGGAATTGCACCCTTGATGGCATTACTATTGCTAGGCAGGCAAATGCCTTCCAGAAAGAGGTAAGTAAAATATGTTTCACATCTGAAAGTAACAACACTGAAAAAACAATAATATATTATATATTTTTTTTTACCACCAGACCCGAACAATCAGCAACATGCAATGAGTCGACCAAGCATTCACATTTGTGTACTTGCATAGTATATTTCTGGCCTGGTGTGTTTGCATTATAACCTCACATGTTTTTTTCTGGTTTATTCAGATTTGGCTGATTAGTGTTTTAAGCTACTACTACGAAGTTCTCCCAATTTCAAGTCTTGCATGGTAAGCATGAGTACCAGCGCCGTCAGCTCTTTTCAATGGTTTGTTGACATCGTTTGGCTGCAGAGCTGAGCAGGAGCTCGATGGTTGTATCAGACGTGGCTCTTTGTGTTGGGTTGAATCTGGCAGCCGATGACTTTCCAAGGAATCGCCACACCTTCCCAAGAGGACAGAGCTCGGTCGCCCCTCTCCAGGGAAGGAACAGGTGCTTGCTATCTCACGTTTCCATGGCAACAATCTCGACCTCATGCGCTCGCTGTGCGGCGGGTGACTCTCGGCAGACTTTTATTAACTACGTAGCTCAGACATGCTTGGCAGGGCAGGTGTAATTTGATGGAACAATAAAGGCGGGAGAACCTTTAAAAGAGGGCTGGTGCTTTCACTTTGCCATTGCAGCCTCTTAATAACCCCTCATGCGTATTAAACCTAGACTCCAAATAGATGAAAGCAGGATTGGATATTTAAGCCAACGGAGACTTTTTTTCCCCAAACTCTACAACTTTTGACTGCAATTAATTTCTCATTGTAGAAATCTCAGTTTTCTTGAATCTGCTTCTCTTCACATCACTCCCCAGACTGTGTTGCCATCTGTTTTCCAATTGATGTTTTAACTGTCCATCCATTCATTTTGAATACATAGCCTGCAGCATGAGACTGACACTTTTATTATTATTGTATTGCAGGGCTTGCCTAGGCTCGCATAGCAATGAAATGGCACAGAGTCTGGTCCACTTTGCAGCTTATCCACCCCACAGGAAGAGGAAGTCTTCTCACTGATACAGAATGTAAGGTGACCGACCGGAGTCTATTTTGTGGAAATTATATTGCAATTATAGGTGGGCATGAAAATATAGTAGTCAGCATTTGAAGTGGATCCAAACCTTTCATCAAAGTTGTCCTAAAATCAAAACAATACCGATCTTGTCTTGGAACAACTTAGAACTTTTTTTAAAACCTTTTCAAATGTTGACTACTGTACTTTAATACATGGCATGGCATTCCCCACAAACTGTTGTACAGATCACATGGAATATCTGTAGATTTTGTAATAATGTTTTGTCCATTGGAAACCAACAGGTACTGATGATTTCACAAACATAACTTAGGCCCTCACAGGTTGCTATACCAAAGCGTATGATATGAAGTCGCCTTGTCCGCAATGGCCAAACGCATATAGTAGTGAAAGAACTATTCAATTAGTCAGCAAAACCCCAATTAATTCGTTAAAATTAAAGAGTGTAATTTCTGTGCCACTGGCATCATTAAATAGAATAAAATAGAAATAGAAATTGATAGAAAATTAACTATAGATAACAACCTTCGGTTCTCCCAAACACTCCCCGTGTTGGACAAACTGATAGTTTTGTTGTTACTTGCTTTTACCAATTAATATAATGATTGAATTTAACAGACTACAATTTTAATTTAAACTTAATACAGTTACCCATATACCTGGGACACAGCTGTAATGTACCCAAAACTATGTAAATACAATTATAAAAAATACTGATTTACTGTGCTATTTATGATCATAGGTCACTATTTTAGGGACTATTTTTCCTCAATAGGGTAATGCATGTGGAACCATATTCCAGTGTTTACAGAACAACATTCTTCATCTTAAAAGTATTGCAAAGTTATGAGGACTTAGATTACATAATGCATTACTGGCTAGATATCCTGCAGTCTCCACAAACAATTTGTTGGTTCAAAAAGCAGCTTTTAAAGTCCTTAACAGATCATTTGATCATATTATCCACATTTTATCATTGCTATCATCTACCTGTTGTGTTCTGATGAAGGATAATGATAAATGATAGGACAAAATACTGCTACTTATGAAGCACTTAGTAAGTCTAGTTTCTCACTGTGTGATCTTCTATCGTGCCATAATCTGGCACACTCATAGTTACAAAATCTTCTCTGGAATAATCTGGAAATGTTTGGGACTCGCACTTACTTTCCAGACTAAATTATTTTCCTAGTCTTGTAGTTACATTCCATTAGTTAGATCTGAGGAATCACTATAAAAATATCACTCATGCAACATTCTCACTTTTCTTCTTATGCCTTTGAATACCAATATTCATCTGTGTCGGCACCACAGCCTGTTTACAAATTAAGCATTGTCATCATCTAAACATCATAATTTTTGAGGGTTTCTTTTCTTTGTGTGGAAAAAGATTTAAAAGGGATGAGCTACTTTGAGAATATATTGTGAAGAAATTTACACTGACATCTCAAACACATATAGTGGCAGTATATCACACTCATAGAGCATATCCATACCCCATATCTCTAATTATGACATTAAGGGAAAGACTCCTCCTGCTTAATATGGAGTTATGATGCATTATACAGTGCCAGTTCATCCTTCCCTGCTGAGTGTTATTAAATGGCTGTAACAATAAATGAAGATGAATACGAGTCGATAGCCTTGCCAGTCCAATGCGGCAGTTCTCTGAGAACAAAATGAGACACATGCCTGCAGAAAGGAAAGAATGACCTTCATTTATTCTGATAAAACACTGTTCTCAACCCTTGAAATAATACCCTGTAGTTACCAAGAAAGGTCAACCGCTACAGTGAACAAAGGGGAATTGTGATTGCAATGTGAATGAGTTTGGTTAATGATGATTGGAAGGCGTTTTCAAAGTGATTGGTACGTCAATACCTCTTCCAGCCTTTGTTACCTGCACTATGAAAACAAAATCAGGAGACATACCACAACTTAATGCATGGTTGTGAGTTAAAAACCCAAATGTATTCATTTAATTAAACCTCTCAAGTTGCAAACATTATTTTCCCATATACAAATGCAATATACAGTTTGTACATCAAATTTCCATATATTAAATATTTTGTCATATGAAGTAAAAGCATGTACTGTATGAAACCTATATTAGAAAATAGAATACTTTTTATATATTAACATACATATCTAGACCATACAAATACTCATGTTTTGGGGGGGGGGTTTTAAATATTTATTTGGAATGGTCATCCTAAACCCATTAAACAAACAGTCGATATGATAATATCACAGTAATTTCAAAATTATTACAAAACCATATGAAAATCTACTGATTTATGTATAATTAAGTTGTGTGTTATATACATATATATATATATGTATTTTGCATATATACATACAACAATAATACTCATTGTATAGCATATTGTATATTAGCATATACAATTTAGTATGGGGATTTTATTTATGTTAGAAACTTATATCTTCATCTACCCAGAGAATATACTTATGTAAAAAATTATATATCGTCGTATAGGTGACATATATGCAAGTCCACTCCTGATATAGGGCAATATACAGTATATTACATTTCCATATGGGCTGAGGCGTTCTGTTGACGTAATGATGTTGATCATAATTACACAACTTAATATTGTGTGCAATTTAAACTGTTTTTAACTGAAAGTTTATTAATTATTCGTATTTCCTTTTAAATAAACAAGTAACTTACTCAAATTGTCTTGATAACTGAAAACTAGGCAGTGGATTTTTAGTTCCCAGCATGCTTTGCATAGTACTGGATAAGGATAATAAATGTTGAAATTAAGTGTTATTTTATTTTATGTTGTTGTTTTTGTTGTTTACTCCTAAATTGAAAAACCCCATTATAAAACCCATAGGAAAAATCTCACGGCACCCATAGCGAATCAACCTTCTGGGTTTTGACGTCACGGCTGCAGCACTCTATATATGAGGTGTTTTTAAGTAAACTGGTTTGATTAGTGAATATTTTGGTGTTGAACAAACTAGCCCTCCTGACCCATTTAATGTAAGCAGAGCTGTACGGTTGGCACAAATCGCACAAGAGCCCTCGACCCACTGTCAAGTACTGCGCTGATAGCAACATGCTGCGGCCACATTTCTGGGGTCCTGTGCGTCATGTCATGGTATTTAAGATTTCTATTTTTAATTGACTGCAAGATACCCTACACGTTAACCTTTAAAGTGTGGTAGTACAGTGCATGACGTTTCAGAGAGAAACAGTTAAACAGTTCCTGTGGAGGTGCATTCATACACAAACGCTGCCTGATGTCTTTAATTTACACAATCGAGCTACAGTCTTTAAGTTTACATGATATAATGCGTTATCAGTTTTGAAGGATTGTGCATCACCTCTGTCTTTTATCATAAATGCACAGCACCAAGGCGAGTTGTAGTCTGATTACCATGTATATGAACCTACAATCACATTAGTCCTGTTAGTTTGACTTTGACTGATATCATTTCAGTATAAAATGTTTGCCACTTAAATTTTGGTTGTCTTCACACAAAGCTATTGTGTGACTCGGAAGACATGAAATATAGTGCAGAAGTCTAATTTAAAGTCTGATTTGGAGTTTGACAGAATAAATCAGCATCCACTTTCTTTCTATGAAAAAGAGCAGCTCCCGCATTCTGTCCTGAAAATAACATGAGAGAGAATAAAGGTTTATTTTGGGAAAACTGTTCTTTTATTAAGTATACTAGGCTAGAAAATCAAATAGGATGTGAGTGGACAGCATATCTTTACACCCAGGGGGTGTTTTCAGGTTTGACGTAGATAAGAGTTTGAGTCACTTGTGAATTCTCCCTATTTGGACAGAGATAGCTTTCCATGAGGAGGTAAACGACCCAGTGTTATTTTTTTAAATATATTTTTTCACAGACTTTCTCATTTATTTTGACATTTGACAAATACTCAAGCTAAATTTCCCTTTGCTCTGTCGGTGCACCTTCATTATGGATTTTGACCTTTTTGCCAATTTTATGGGTAAAATAACAGTTGGTGGTTCAAATATTGCTCTGGAATCCCATCTGACATAAAAAGAAAATTAAATCGATAAGCAGAGTCTGATCCTGGAAACTGTGCAGAGCGCCCACTTCATCATCATACAAGATCTTCATCTAAATCTTTTTTTTTTTCTTGTTAACACTTTACAATAAGGTTCAATTAACATTAGTTAACATATCATGAACTAACCATTAATACTATTTTGTACCATTTATTAGCTAATGTACATTTACAATGTATTTCAAGTTGAATAAATTCATATTATGAACAAACATGAATTAATAATGAAACTATATAATATAGCTGCAAGTAGGCATGGGCCGGTATGATTTTGACGGTATGATAACCTTAAGCAAAAATATCACTGTTTCACGGTATCACGGTATTGCGGTTACAGCTTTAAAATGTGATTTGTTAAATGTCTGGGTAAAAAAAAATAATAATAATTTTTTCCACTGAACACAATACATTTTATTTTTGAGCAACATACAAAATATTTGGAACAGTAGTATTTGTTTATTTTTTCTTTGATTTGTTTCTGAAATGTTTGCTGAATTGTGGGCTGTCCTGCAGCTTTTGATTTGCTGCTAGAGCTACTGCTGTCCTAAAAAGAAGAAAAATAAAGACTGACATCTTTATTTAACCTAAATCTGTAATTACGGTTATTTAACTGTAATTATATAATTCATATACATATCATTGATATCATTTCATATCATTTAGTTATATAAATTCATACACATAATTTGATTTAATAATAACCCCCAAACATTTTTTTTTTTTTTTGAAGCAAAAACAGAATGTTCTGACTAGCTTTGTGAAATTATAATACATGCCTGAACGAAGCAAACAGCAGAAGCTCTGAATGAGATGCAGATTCTCTCTCTGACAGCAGGAGGCGCTCATGGAACACCAGATATGGGGTTTCCTGGTTACCGCTGTAAACAAAGCAGCACTGCGCTGAAACACTGCTTTAATATTCACTATACAGAGCCGAGATTAAAAGAAAATACCATCTAAACTTTCCTAAAGACAGTAAGTTCCCCTCAGACACACATTCATATAACCCCAAATCAATATTTTCTTCCACTGTTTTTTTCTCTGGATCATAATCAGTGCGTTAGCTGTCCTGTTCGTATTTTTCTCATTGCGTCCGTCTTCAGCATCTCTGGCCTTTGTTAAAGGAACACTCCACTATTTTTGAAAATAGGTTAATTTTCCAACTCCCCTAGAGTTAAACAATTGAGTTTCACCGTTTTTGAATCCATTCAGCCGATCTCCGGTCGGCGGTAGCACTTTGTAGCTGTACTTAGCACAGATCATTGAATCTGACTTAGACCAGTATCATCTCGCTCAAAAATGACCAAAATAATTGAAGAATATTTTCCTATTTTAACTTTGAGTCTTCTGTATTACTTGGTGTACTAAGAACGACGACGAAAAAAAAAGTAGCGATTTTCTAGGCCGATATGGCTAGGAACTATACTCTCATTCCGGCATAATAATCAAGGAACTTTCCTGTCGTACCATGGGCGCGCCCCAGATCTCAACGCAGCAAAGCCTCACTCGCTTCCCGCTTCAGATCAACCTTTCACCATGGCGCTTCCTAGCTGCAGCGTCGTATGCAGCCGGGCCTCCGGCTCTTGTAGCAGACGCTAGCGCGAGGCCGCCTCCGCTAGCGACACAGGCCGTGTTGCAAATAAATTTTTAGGTAAAGTCGCTAAAAGGAAGGTCGTTTTGTTGCTAAAAGTTGTTAAATGACGTTGTGCCATAAAGGACGTTTTCATTTTGTAACCATGATGCAAAACTGTAGAATACACAACGAAATTACTCTGATTTTCTGAATTTTACTAGCATTTATACCCGTATTTTAAATTACACATTCCACTCAGATAAATGGATGAAAAATATATAATTTAGAGAGAAAATTAGTTCAACTATGTACCCAGATGATTAACAATTATAGGCACAACCTAACAACTAAGGTGTATCATAAAGAGATAATTATTATCGAACAAGTGCAACTAGCAACCTAATTCACATGTGATGTGCGTATTGCTAGGCACCTCTCTCCAAATCTCCAGCTGATGTGCCACTTGGCTAGCTTTTCAATACTTTCTTCTTCGTGTGGTTAAGAGAAAAATGCATGTCTTTTTAGCATTTTATCACTTTTAAAATATGCTAAAAGTTGCCAAATACGTTTTTAAATAGCTAATTTGTTGCTATGTGCTCTGGAAAACGAGTTGCTACGGTAGTCCGAGAAGCTGCTAAATCTGGCAACAAAATTACTAAATTGGCAATGCTGCAGGCTACTCAGGCATTTCAGCATTTCCCGTCAAATGTCACAAACCACTCCCCTTTCCCGCGGCCTACAGCTAAAGCAGCTGAAGCAAGCATGAGGCTGTCTCCGCTTGCAACACAAGCCCTTACATCTCAGTCTTTCCCGCTGCTACTTCTAAACCCTTTCCTTTTCAGTGGCCACCAGTTCCCATAGCAGACGCTAGCGTGAGGCTGCCTCCGCTAGCAGTGCAGGCTACACAGGTTCTTCAAGACTCCCTTGCCGTGGCCTAGAGCTATAGCAGGTGAAGCAAGTGTGAGGCTGCCTCCGCTTGCAACACAGACCCACACATCTCTTTCTTTTCCTCCATTTTTTTCTTACGCTTCTCTCAGTTTCCCACCTCAAGCCCCGGAGGCCGATATTAAGCGTGAGGCTGCCTGCACCGACAATTGACTGCTCTTCTCCCTCACAGCTCTCTACTTCATTTAAAATAAAAATATTCTCTTTTCATAACAACATCACTGCCCGTCCCACCAAATGCCGTTGCCTCGGAGCCACCTCCAGTGGCTCACAACATCGGAGCACAGAACCTGGCAGGTGCGGACATAGACCCCTCATCTAAGGACGTCACTAACGATTAATTGGGTAACAGAGTTATCGGTTGATTATTCTATAGCCTTCAATAGCTACATTCGATCGGACCACTCCCATATAAAGGAAGCCCACCGAACACCATCAGCCGACCCCTTTAACGCCAGTCCATCCCTGTTCACTCAAACTCCAGACCCACCATAGCCACCCCTTTTAACACCACCAAATCCACCCATAGCGGCTCATCTCCACTTCAACCACCCCAGCAACACCCCGCTCCCGCAGGAGCCTTATCTGTATTTCCCCACTGCCGCAGCAGTGACTGCTCCCGCAGGAGCCTTTATCTGTATTTCCCAACTGCCGCAGCAGTGACTGCTCCCGCAGGAGCCTTATCTGTATTTCCCCACTGCCGCAGTAGTGTCTGCTCCCGCAGGAGCCTTTTTCTGTATTTCCCCACTGCAGTAGCAGTGTCTGCTCTCGCAGGAGCATTATCTGTATTTCCCCACTGCCGCAGTAGTGACTGCTCCCGCAGGAACCTTTATCTGTATTTCCCCACTGCCGCAGCAGTGTCTGCTCCCGCAGGAGCCTTATCTGTATTTCCCCACTGCCTCAGGCAGGACATGCTCCCGCAGAGCCTTATCTGTATTCCCCAGTGCACGCATTAGTGCTGCTCCCGCAGTAACTTATCGGTATTTTCCCACTCCACTGCCACACCCCACCCAGCATGACTGCTCCAAGGAGCCTTATCTGTTTTCCCCATGCCTCAGCAGTGACTGCTCCCTAGGAGCCTTATCTTATTTTCCCACTGCCCGCCTAGTGACCTGCGTGGCCCGCAGGAACCTTACTGTATTTCCTTCCCCACTCCCTGAGCGGTGTCTGCTCCCGCAGGAGCCTTTTCTGTATTTATCTACTGCTGCAGCAGTGTCTGCTCCCGCAGGAGCCTTTTCTGTATTTCCCCACTGCCGCAGCAGTGTCTGCTCCCGCAGGAGCCTTTATCTGTATTTGCCAACTGCCGCAGCAGTGACTGCTCCCACAGGAGCCTTTATCTATATTTCCCCACTGCCGCAACAGTGTCTGCTCCTGCAGGAACCTTTTCTGTATTTCCCCACTGCCGCAGTAGTGTCTGCTCCCACAGGAGCCTTTTGTGTATTTCCCCAGTGCCGCAGTAGTGACTGCTCCCGCAGGAACCTTTATCTGTATTTCCCCACTGCCGCAGTAGTGTCTGCTCCCGCAGGAGCCTTTTCTGTATTTTCCCACTGCCGCAGCAGTGACTGCTCCTACAGGAGCCTTTTATCTATATTTCCGCATTGCCGCAGCAGTGTCTGCTCCCGCAGGTGCCTTTATCTGTATTTCCCCACTGCCTCAGCAGTGACTGCTCCCGCAGGAGCCATTATCTGTATTTCCCCAATGCCGCAGCAGTGCCCGCTCCTGCAGGAGCCATTATATATATTTCCCCACTGCCACAGTATTGACGCTCCCGCAGTAAAAAAAAAAAAAAAAAGTAGCCTTATCTGTATTTTTCCCCTGCGGTGCAGTGGTTGCCCCGCAGGACTTATCTATATTTCACACTGCGGCAGCCTTGTCGCCCTGCAGGAGCCCTTATCTTCTTTTTCCACTGCCGCAGCAGTACCCCATCCCGCAGGAGCCAAACTCTCTTTTCTAAGGCCACAGCAGTGCCGCTACTACAAGCGACGTCCAGCATCCCATCAGCCCTAAGCTCTGCAAGGTTGTGGTTATCAAGCCCATTCTGCTGCTGTCCGCGTTAATCGCATCTTTGGGGGGGCCTCTGTTTTCGCGCAAATACCGAGCTCAGAGCCCCTCTCACCGGACAAGGGGGAGTGCGCCGGGTTCAAAAGACTTACAGAGCACAGAGCCCTCTCTCCCTGACAGCACCCAAATACGCATAACCTTTACTCTGTTTATTATATGTAAGTTTGAACTTGTGAATAATAATAAGAATTCTAATGGATACAATAGGAGCCATCGCACCTTTGGTGCTTGGCCCCTAATTAAAGGTTCAGTAAATGATTTCAGAGAAACGTTGTTGATATTTGAAATCACCAAACACACCCCTATCCAGAAGTTCACTCCCCTTTCTTGATAGCTCCACCCCCAAATTCACAAAGGCTGTATCAGAAATCGCCCCCTATACCCTTATTCACTATTCCCTACATTAGTTCACTCTACAGTTCACTTGAAGAAGCGAATGAAAACGAGTGAGTGAATTTGGACACTGAGTGCACCGGAAGGACTGCCGCTTTTGCATAGTTTGCTTGCTGTTTAATAATCATTTGAAACGGGCAGCTCCAGTAGTAAGATTAAAGGATTTATCTTGAACTCTGTCATGGAAATTATGTATGAACCATAGTTTAAAAATTTAATAATGAATTTACAATAAATGTGTACCTGTGTTGTATTGCGCCATGGACAAGTGCTTTTAAAATGAATGGATGAGTCAGCTGCGGGCGACATCTTCTGGCGAGACGCGGAAATTTATTCGGCATGCCACTCTCACTGCATTATGGGTATTCTCTAGCTGTTGAGTGTACATCAGTTGTATACTTGTTTTTGCGGTGCATTGTGGGATTGAATGAGTGCACTCGAGAACATCCGCTATGGTTTCGGACACCACTAAAAATGTCTGTCCCCTCAAATAGTGCCCTATTACAGGGTATGGGGGCAATTTCGAATACAGCCAAACATGCTATACAACACAGGCACCTCCCCCTTAGTGAGTGGACAAGCCCCATACTGCTGATTGGCTACAAATGTGTTTTGGTGCTCGATCTGATCCACTTTCAACAGCGTTTCTCAGAAATCGCTTACTGCACAGAAGGCTGCCCAGATTAATAAAACCAGTAAAAGATGTTGTTTATTGTTATTCCATGATACTTACATAATGTAATTTATAACTAATAATAAAGAATTGGAAAGTTTGAATGTTTACCTCTACCCTCGCTGAAGTGCTTTGAGTTATTCAGTGTATTGATGTAATTGAGTGGCTCGTCTTATTTGTCTTTTTTTTCTATTCTATTTGCATCATTGAATCATTGTTTTCCTGTTTATTTGTGTAAAGCTGCTTTGACATAATCTGTATTGTATAAAGTGCTATAGAAATAAAGGTGACTTGACTTTTTTTAATAATGGCCAATAGCATTTTGTTTACATAACAGCCCGGCAAAGCCATATTTGACCGCTTTTGACAGCTACAGTTGCATTCAGTTGTATTCTATCAGTCTAAAAGATTCCACCTTTAGATTTAATATGAAAGTGTTGCTATAAAAAAAAGTGACAAAAAAGCAGGGAAACTGAAGTGCAGATTGATTTAATCAAAATCATTGATCCATATGGTGGTGGAGAGAGACTTTCAAATGCATATATCTTCTAAATGCACATTTTTGCTTTGATTTGGATCACATTAGATCTATGACTGATTATTGGGGGGGGAAATGTAGAATGGGGCTTTGTTATATTCATCAGTTATTGATTGGATGTTGAGATATGGGCGTGGCTCTCAAACGAAAAGGCAGATGACTGTGAGATTGAGGGGGCGGAGTTTAAGAAGACTAATTGATTGGAGAAGTCTGTATCACCAGTGAGAAGTCTGACAGTTTTTGCTGGAAGATCCAGGTACGACATTTTAATTAAACATTACAAGGTCAAAACAATGTCAAAAAAAGTTAAACATATGCATGGATGAATTGTTCACAATAAGAACTATAACATTTACAAAATGTAGAAAATGCTCTGTTGCATATGTATCCATGACTTTCCGTAACACTTGCATCAAAACAACTGCCATTTTAGTAAAACTGTAGAGATCCTAATCCCGTCCCAATCAGGACATGCAATGACAGGTTTCATATGTTAACAATAAGGAAATGATTGTAAGTCAAGAGTTGAGTTGTGCAAGTCAGACTCCGGCAGCTGTGTTCTGTTGTGCTGGAGGAAGACAGTTGTGCTGTGAAGTGTAACAACCGATAGCGACTGTGAGCTTGAGGAAAGAGAACATTGCCATCAATCTGTCCATTTACTGGCTGATGGAGGGTCTGTGATAGAAAGCGTATTCAGTGGGAGTTTTGGGGAATGTATTTCCAAGCTAAGGCTCTGATCCAAGATGGTGATCTGCAGACTCATATGCAGTCACCTTCAGAGTCAGCATCTGAAATGAAACCTCGCAAGCGACTGATTTGATCACTACAGCGGCTTCATGCTAATAGCGCTCCTCATGTGAAGTGTACTCGACTCTTTGATTGATTTCAAGAGCATGTTGCTAAGCTAATGATGCAATAATCTAATAAGCATAAAAATATCCATTCACACACCTGTGGAAACTTGTTTCCACCATGGAATTAAAATAATAATACATTTTAGACTTTTTATATCAGAATTCTGATTTTATTTCTCAAAATTGCAAAATATTAACTCAGAATTCAGATTTTCTTTCTCGCAGTTTAAAGTTGAAATCTCACAATTCTGATGTTTTGGTTTCCACTGTGAAATAAAAAATAAAAAGTGTAATTCTTACTGTTAATAGTTCATATCACGCAATTCCGAGTTTATACCTTGCAATTCTGACTTCTTTCTCAGATAAAATTTGCAGTTACCTTATATATTCATTCATTCATTCATTTATTCATTCTGCGGCAGAAACCGGTTTCCATACACACACCCCTTTAAAACAAAAAAAATACAGGAATTTGTTCTGCTAGAGATTTAACTTCTTTCTTCATCAGTAAGAAATTCAGTGAAACAGCTGAAAAAAGTGCTGAAAAAAATGTTGAAAAACGTAGCTAGAAACTTTTCACTGTAGACTTTTCATCTTTTTTTTTCTTGTTTTTGGTTCAAGCAGTTCAAGCTTTGGGCAAAATAAATGTTGGCAGGGGACAGGTCAGGGGAAAAAGAAAGTCTATTTCATGCCTCATTATGCTAAAGCATAACGGCTGATAAACACCGAATATTGCTTTTTTCCATAAAAGTGAAAAACTAATCACATTTAGGAGCAGCTCTGTGTGGCAGTCCTGAGCCCACATTCACGCATCAATCCAACTTCTCATTATTGACACCCACAACTACTACACACATTCCCAGTGCTACAGGCCTCGGAGACGAGAACATCAAGTCCACCCTGCTCTCGATACTTCGCTTTCATCGTTCCAAAACAAGAGGGCATCTCATTTTACGAATCTGTAAGGTGCACGGAAATCCAAAAAAATGCAGTTATGGGGTCACATTAAATATCTGGTCCAGTAGAACATAAATTAGGTAAAGATGTCTCTTGCTTCTCCAGAAGAAGCAAATCTTGATTTTAGTTTTTCTATCTACAGGGGCTCCAAAATTTTAAGTTGTAGCCCCCTGGATGCTGAGTGTAATTTCTACTGGACATGAAAGTACGCGCTATGTTTTGTTTTCTGTATTCAAGCCAAGTGGTCATGCAGTCAGCGCTGGTGGTTGTTGATTGGTTGCGCAGGTGTTAGTTGCCATTTTCATTGCCATAGAGATTTAAAGTGTGGTCCCGGGAGATTGTCATCGTACCTACAAGTAAGATTGACGGTCACTGACATGCTAACATGCTTGAATCGCTATACACAACCCAACCAGATCAAATCAATTCCCGCTTATTATACTAGTTTCCCTCTTAGATCCCTCAACCGCGCTTGTGCCCTTTCCAATATATTTCGCCATCTGAACTTAAAAAGGGGTTCTAATCTGAATGATGAGGTACTGACCCCATGTCAGTAAAAGTTCAATTTCATTTTCTTTTCGAAATTATATGAAACTCGCCCTAATATTATTCTTTCAGGGTTTATTTAAGCGCAGGTGCTTTGTGTAACTGCTGTATTTCTTCGTTTCCAAAGCTGAATTATAGTTTTCTTTCAGTCCTCCCTCTGCTTTGTTTGTTTGTGTCAACAATTATAATAACACCATAATCACTTTCTTAGCTAAATGTGAGGTTTTTACGCTTCCTAAAACCGTTTTATTTTTGCAACTGTGAAGTTTGCTCAAATCATAGGTTACTACCACGATCTCGTGGCAAAATGCGTACCTATTTTACGAGGTGTCGCTTTTGTATGAAATTTCGTATTCACGTGGAATTGGTCCGAACATACCTTTTTCGAAACAAAGGAAGGATCGAAGGCCCGTCCCTAACCTCAGCGCAAACATATCCATCAATGGGATATAGCAGAATTGTACGGAAGCCGTACAGATAAAAGAAGCAAACAATTACCACCAATTTATTAAAACAAACAAATTGCAACGAGATTTAAATGTTTTTACTGTCATTTTTACAGTTCAGTAGCTACAGAGACGATGTTGTTTTTTCAAAGTATGTTGCTATCCAACAGCATTTAAGTTCTATTCTAATATCGAATGTTTTTTCAACCTGCCATGATTCCAATTGTTTTTCTCCATTTTTGAAAGAAAAATTAGTTTTTATTAAACCTGCACCTTCTCTAACGGTCTGTTTATATTGTTTGCTCATCTTTTTACTCAAACTATACGTCCACATAATACGCAGGCATAAAGTCAGTGACACATCCGTTTTCCATGCCGACTTCAAACAACGGTTCTGTCTTTGCTGCGTGCAATTTTTAATGGGCCTTTTTTCTTCTTAGAAATTGGTAATGCATAAACATCACATGTGTGAACAGTCTTCATGAAACTATCAAGACGACCCTTCCTGACTTCTATTTTTCCTATGAAAAAACTGTAACTGAATGTGAGACGTTTTATCAAATCAAAAAGGATGTTGATATTTATGGTCCATGCGGTACTGTATTGTCAACAACGGTGTTTAGCAAAAACAATATGGATTCATTCAAATTCTAGTCTATAGTCTTCAAATATACAGAATAAATCCACTAATCCCAACATTTGTTGTACACTGCAAATGATGCCGGATGCATTCAGGATTGGTGAAACATATCGCTATGATACAGATGCCTACTCGTACGCTGCGTTCTTCACCGCTGTCCTTTTACTGTGTGTTTTAATTTTGTTTTTGCAGGCAAGCCACGCACCACATATTACATATTCATCTAAACACCTTGTGGCGCTCATAGACATGGACAGCGTCCCTAGATTTTTCCGTTTAATAGTATATGCTTTCACTCGTACTTACAGCAAAGAACAAAAAAAGAACCTATCCGAGTTAACTCGGGTGTGGGGGGGGGCCCTTGATCCACATTCAGTCTCTTGCTAGTTAGGTCCAGTGAGTGACCCAAGCACACAAGCGTCTGTGCTCGCTTCTCACTTGCCAGTAGTGTCCGCTAAGAACAACGGTGTTTCTGAACCCTACATATAGGCCATTGTCCCTTTTATAGTCACGTGCCACTACAAGCAACTCAAGCCTTTTATGTTTTTCGAATTTTGCTCACACTTGTCTTTTTTAGTAGTGCCACTTTAATATAGACAACTAATTGCAAGATTTCATTGACAGACTTCTCACCTGTTGACGAACGCATGTTGCACAAGAGCAAACAGTAAACAGCAGCCAGTGAGCTGCAAGACCAACGGTCTATCAGGAACTGAGAGTAATAACATCAATAACAAAAGAAAACATCTAACTGCCACGTCCTCCTCCGTAACACCGTGCTCAGCATCCATGTTTTCCCCCGTAAGTTTCCTCGTCATGCTAAAAAAAACAAACCCCCGCAAGCCGATGCTTCCCTGTATCTGTTTTGACTGTTGTCAAACATCCGCTCTTCATGTTGCTCTTGGGTGAGAATCGTATTCAGGCCAGCCGTGATAAAGGAAATGAATATATTGACTCATAATCTGAAGCTCACAGGGTTCCCCCCCCCCCCCTGTGATTAGTTATTGTAGTACATTTTGCACCGACACCCACTGATTTACAGAGACTGTGACTCGTTATGTGTGCATGTGTTCTTGGCATAGCACTAACAGTATCTACTGTATCCATGTCCCCTCCTCTACTATGACACATTGGCCACATTCACCCAACATGTGTAAATCTGGCACTCTATAGTTTAAAGTTTTAGATTTCCCTGATTTCATAAACCAGAAATTAGCCCTAAAGTTGTTCAATGCCATTTTTTGGACTGCTGTATGAGCTCTGAAGTTGTCCATTTTTAAAGTATTACACTTTATTTCAGTGTTTATTTTTAGTGTCATTGATTATGCTACTACATTTGATCTTAATATTTGAATTTGTTACCATTTAGATTTATAGACTTTACTTTATTTTTTCTTTTTATTTAGTTTTTTTTTTTTATAATTCCTGTTTTTTAAAGTTAATTCTTAGTTGGTTTTTTCGATTTTTTGCCTATTTCTGAATATTTTTTCATGCCTACCGATTTATTTTTTATCATTTTGTTTTTAACATTTAATTTTCCTTTTCATTTTTTGCCAATTTTGATAGTTTTTTTCAGTCCCACATATTTTTATTATTGGTTAGTTACTTACTTTCAATTCAGTGTTTTTTTAGTATCCCTTGAGATATACCTACCGTTTTTTTTTAGTAAATCAATTTTGACCTACGTTTTTTATTTTATTTTTTTTTATAATTTTTAACATTCACTCAGCTTATCTTTGCCTTTTTTTTTGTGTTTTTTGTCATTTTTACTAGTTTTTGTGTATACATAATGTCTATGTAGTTTTTATTTATTTTATTTCAGTTTTAGTTTTTTTAGTACATCAAGTTAAAATAAATTAAAGTGGGAAATGTTGCTTTTGCAGCTACCTGAAAAATATCGATACTTTTCAGGTACCACTGTTTTTATTTTTTTCAAGTAACAATTTCTTTTTATGGTTTTTATGGTTTTAGTTTAAAGTTTTAGATTTAGTTAACTGTAATAACCCTGCTTCAAGTTAAACCTAAGAAAAAGAGCCCTTAAAATGAAGCAGTTATTACATTGCAAGAGATGTTACTTGCAAACAGACCAGTTATTACTGTATTTGCTAGGCAAGTGTTAATTTTTGCCCTTCCTATAATTAATAACTACTAAGTATAAAGAACAAATGTTTTGCACAAGAACAAATGAGTGTTGGTTGAACTCATAAAGAAAAGAGCGTCTCTGGAGCGTCACGACACACATTATTAAGCATCTGGTAATGAGATGTGCATCAGTGGTGCATGAGAGAGAGAATAATGATCACACACGGCCTGCACAGAGACACACACTCTTACATTACCACTGCATATTAGACTTATTTTTCAAGATAGGTATGAGCTCTCCGTGATGTGAACAGTGTGTCCCGCGTCTCTCTCCCCTGGAGACACACACAGGTTTACTCAGCCTGACCCTGTCGACAGGGAAATAAAACAATGTTCTTTGGGACACACAGTATGGGAGATTTATAACGAACTGCTTTTAATTACTTCAATGTACCATTTACCTGCTCTCAGGAGGAATGAACAAACAAGTTCCACTGCGCCACTTTACAGAAAAGAATTCACACACCTGAATACCTGCTTCGACTTCAGTATACAACACATGAATTGATTTTTTCAATGTTCATATTTAGTTAAATCACAAAGCAGGCTGGAGAAAGCCATCTTACTGAAAGTACTAGATAAAAAAAAAAATTATTTAAAGAATTTTTGTGTGAAACTGAGAAATTTTGAAGATTCAAAATGTATTCAGCTTTTTTCATACAACACTTAAAAGTGATCACAACTGTTTCAAAAGGCAAAAAAAGTAGGCCATACATTATTTATTTATTTATGACAGTTGTGGTCACCAGTGCTATTTAACTATGATTTACATACTATTATAGCTTTTTTTGATATTTTAATAAGCTTTATATTTTTATATTTTCAGGGTTCATTTTAGTGTTATGATGCGAAGAGATGAGGCAAAGATCAAGAATCCACTTGCATGCACATTTTATTAACAGTTATAAATACAGATAGTCAAGAACTGAGAAACAGGCAAAAATCCAAAAGAGCACAAAAACAAGGACATACAAGATCCTCGAGTGGAACAAGAACTCTGAAAACAGCAAACAACGACTCACCAAACATGACTGAAACACAAGGGCTTATATACACAGAGAGCATGGGGATAATTAATTATAGGTGTGACTAATCAGGGTAACGTCTCGGTTATGTACGTAACCCTTGTTCCCTGATGCAGGGATCAGAGACGTTATGTCGTGACGACATTAGGAGTCAACTTGGGAGCCCCAATCATCTCTGACTTTAAGAGAAACACCATGGATTTTACATGCTGAGCCACTCCCCATACATTCATTCAGTGCATCCACTCATTCAGGTTTTAGGCTGAGGAGCCGAGAACAACCGCATCAGCGATTGGTTCAGGGTTGTGGCATGGAGACATAACGTCTCCGTTCCGTCCATCAAGGAACGTGGGTTACGTACATAACCAAGACGTTCCCTATCTGTCGGTCACTAACGACTTTATGTGTGTTGTTCGATGTCACGACATGAGGGGTCTATGGATGATTGGATCTCCGACAACTGACCTGGCCGTCAACCCTGGGCAGCTGCTAATGTTGACAAGCCCAGCTTGTCAGACGCAAATTACTACGCAAAGGTTGTACCAACCCCATCCCCCAGCACAAATTTGCTGACCTTGGTGAGTACATCACTGTTTGAAATAGCCATGCTGCTGTTCGGTCCACAAAAGTTTTCTTCTAAATAAGGTTTTCAACCTTCTGTGAAAGATTGTTCTATACAGCTTTATACAGCTTGGCGGTAACGAAGGGGAAGCAAGCCTGCCAAGGGGGAAGGTTCGCACCGGAGGCCCATCCTACCCTAGGATGGTGACACTGTAGGTGAGACACTGAATGTGAACCTGCACCTATAGGGGCTAGAACTAATACAAAACAGGTCTTCCTAAGCAGATCCCTCCTGGGAGTATGTTAATGTTAACTGCTGCCAGCATAGACTGTTTAGAGCTGGGCTTATCAGGGATAGACACGTTGTTTTATGAACCCCTGAACCTTTACCATGGATAGAAAACAAATGTGATCTCGCTCATGAGTGGAATCATCTATGTATCTTGCCTGGCCCAGAAACGGGCGACCTACTGGACCTCCGGCATGGACTAACGCCCTAGTTACCCGGCCTGACACTTCTCGGCCACAACGTCCATGAACATCGCCCAAGGTCTGGAGTGCTCTACTGGGTTTTACAAATCGTCCCAGGAACTCCACTGGTAGAAGAAAGGCCTTACTTAGCATCCTGTGTGAGGTGTTACCTGCCGCAGAAGCGCTAGACACTGAGCCAGTGTCCTTCCCCTACTTACCCTTTTACCCACACAACTGGAGAGACGGCTCTACACAAGGTGTAAACCTTGCTAAAGATTGAGTGTTCCCCCAGGACAACGTGAGAGCAGTCTCGCTGGAACACAAGGCCACTCTTGCTGGAGGTCCCCGACCCTCTTTGATGAGGTGAGGCAATCCAGGATCCACCTGTCTTAATGACATAGGTCCTGTATTTCATCATCAACAGATCATCCAGCAGCTTCAAAGGTACCCCCTCTGAAAGTCCAGCCAGATGACAGAGAGATCCCGGAGGGCACCATGGGTGACCTAGGAGTTTACCTTCTTGCACCCCTCTGGAACCTAATGAACAGGCATTGTTTTCCCATGGACCAAGCACACTCCACTGAATCATGACGTGTGCTGCGATAGCACCAACATACTACTTTCAAGGTGCTCTAGATTAACAGCCTAAGCTCCCATGTCCTTGCAGAAGACCAAGCACAAGGATCTAAGCGGGACATAACTTGCTTTTCAGGGTTCCTTCGCGCAAAAAGCACCCAGTTCGTGAACATCACTCCCTTCAAAGCAAAATCCTGATGATAGTCTGTCTATCCACCTCACGCATGGCAGATCCTTAGTTCTGACCACGTCCCGTCACCCGGGAGTCCCACACATGAAGGGTATCCAGTGAGGAGTCTTTGACTCGGGTATCCATTAAATGTGTCCCATTATCACCTGCAAGAAGACCAGGATTCCTTACTCCGGAGGTACTTGAGCCAGGGTGAGTGGCTAAAGATATATCCGACAATGAATTCTGAGCTTTCCGACATAACCAATGATGTCCGGGTGGGCCATAAGGTGCAAACCAGCAGACCTTTTTCGTCGTCCCTTTTCCCCTGATGGTGCAGCAGCGCAGGGGGAAACTAGACGGGCGTAGAGCCGGGGTGCCAGCTGTGTGCCAGTGCATCTGTGCCCAGGGGGGCCTGGGTCAGGGAATAATACAGGTGGCAGTGGGAGGACCCTAGGGAAGCAAACAGGTCTACCTGAGCTTCCCCTTATCGAATCCAACCTACAACACTTAGATCCTAAATAGAAAAATCTAAGGTCTAATCAAGGGGGCCTATTATGCAAAAATCACTTTTATAAGGTGTTTGAACACAGTTGTGTGGCTGCAGTGTGTGAAAACAACCAGCCTGTAATGGTAGAAATCAACCCACACATTTTTTTATAATCCCAAAAAATCATAAACAGTCTCTCAGAACAAGCGATTCCATATTTCTCCCTAGGTACACGTCACCATAGGGAAAAGTCCCGCCCATTTGTGACGCTCTCTGCCCTATTAAGCATAAACACAGCCTTGAGAAGCAGCAGTCCACCATTACTGGAGATATACAATGTCAGCGCCAAAGAGGCATTAGAAGTGTTGTGTTTTGGGATGCACCAATGAACGTAGGAGCTCCATAGTCTCCCTCCATCTGAGCCACTAAGGACACTGTGGTTAAGTTTCATTTTCGAAGGAAATGTACCGAAAAAAATCAATAAAGTCATGCCAATCATTTTACACCAGACTGCCTCACAAACAAGGATCATTTCAACGCTGGATTTTCGCAACGTCGGATTCTGAAAGAGGGATCAATACCAACGCTCCGTGCACGACCATCAGCTCCAAAGCAAGCGCGTCATATTTTGTTTTCCAAATTGCATTTCTGAAAAAGCTTCTTGGCACTCTGTAAGGCTAATAATGTTGCTAAAGCTACCATCGTCTCTGCCTGTTTTCACTGATGCTGCCTTCACGTGCTACCAGAACGATCGTAAATAGAAAAGTGTCGTCAATGCATTCGAAAGCCTGTGAGCCGATTCGTGAAGGGTTTCTGACAGTTTCATTGTATGCGATTGTTGTGTGTTGCCAGAGTGCTGGTGGGAGCCTTGGCTTTTGAAGCTCCGCCCTCTTCTGAAAAGGGGCCGGGAGCATTTGCATTTAAAGGGACAAAGACAAAAAAACGGCACGTTTTTGCTCAGAGCCCTAAAAGTGGCAACTTAAGCTATAAAAAATGATCTGTGGAGTATTTTGAGCTAAAATTTTACATACACACTCTGGGGACATCAGAGACTTATTTTACATCTTGTAAAAAGGGGCATAATAGGTCCCCTTTAAGTTTACTAGAAAATGTCAAAATTTGAGAAAATGATGACAGGATGGTCATTTTAGATGAACAAATCCATTAAAATGCTTTAGCAGTAAATTCCCATGTCACACTGATCTAGGGACCGATAAAACAAGGGGCTCCAAAATGGTTTGCAATATAATCTTGTTTTAAGCGGGAGTCACGCTGACTGTAATGGAATGTGTAGTGCACGCATGAGCTGTGGCATTACGACTAATGACTTCTCTCAGAATAAATCATGAGCTAGACTCATTCATTACTTTGCACTTGTTCAAGATCATACTGTATTGAGAAAATGGATACCACTCTCTCAAATACTCATTCATTGGTTAATGGATTTGATGGAGAGACTCCATGCAATCAGCATCACTTCACTCAAGCGCTTTGCTTTTAACCCTATAAAGCCTACTGTGTCATAATTGATACGCATAGGCCTCAAAATGATTGGCATGATCAAAAGTTAGCCGTTAAACCTGTTGCACACCATGGGGTACCTTGCATCCTTCTTTCTTCTGATTAGAGTTTTAACTTTTTAAGAATAATTTGTACAACATCCCCCTTGCTTTGATGCTTCACGTGGTCTGTTTGCGGTCACGATCTTTCACAATTGTTATGAAATTTAACGTAGACGTTGATATATTAGCTCAATGATTATCCAGAACACTTACTGGACTACTGAAGCAGCTTGGCTTTACTTGATTACCCCGACATTATTTTTTGAAAAATCATGTTCAAATGTAAGTATCAAGACAAAAAATAGATTAGCAGTGCCGCTGACTATTTACTAGATTTGGTGTAGCAGTGCTTTGCCTACTGTTTTAGAAAGATCTCATTGATTTCATTACAAGTATTATTAAAAAAAGATCACTTTCTTCATATAAATATCGGCATCTGTAGCAAATTGATATTTAAAATAAAAATGGTGGTGTTTTCCTCCATATTCCTACACTGATTATTTTTTTCATTAGGACTCATAAAAGTTCCGGGCCCTATAATAGGGATCAAATAGAGTGACATTCTTCCACACAAAAATTTTTTTTTTTTTAATTTTATCTTTTTTTTGTTTCAAATTTGGAAAATAAATATGTGAGGACCTCCCGTTTAAATCAATGCGGATTGTTTGTCTATGCATTACAGCATAAGCCGCGCACTAGGGTTTGAAAAACAGCTTCTGTCTCTTCGACATAACATCTCTTCAGATGATAAAAACTGTATTGAGTTCCCCGTCCTGTTTGCACAGCTTGACATGTTGATGTTTTAAAGTGTTCTGGGTCTGTAGGTCTCACAATGGTCTGACATGTGTTCGAGCAGGTGAGCCAATCCCCAGACTACAGCTGCATGCATTTTGAGCATGTTTTGATATATTAACAGCCATCATCTGGTTACAATCACACTGCCCTGCTGTAAATTGCTTCTCTTCAACATGTGTCTTGTAACTTACCTCCATCCTGTGTGGCACAGCCATTACTGAAGTGGTTCATTCTGTACTCTCTGATGTTAGAAACCTATATTCATTAACATGACTTTTACATGTCAACAACAGCTATTCTTTGTGCTGAAACTATAGATACTTTTATTAAAGGGTAATTTTTGTACTTTTATGGATTTTTTTCCACCCTGCTACACCTGTGCCCGTGGTCAAAAATGACTGATCTGCAAAAAAATTGTTTTTTAATTTTTAGAGATTTTCATTTATTTTTAGGAACTGATTGATCGTAGGTTTCATTATCTATGTTTCCATCATCCTGTTTTTATGTGTATTTTGAGCATCCCCCATAGAAACTATGAGTGCAAAAAAAAATCCCTTAAAGGGATAGTTCACCCAAAAATGAAAATGTGATGTTTATCCTGTTACCCAACCCCAGGGCATCCAAGATGTAGGTGACTTTGCTTTCTTTCCGTAAACACAAATAAGAATTTTTAACATCTAAACTGTTGCAGTTCTGATCAGCTCCTGAGCGCGTCCTCGACAGCCGGCGCCTGATGCGTCTTCATCTTCTTGCTTTACGGCGGATCGCAGACTTATAAGTGCATTACTGCCACCTATCTCTCAAATGGACCATTGACACTCTATCTACAATCTCAATTAGGAGTGTCAATGGTCCATTTGAGAGATAGGTTGCGGTAATGCACTTATAAGTCTGCGAGCCGCCGTAAAGCAAGAAGAAGAACGCGTCCACGCGCCGCCCAGTCCCGAGGACGCGCTCAGGACAGTTCAGACATTACAGTGCATCAGAGGTAAAAAACTATATAAATACTGTTCAATTTCTTGCACAGACAGATCGTTTCGTGTCTTTACACATCAGTGTATCGTCACGAGCCGTAGGGTTTAATTTGTTTTTGTTTGTGTATGTTTTTTTGACTCACAAAGCCATTCACGTCCATTATAAGACTGACAACCTGCAACGGTTTGTGTTTTAAAAATCTTCCGTTTGTGTTCTACTGAAGAAACAAAATCACCTACATCTTGGATGCCCTGGTTGTAGCTGATACATCAAACTTTCATTTTCTTTTTGGGTGAACTATCCCTTTAAGTTTACAAAAGATAAATTCTATCATTACTTACCACCCTCTGTCGTTCCAGAACCCGTACAACCATGTCACTACTCGGTTTCCCATCTCGAAATTTGATGGTCCATTTTTACATACCCAAGGAAATTGTCTGTATTAAGTCTGCCTCCCGTAAACTGTCTTTATACGACTTGCGTTCCCAAACAGCTGGCATCCACCTCCGAAAGCAATGACTGCATTTACTGCCTATTGTCTGCTCGCTCTGAGGTGCAAAGTGAAGTTATTATAATGGAATAATTATTTATCAGTGGCTTCTCCTACTATTTTATGAATTATTTTAGTGGCGTATTATCAGAAGTGACACATTGTTCTCTTGGACTCGCTGGATGGAAACGGTGCTTATTCGCAAATGTTTTATGTGATATTCCATTTTTGCGCATAAGTTAAATTTGCAACCCTTTGGATGGACACATTACAAGTAACGTGAGTTTACGTAATCAGATTACTTTTTTTCAGGTAACTAGTAAAGTAACGCATTACTTTTAAATTTACAAGAAAATATCTGAGTTATTTTTTCAAATAAGTAACGCACGTTACTTTATTTTTCCATGTATTCACTGACACCTCACCTGTCCCGGGTTGAGAGAAAGTGGGACCAAGTTCAGAGGCAGAGGCACTTCCTTCAGCCCGAGGCTTATTATTTTCCCTTTTGTTGTGAAAGAGTAACGCAAAAGTAACGTAATGCATTACTTTCCATAAAAAGTAAATAAGTAATGTGATTACTTACTTTTTTGGAGTAACACAATATTGTAATGCATTACTTTTAAAAGTAACTTTCCCCAACACTGCTCACTGATTGAGTGAAAAAAAGCATTATTTATCAATGGTTTTGGAAATATTCACTCAAAACCTGAGGTTGGTGATAATATAGCATAAATAATATAGAATAATGAGAGATTTACAAGCACACTTTTGACTGGGAACACCAAATTAGGTAAAGGATTTTCAGCACGGCACAAGGGTTCGCGCCTTTACTATCGCTATTCCAGAGTATTAAGAATATTAAGTCCTGCATCGATTCAGTCGTCCATGTATTGCGTAGCAGATGATTTTGAATCATCAGCACTGGACACCGCAAGGATAAATAGCACTTTATCTCTGTGTTTGGAAGCACATTTTGCGAATCAGATGCTGTTGTTTGTAATCCTTAATGCACCAGATCCCCTAGATGTGCCATTTTCAAAAACAGGCTGACATTTAAATGCCATATAATACATATCTCATTAAATGGTAAACCACCTTAGTTGTGTCGTGCTGACAAATTAATATTTTGTCCAATTTGGACAGCCACACACACACAAGCTCCCTTGTTGCATGAATCGCATAAGCTAAATGACACATTTTGACTTCAAAATGGCAAAATTGCTCCAAAAGGCAATGACTTTTGGGTCATATTATTTGATAATAATTGTGGAACTTTTTTTTTCTTTTCTTTTTAATTTAAAATACATTTGGCTGAAAAAGGGGGCACATCTTTACACAGTTTGTTGTGCATTTAATGATGTTAATGCACAAAGAACAAAGAACTAGTCAATGCAAAACAACCTGTTTAACTCTTTGAGAAAGTGTGTAAATTGTACAAATCTAAATTATGGACTAGCATACAAAACTTTACTAACTTTTCATGTTGTCCTCAGGAGGGGAAATCATCTGATATGACTCCATTAATGTTCATGCACAGCCAGTGTAATTTCTGCTTACAGAGAGCGGCCCATCTGAAGCTTGCTCTAATTAAACTGTACATGCTGTCCTGTAACACGGAATGTAATATTGCTAAAGTGGCGTGAAACCTGAGTGTGCAGTAGATAGCAGATGTGTGGCGCTCAACCGGAACACTTCCCTTCATCACGCCTCTGACAGAGCCAATTACTTCTCTGGTTACGCTGCCTTTCTGAGTGGGGGGTCATTTTGATAAGAGCTTATTGATACATGTAATGAGTGACCTGACAAATTCATGGTCTCATTTTTTGGCCCAAAAGGGCAAGAAAGCAAGTGTCAATATGACTCTTGCACCATTTCAGGTTAACAAGACAATTGTATTGAGTTACTACATTTTTTACAATTTTTAAAGAAATCCAGTTAACACAGATATTTGCGTTTAAATTACATACAATATTAAGTTAATGTAATGATCACCATTATTATTTCAACAGAACACAATAAAATAATGTTGCCAACTGAAAATGTTTGGTAACACTTTATTTTAAGGTGTCCATGTTATACATGTTAGATGTACTTACTATTATAATTACAATAAATTATGCATAATTACAAGCAAGTAACCCTAAAACAAACCCTAATCCTAACCCTAACCCTAAGTAGTTAATTAATATTACTCAGTACTTAAATGTATAATTACACTGTAACAAGGACACCGTAAAATAAAGTTTAACCAAATGTTTAACTAAATTAGAATTTTTTTACTTGCAACCATGCATTTATTTAAGTTGGGGTGACAGATCCCCAGAATCATTTTACAGATTTGAAATCTGGGGTGTTTTTCACTCAAAAACAACTTTTTAGGAACTATAAAAAATTTAAATAAAAAATAAAAAGAATCTCGCAGTATGGCTTGGAAAATCATGACAACACTTTCAGTGTCTAGTCTCGAGATTCATTAATAACTTCATATTTGTTGGCAATGAAACCCACGTACATGCAGAAAAACAAAAAAGAGAGGGAGAAAACTAGCCCACGGCCACAGCTGAATCTTATTTGATTTCATGCAGAGCTCTCATGAAATAATCAAATGAGTGAGATATTGCTGTTGAGTCCTCAGGCTCTGTGCTAAACACACAAAACAACAGAAAATTCAGTGCTGAACTATGGGGACGAACTCATTTTTCTGAAGATATTAAATCACACACAGCCGCATGCAGAAAGCATTCAGGCCCTTAACTATTTACCTCATTTAATGAATTACAGATCCGCATGTGAATCTCTCGGAGATGTTTACATTTCAAAGCTAAAACTCAGAAAGTAAAAAACCCTGATTTCATTTAATGTTTTGTGTCATCACTGCAGGAATTACGGTTTGCGTGTCTTAAGCATAAGCTGTTCAGGTGTGATTTTGCTCAAGGTTGTTAGATTGGACGATTGAGATGATGGGGTCTGATGATGGATTTTTGCTGTCGTGTCTTGGTCTTGGAGCAGGCAGAAAGCCACGAGGCCAGTGGCAGGAGTGTTTTCCTGGTTAAATTGGGCTATTTATCTTGGCTGTGTGGAGGCAAACGGATCGGCTCCTGCCCTACTGTCCATCTATCATTACCAGCTCCCCTGCGGAGGTCAGAACAGCATGTTGTATAATTCTACTGACCCCTTGAGTATTGAAGAGAGCATGATCTCTTTGGAAATAGATACACTATTATAATACTGCAGGCGTCCTGTATTATGGAAAAGCGTCAATGCATGGAAGTCTGGGTGAAATCCAGATGGGATTTTTTTTAGAAAAGCAAACCTGTTTATGCTCTTTAACATGCCTACTAGAAAGGGTACTTGAAATGGTCATTTTAAGAGAATTGGGATGTCAATTCAACACATTAAAGTATTTAAAAACAATAAAACTGATCAAAAAGAACATGGACACATACTGTTCAAAAGGCTGCATTTATTTAATCAAAAATACAGTAAAAATCATAAGAAATTATTTCTATGTGAATGTGTTAAACTGGAATTTATTTCTGTGATCAAAGCTGTATTTTCAGCATCATTCCTCAGTCTTTCATTGTCACATTATCCTTACAAAATCATTAATGTGGCTGATTTGCTGCTCAAGAACCATTTCTGATTATTATTATTATCAGTGTTGAAAACAGTTGTGCTGTTTGTTTTAGTTTTTTCCTGGAAACCATGATACATTACATTGTTTACGAGGATATCACATGTTTGACCATCGAATGTTCACAGTTTTTGAAATAGAAACTTTTGTAACCATTACTAAAAAAAAGAATGTTGTCTTTTTACATGTCACTTTTGATCAATTTAATGCATCCTTGCTGAATTAAAGTATAAATTAAAAGCAAATCTCACTGACCCTGAAATATTTGTGATTAATTGAATATGATTTTAATTAATTACTGTAATCAATTTTAAGTGAATCAAAGCCCGGTTAAAGGTGTCATCGGATGCTAAATTCACTTTTACATGTTGTTTGAACTGAAATGTGTGTTGGCAGTTTGTGTACACAACCACCTATAATCTAAAAAATCCCACCCAGCGTTTTTTTTTTTTTTAATCTGCTCAATCTTACTCTGTCTTTCTCACCAAATATCGAGCCCCCTCGTTCCATATGCTGTCGGTGTGCACTGTTCCACACACATGGGGTCGAGGGCCACCCTCACACACGATATTTGGATTGCAAGTATCGTTTCAGACCCCAGAACTGGACGAGAATAGGCATTTACCTTAGCTCTCGCCCTTTCGAGTGCTTGTTCCATAAAACAACTTTAAACCTTATTACTAACTTTTTGTTAACCAAAAGATTGAACTTCGGTGCACACGGCGCGGAGCATGCAGCGTAAAGCAAGTATAGGACATTATCGTTGAGCGCAGTCTGAGGTGGAGTCCGTTCTGTTGTTGGATGTACTTGAACATACAGTCCGTCCATTTACTACCGCAGACGAGCATGCTGACGACACATTGGATTACTTTGTTTTATTGAAGGGATTACGCCCCCTGATCTAAAATAAATGGGTGCCGATGATTGCATGACTCAACGTCCGTAGATCCACCTTTCACTACAATGACGAGTGACTGTAAGGTTTTTTACTGATCCTTTTGCAATCGCCTTTCCTAATATAGTGTCTAATTAGTCATTTGCGTCGTGCGTTAATGCAAGCTACAGATCAGAACAGTTTCTCAGAGAGCGGCTCGGAAGAGAGGGCGGAGTCAGCAGAGCTCATTAACATTTAAAGGAAAAGGCTACAAAACGGCTTGCTCTGAAAAGAGCTGTTTTTGACATTGAGAAATTTTAACCAAACTATTGTTACAGACTTTTCATTAAGACCCTAAAGAATCATATCAACTTTGGAAAATGGGCATCCGAATGCCCCTTTTTAATAGTCCTAAGTTTTACTCCAATTGATCATGTGTCCGTGTTATTGTCAGTGTGCATCATTTAAAACCTTAAAGGGGTCAGAACTCCCATTTAACTTTTTCCTTTCTCTTTGGAGTGTTTTTTAAGCTCTTGGTGCATAAAGAAGATTTGCAAATACTAAAGTCTCAAATCCAAATAGATAATCTTTATAAAAGTTAAGAGTCAACCACGTCTACCTAAAACGTCTCGTTCTAACACGCTCCCACATGTCTATGTCACTGTGTGGGGAGATTTGCATAATGCCGCCCAGATGTTTACGCAAAGAAAGAAGGCATAACTTTTTATTCTCACTGTAGTATTGTTGAAGCTGCAGCCATGTCCTGAAGACGCTGTGTGTTTCGTTTGAAGCGAAACTATTTTGTTTGGTCTTCAAAAAGAGGACGATATGGCTTCGTCATTGCTGGAGCTGATCCGTGCTGGTCGCTGAAAAAATACATCAACTTAGTGCTGTGGATAGCCGGATCGGCTTTCACCATGGACGAAACAGAGTCCAGCCCGGGGTCTTCACATATGGTGACTGCTCCCCTTCGTTCAATCCATCTGGCACGTAGCCGGTTCTCTCAAAGATCCCGACCGTCTTCTGCTCACTTAGCCTCCGTCCACTCTGCTCACATCTAGGCCGCTGTGTGCTTAGTGTTGTGAAAGGAACACTTTTGTTTTGGTCCCTTCCACAATGAACGACTAGAAAATCAGTGGTTAGTTGTATTATACGCACTGTTCCGACACTTTCAACCCAAATATTTTTATGGAGGACTTTTTTTTGATCCTGGGAGAGTAGACTATAATGCCGGCTGGTCTGACTCAGTCTGTAAGTACGGTTTTTAATTTACAGAGTTTATTATATTTAATTTTTTTAAAATATTTAAAGCAAGTTTTTGTGGTCAGTGTAATGATAGGGCTTGTTGTTCCTGTCATTTTCTCCTATTCACAAATGCCAACATGGTTTTAAGTGTTTACTGCGGCGCGATGCAACCAACGCGTAAAAAGACGTTTATAGTCATTAAATCAGTAATTATGTCCCCACTGGATGCAACGAATGCCTCGTTTTAATGTTTTTGAATCATCGCTCCGGCCTGACAGGGCATCACAATATGATAGGGGCGTAACATTTCCGTCACACTAGGTATTGAAGTATTCGGCCAATCACAACGCACTGGATAGCTGGCCAATCACAGCACACCTCGCTTTTCAGACCGATGAGCTTTGTAAAAATCAACGCGTTTCAGAAAGGTGGGGCATAGAGGAGCAAAAATAATGTACAGTATGTGGAAAATAATGTGTTTTTTGAACCTTAAACCGCATAAACATTTCATTACACCAAATACACAAAATAATGTTCTTTTTAGCAGCATCATATGACCCCTAAAAGTAACTCTTTTAGATCTTAGCTAGGATTGTTGCATTTTAGTGCAAAACAAAGCATGAGTGATGCCTGTCTTCTGCTTATGTCTCTGCCCTTCGGACTGGTAAAAGTATAGAGTACAACATAATTTGAACCCAGATTCACTGTTCAGAGCTCAGTTTGAAGGACTCTTGTATTATAAAAAAATCACTCTTTCTGCAGGTAGGTTTTATACATCAGCGCTAAACTTTGTAAATCATTATTTGATCTTTCTTCCCTGACAGCTCTTTCATTTTCTTTGTCAGCCGTTTTCGCTGGATGCACCGCAGACACCCGAAAGGCCTTTTACAGACAGATCATCAAAGAGTTGAAGCACCCGAGCCAAAAAGTTCTGCAAACTCATTCATATTTATTTGCTGAAGTAAGAAAGTGGAAAGCTCTCACTACGGAGCTTCTGCAACCTGAACAGGACGGGTTTAACTTCACCCCGCTTACACTGCAGGTTTGTTTCATTACGATGTCTGTTAAAGAAAAACCCCTCAAACCGCTGCATAACAAAGTTGGATTTACCGCAGACTCTGCCCGCAGGCTTGGCCTTTCTGTAGGGTGAGCGGCGCGACAGTGTGGAGCTCCTAATGAGACACGGGGGAACCTTCTCCGTCATCAGAGAGAAGAGCTGGAGACTCTCGGACAGGATCTGAGCAATGAACAGGACCGGGTGACAATGGTGCTGCTGGAAAGTGCAGTGTAAGAAGTCTAAATCTGAGCCATCTGCACTGGGAAGCGTTGTGATTTTGTAACACTCGACTCCAGAAGCAGGAACACAAGGTCTATTCCAAAACCTAGTGAGCTGCCTACCTAGACAGCATCCCTGTTAAAGCATCCTAGACTCCTGACACAAAACTGAAACAACCAACATACACACAAATCAACTCAGAAAGATTTGTAACGTTTTTTTGCCACACAGGCTTATTTATTTAATCAAAAATACAGTAAAAACAGTCAAATTGTGAAATATTATTATATAATATATAATTATGTTTTTCTGTGTTTTTAGGGGAAAAAAGAAACTAACATCATTGTAAAAACTAGTACTTGCCAAAATCCTGTGATGCAAAAAACCCTGTAAATTTTCCTCATCATTCCTCAGTCTTCAACTTGTCACATGATCTTCAGAATTCTTTCTAATATGCTGATTTGCTGCTCAAGAAACATTTCTGATTATTATCAATGTTGAAAAACAGTCGTGCTGCTTCATAATTTTGTGGAAACTGTGAATACCTTTTTTTTTCAGGATTCTTTGATAATAAAAAGTTCAAAGAACAGCATTTAGTTTAAATAAAAATCTTTTGTAACATAAATGTCTTTACTGTCACTTTTAATCAATTGAATGCATGCTTTGTTGAATAAAAAATTAATGGTATCATTATTTCTTTCATATACATTGCATATGTTTCATTCTGTTGATTGTTTTTTTTTTTTTTTTGCATGCAGTCAACATAGGATCACATATAATAGCACTGTTACACCTGTTCCTCGCTGACTACCTTGGATGTTTGTCTGATTTTTCATCAACTTAGCATACTGTCATTCTCCGGACTCCATTTCCCATAACCCCTGCCTAAGAACACATTATCACACCACACCTGTTTCCAATCAGTGACATTATAAAGGTTGCACTCATCCACACACACATTGCTGATTATTGTTTAGCCTATGTTGTCTAGTTTCTGCCTTGTCTTGCCTTGCCTTCGTGTTTTGTTCTTGGACTGTTTACCTGGTTTTTGATCGTTGACTGTCTGTTCTTTGGATTGCTCTATTGGATTACCCTGGATGTACTGTTTTGCAGGTGTTTTGACCCTGCCTGTCCGACTAAACTATAAATAAAAGCTGCAGATGGATCCTCAACTCTGTTGCCACGCCTCTGTCGTTACACTAACATATGCCCAAAAAACAAAGACTTTAAGTAGACAATCATGATGCACTGTTTGTTTTCATGATCAGACAGAACAACAATCTGTTTTCCAGTTAAAAGAGGAGCAAGAAAATGAAAAGGCAACACAAAGAAACTGTTAATTTTGACAGGCATTTTTTATTTAGTCAGTCTTTATCTTGAGACGAAAATGCTTAATAGTCTAGTCACATTTTTAGTCCATCTTTATCTGTCATAGTTTAGTCGCCGCAAGTCTTGCCTTTTTTTTTTTCACTTTTTAGTCATTACTTTTAGTCAAACTGCAGTTACCAACATAGTTATTTTTTATTGTCGGCTTCAACAAAAATGACCAATCACTAGCTTTTGTTGCGTGTATGTTTTCCTGTTTGTCCTTATTTGGTTGTTCCTGTTCTCACTATTAGTTAATCACCTTCATTATGTTCACCTGTGTTGATTATTCATCTCGTTTGCTCCTTTGTTTTCCTGTATTTATAAGCCTTCAGTTTCTGTCTTTTCTTCGTCCTGGATTAATGTTTTGAAATGAATACGTGTGTTGCTGCTAAGGAATTCTCCTGTCCTTTGTTTTGGAATTTAGAATTAAAGACTATTTACATTAACTCTATTGTCGTCTGCTTGATTACAACCACATACCGTAACACTTATGAGAAATTTGAATCAAGGATTGAATTTGGAAAAACTTGAATAAATTATGACAATTTTCATTTTTTTTGGGTGAACTATCCCTTTAACTGTAGTGAAAAGGGAGCAACTTATAAAAAATATTGTTGTTCATATATAATATAATTTTTGAAAAAGAAGCAGAATAAGACAAGATACGAAGAGAGATACAAATTAAACTCATTTTTCAGATACTGTAGGTTTACTTAACATATTTATTTAACATCTTTTGTTGGCTAACATTAATGACATGGATAGGTACTTAAGACGGAATGTAATGTAATGCATGTAATACTGACAGACGTTCAGTTTTCAACCACCTGTTTACGTTCACTTAATTCATAACTGACTGTGTTTGCGTGAGATACTCGATACACGATAGTCATTTGGACTGCTGTGTGTGTATTTGAGCACTGAGAACTGATCACATGCTGTATATGAGAACTGAGCTGTTATATGAGTTGTTTCTGAAACAAGTTGTTCTGTGCACACAAGCTGTCAGGTTTTTCTTTTAAATACGGTTTTACACACTTTGTCAGAAGTGTAACACATCTGGTGGATGCATGTGAAAACTGAAAACAGGAGCAAACAAACCTGCTGTGGAAGCAGCAGTGATATTCGTGAAGATTATATCACAATATACATTTACAGTAGAGTGCTGCAGGGATGATGTGTTTTTGTCATCCAAAACCCAGAAATGAGTTGGATTTTAACACTTCTTCTTGTGTTTATAATCGCGCTCTTGAAGCTATTCTAACTCAAACTTTCAGGAAAATGTTTTAAAATAAACTTTACTTTTAGCTTTTTACCTCTGCCGATTGTATTCAGGCTACAAAATTCATTTGTGAAGATTATCATGAGGAACCAAACATATAATAAGCATAAACTTTTGTTGGTCCAAAAGGCAATAGAGCAACCCTACTGGGTTTTCGTCAAGGGAACCAGGATGATGCCAACTAATATATATATATATATTTTTTAATAGTTTTGATGACTTTACTATATTCACATATGTAGAAAATAGTCATAATATCTAAAGTTTCTGGTATAGTGTAAAAAAAAACAATTACTGCAAACTAGTTCCCCGTGCATTTTGCGGGCGTCTGTTGGAAGCAGTAAGTTTGGCTCCAGGCTGTTATTTGTCAAAAACACAAGTGCTGTCAGAGAAACAGTGCAATGAGGATCTGGACTAACTGTGTTACTCTGTGGAACTGAACACCGTCCGGCTCTCAGCGGCCCCACAGACAGCAGCGGCGCTTTGATGGACTGCAGTCTGCTGGCAAATGCAGTTTCCCTTAAATTAGGCGCTGGGTGAAGCGCTGCAGAGCATTTGTACAACCGCGCTGGAAAAGGCCAGGGTGACAGTGGTCAACCAAAAATACAATAACCAGGACCACAAATACGTTTTTATGCCATTTTGCACTGCTCTCCACGATTCTAATGAGTTGTTCATGCATTCTTCTGACATGTTAGAATGATGTGCAACACCTGGAATATAGTGCACTTGCAGAAAGACCTACTTTTGTAACAGTTTCATGCTGCTTTTTTAGGAGCCTGATGATACAAATCAGCATCCACTGTCAATTTAAGGAAAGAAGCAGCTCAGACATTCTGGAAAAATAATTCCTATTGTGTTCCTCAGTGTAATTTTAGTATTAAATAGATACATTTAAAGATTTTTTGAGGTAACAAGGTCTCGTTTGTTAATCATTTGTTAATGCATCAACTATGAACTAATGATGAGCATTATATTTTTTAGCAGTTATTAACGTTTCTTAATGTTAGTTAATAAAATATTTGTGTTTGTTAACAGAGAATTAAATAATAAAACAAAAAGTTAATTTTTTTTTATTTTAATAACGCATTCATACATGTTGAGATTAAAATAAACTAAGCTTAATAAATGCTTTAGAAGTATTTTTCATTGCTAGTTCATGATAACTAATGTAGGTAACTAAAGTTTACAAATGGAACCTTATTGTAGAGTATTACCTATATTGAATTAGACGTCATTTTTTATTCTGTTTAATTTTAGTTTGTGTGTGTGTGTGTGTCTTTTAAAACCTATTTTTGTTAAGTTTTAGTTTTTTAGATATTTTAGTATCTCAGCTGAACACAAAAATGAGAAATGCCAACTTGGCAATTATGTGAAATAAAATAAATGTATGTTTTTAATATTTCAGTTATTGTTTCTTTTATTTAAAGTGATGAAAATGGCTTGCAATCTCTGTTCCAGATAAAGCCAATCTTATGACTTTACGTTCTTTGCGTTGTGCACTGGGGCACAGTCATGCTGGAATAGAAAAGGGCCTTTCCTAAACTCTATTGCAAAGTAAAATTAGAGCTGTCAATCGATTAAACGTGATCGATCACATCCAAAATAAAAGTTTTTTTTACATGATATATGTGTGTGCACGGTGTATATTTATGATGTGTATATACATACCAAAGGGATGCAATATATATATTTAATATAAATATAAACACACATGTATGTTTGTGTATTTTCTTGCGTCAGACCAAGGCTGTATCAATATGACAGTATTGCTAGTTTTACTTGATCTTAGTGATGCATTCGATACTATAGATCATGACATAATCATAGATCGATTACAAAACTATACGGTATTCAAGGGCAGGCTTTAAGATGGTTTAGATCTAACCTGTTTGATCGCTACCACTTTGTTTATTTAAAAGGGGAACATCTCAATTATAATCAGTAAAGTATGGCGTGCCACAAGGATCTGTCCTAGGCCCACTGCTATTTTCAATATACATGTTGCCACTTGGCAACATTATTAGAAAACATGAAATTAGTTTCCACTGCTATGCCGATGATACTATATATTTCAACAAGACCAGATAAAACTTCTAAATAATCTAAGCTAACAGAATGTGTTAAAAAATGTAAAAGATTGGATGACCAAAAAATTTCTCCTATTAAATTTGGATAAGACAAAGATATTACTTATTGGACCAAAAGACAGTACACCGAATCTCGTGGATTACAATTGCAACTAGACGGATGTACAGTTACATCCTCTACAGTCACAAATCTGGGTGTTAAATTAGACAGCAACTTATCTTTCGAAAACCATATTTCATATGTTACAAAAACAGCATTCTTCCACCTTAGAAACACTGCCAAGTTACGAAACATACCTGTTTCCGATGCAGAAAAGCTAGATCATGCATTCATGACCTCTAGACTGAACTACTGTAATGCACTGCTAGCTGGTCGTCCTGCATCTTCAATAAACAAGCTAAAGATAGTCCAAAATGCAGCGGCTAGAATCCTTAACAGGTCAAGAAAATATGATCATATTACCCCAATTTTACAGTCTCTGCACTGGCTACCTATTAAGTTCCGTATCAGTTACAAAATATTATTACTTGCCTATAAGGCCCTTAATGGATAAGCTCCTGCGTATCTAACTTGTCTTCTACCACGCTACAATCCATCAAACTCCCTAAGGTCGCAAAACTCTGGACATTTGGAAGTACCTAGAATAGCAAAGTCCACTAAAGGAGGTAGAGCTTTTCGCATTTGGCTCCCAAACCCTGGAATAGCCTTCCTGATAACGTTCGGGGTTCAGACACACTCTCTCTTTTTAAATCTAGATTAAAGACACATCTCTTGGCCAAGCATTCAAATAATGCATCTCATAATCTTGTACTGCAGTTATATCTGATCAAATGCACATTATTATTCTTTAGTTTGGGTTAAACAAATAAATTTTGATTGGTTGGAACAGCAGCTACGCTAATTATGTCTCTATTTGTTTCTCTGTTTTTGCCACGGGATGTAACTAGGATTACACAAGCTTCAGTCTGGATCCAGAAACACCTGAGAAGAGATGATGCAACCACTCAGAGGACCTCAGATGATGCCAAACATGAAACAACATACAGAACTACCAAAATTTGCTATAAGTTCATATGATATCATATAATAATTGCTGTTAATAGTAATTTGTTTTATTACGTCTTTAATTGATTTTTCCGTACATTTCTGCCATATGTACATTAACTGACAGTCACCACTGATAAGCTACCACTAAATATTGTAGAAACTTAATTTGCTGTAAAGTTGCTTTGCAACGATTTGTATTGTGAAAAGCGCTGTACAAATAAACTTGAATTGAATTCATAATAAATATACACAGCACACACACCCACATAATGTAAACACAAACTTTTATTTGGAATCGTTTGACAGCCCTAAATGCAATACACTTAACAGTACCTTACTTAACTGAATTCACTGAGCTCTTCTGAACCACCCATTTTTCCACAAATGTTTGTAAATGCAGACTTTGTTATTTTAACTTACAGTTCAGTCATAATAATGGAATCATCTGAAAGACAGAGTGGCATTTCAAACTCAACACTAGAGTGACGTGATTGATGCTATTTTGCTTTTTGAGGATAAAAGTTGCTCATGGGAGTGTGTTCAACAGTGCAAATCAGATTTCATCCATCTCAATCTTAAAACTGAAGGATCTACTTGAAGAAAGAATATCTACCAACACAGGATTGAGAACTATGAAAGCATTCAAGAAGAATGAAGCCAAACTCTTCCATTAAGTTCCTGATGTATAATATCATCTGTAGTGGGTCTTTCCATAATTTTAAATTTTGCTAGCGGCCCTAATAAAATGTCAAAGAAGAATTTGTGCCATTTCTCCTACAATTAGTGAAGTAGTGCTATTCATAGATGCCTGTCGCAGTTCACCAGCACATGTGCTTATTAGCTTATGCAGCCCTATGCAAAATATCACCTCACTGTACTTATGAATACACACACTCACATCTGATGTTGATTCTGGAACAACACTCCCATCAAACACAAAACCAACCCTACATCTACTGTACTCGTACACTAACCCTCAGATGACTGATCAGAGGGAAATCAGGTTGTATAAACATCTAACAAATTAATCAGGAAAATCATAAACTCATGTTTGGGTTTTTCCAAGATATTTCGGACTGTAACTCCTCTAGAGCTTTAAGACTAAATAGTAAATACACTTACTCTTATGCTCGCATGTGATCAGATCAACCTTGTTCTCATATTATGTTTGTTTTTTGGCCTGCATGTGACCAAACATTTTTCTTTTTCTTATAATTAACTCGTGCCTATATTTTTTATTTGTAGCTCTCATCATGAAGTTTGGGGAATTTTAGAGTTTGAGCATTTAGATCAGATCTCAAAATTCTTCACACTGCATGAATGAGTAACACCAGAAGATCTTATGCTGGTTTTAAAATAAAGCGATGTAAATCACATTTCTGTGCGTTTCACACAAAGCGTAGGACCGTGATGACACGCAGACGTTTGTAAAGGTAAAGTGTGTTCGCACCTGTCATCATGATGTGTGATGAAGCACAGTGAGCTCCGAGCATATTCAGAAAGATCTATGAATATATTTTCTCAGTCACATCTGGGAACAGAGTTTCCCGTCACTCATTGCATCGCACACTGCTGCAAACTCAAACTCTGGAGAATGCGCACTTTTACTAAGACAGAACGTGAACCAAACTATCAGTAACATGTTTTAAGTGTGCATGGAATGATATTTAGTGTGCTTGTAATGAAGCATGATGGGTATTTACACTTTTACAGATTGCTAGACAACACCTGTCCCCAATTAGAAAGATATATGAGCCACTTCATTCTAATATCATGCAGACCTTGGTATACTGTAAAAAAAAAAAAAAAAGTGTTTAATGTTTTGCATTTAATAGGTTTTCATATCTGACTTCATGTGTCGCTGCACTGTGATGATAAACTGCTCCAGTGGTTTCTGAGCTCAGTGCATCACATCTGCATGTAGGCCACCTGTAGAGAGAGGACAAACAGACTGTGTTTAGATCACCATACTAACCTATTACTCTCACAAAGTCTGCAGTAAATTACAATATGTACACTGTGCAAACAAACCATCTGTAGGTCCTACTACATGCCAAAATATGAAGTATATAATATCAATATACAACTTAATGCATGAAATACTGCAGTGCAATGTGCTCAACTAGTGTTTAGAATGAACTGGAATTAATATAACTAATTCTTTCTCTTAATTCTTCATCTCAATGGACTAACAAATATTTTTTTTCTAAAATTGGTCGCAACAATTAGTGTACTACTGTCTGTCATTGCAATGCACTGCATTGTTTCACACAAAGGTTGACAAGAACAAAGTATTTTTAATGCTTTCGAGATTTTGGAGTGTTCACATACACTACCATTTAAAAGTTTAAAATCAGTAAGATTTTTTAAAATCTGCATTTGACCAAAAATACAGTAAAAAACTAATATTGTGAAATATTATTACAATTACATTTAACTATTTTCTATTTTAATATATTTAAAAAAAGTAATTTATTGCTGTGATGCGCAGCTGTATTTTCAGCATCGTTACTCCAGTCTTCAGGTCACATGATCTTCAGAAATCTATTTTTGTGGAAACCGTGATGCATTTTATTCTTTGATGAACAGAAAGTTCAAAAGAACAGCATTTATTTGAAATATAAATTTTTGTAACATTATAAATGTCTTACTGTCGTCAATTGAATGCATCCTAGCTAAATCATAGCATACATTTCTTTCAAAAATAAATAAATGCAAAATCTTACTACCCCCAAACGTCACCTCTCAGACGTGTTTAAATTCAAAAACAGCAGCATTGTCATGTCCAACTGCTGAAAAATGACTAATTCTGGGATCTTTTCATTTACAATAACAACCTGAAAATTAAAAAGTTAGCCACAAATGGCCACTTAACTTTGAAAGCATAATGTAAAAAAATGTGGCAAACAGACAGTAAGACAAATCAGCTTCATGCAGGCCTTGAGTCCTGTGACGGATGATGATAAACTCTGGCTCAAGGATTCGTCCCTGCAGTGCGTTCCTCGCGGCCTTCAGTGAGCTTACTTCCACTAACTCATGCACAACATCAAATAGACTGTCAAGCCAGCAGTATTTCAATTACATACTTCAGAGTCACGGCTGAGTGGGTCCTATATCACTGTAACTGATATACCCTAGCGTTCAAAAGTGCATGATCAGTATTTTTTATTGGCAAAAAAAAATAATACTTTTATTCAGCAAGGATGCACTACAGTGCTCAAGAGCGACAGTAAAGACATTCATAATGTGACAAAAGATTTCTACTTCCAACAGGCTAAATGCTGTTCTTTTGAACTTTCTATTCATCAAAGAATCCTAAAAAACTATATTTTGCAGCACAATGGTTTCCAGCATTGATAATAATCAGAAATGTTTCTTGAGCAGCAAATCAGCATATTAGAATGATTTCTGAAGGACCATGTGACACTGAAGACTGCAGTAAATGATGCTGAAATGATAAATGTAAATTTCTATTCACAGTAATACTGTTTTTATAGTATTTGTAATTAAATAAATGCAGCATGGTGAGCAGAAACGACTTCTTTCAAAAGCATTAAAAATGCATACCAAAATTTGGACAGTAGTGTATATATAACAACATAGCTAGTTTAGCTAGAAATGAAATGAGAAATTTGTTTAAATTTGATGCAAACCATACACTGTAACATGAATATCAACTCTGGCATCACTTCTAAAACGGGTCTCTACGCTCTGATTCTTTCAGATATTAGCTGGATCAACTTCCCACGAAACACTGGAAAACATCTATTCATGTAAACCTGATCAACGATAACCTTTTATATCTATATAGGTCAGTTGTTTGCGTGTGTCTGCTTGCTCTTAGCACAACAAAGGCATTGAATGAACTGTACGCAGCACTCCCAGAGGCACTGACATTTTATCATCAGAGCACTACAAAAATTGGCAGGATGAGTGATAGTTTTCCACTTGATGGAGAAAGTTCAATGCCTGCAACAGCTACAGCAGAGCAAACACATGTTGCTAGCATGAGAAACGAGGTCAAAATAAACCACGGCAACAAAAGAAGGACCAAAAAAGAAGTTTGTTTAATGTAGCGCACAGCTTTTGGCATGTAAATCTCCCTATTAATGACCTGAGATGAACAGGCTTACATTGTTGATTGAGTTGCTGCCTTTGTAGAGTGCTCCAAATTGTCCACTTATTAGGTTCTGTTTCAGTTAGAATGTTCCTTGTTACAATGTGATTGTTTGATTATGTATTTAATCATTCATACATACATACAAACCCAGCAACCTTCCAAGGGAACATTCTAATGGAAATAGAACCTAATAAGTGCTAATATATATATATATCTGTAAAAAATTCTAAACTCCACATGTACCACATAATTATTCATTATTAAAAATTGGTGTCAGACTTGTCCCCTTACACCTCAAGTGTTGCAGACCCTACAAAATTCCCTTTTCCTAAGGAATTTCTGCACACCTCTTGTAAATCTTTCCTCTTTATCAGCTTATTTTTCTCTCAGTAAGAATGTAAATGGAAATCTAGATTCTTTTGAAGAGGATAAAGCTGCACATCAGCATCGGGTCAAGCCCTGAAACTCTTCACAGGGAGGTGGGGGGGAAAGACTGCCAGGAGACAGCCGTTTTGCTTCCTTAATTGGGAGCAAATATGCTGGAGAAACAACAGAAACTGAGGCAAGTGTTTCAATCAGGCTATCTGCCTGATACCAATGCACATCTGCTTCAAAGAGATGTTTTATTTGGTTTTTATGTATTAGGCTATAGAAAAGCATTCTTCTTTTGCACTCAAAGGCATTTCAGTTTAAGCAATGCAGTTGAACTATTCAATTAAAATGCTGTGGTGATGGGTAACAAAACTTTCAGATAAAAACATATAAAAAGTAATAAATAGAAGGTAGTAAGAAGAGCCTTGTTATCATCCATCCTTATTCTGCTGGATCCTTTGACACTGCAAATCACCAGGTGTTTCTGTCTATCCTCCAGTCCATATCCTCACCATTATGGTAACAGCACTTGCTGGTTGAAGTGAGTGCTGCCTCAGTGAGATAATTCAGGGTATTTTGGTAGGAAGAGGTGTTTAAGTCACATCAACTAGCCACTGAGGTACCTCAGGGCTCGGTATTTGGTCCCCTTTTCTTTCTCAACGTACACTACATTGATGGGACATTCAGGAACATGGAACGGTCTACCACTCTTACGCCAAAGACACACAGCTATACATCTTTGCTGAGGCAACCAGTGACTGTATGGATCACAATTTAACAACTTAACCAGAATTCCTCCTTTACTCTTACATCATTTAAGGACAACATGACTAAACTCACTAGATCCACATTTTCCACCATGGAAGCTAGCTAGCAAGCTATTTTCTGTGAATGACTATTCACCATTTTCTGTGCCAGACTTTAGATTCATTAGCAGTTATAGGTAAATAACTAGACGAATTTTGTGTTAGTTTTGTGTTAATCGTAAAAATTGATAATTGATTTTGTGTTCCTTGATCTGCTTTTTTTTATTCTCAAAGACGGGCAGCCGCTGACTTGCATTTTATGAATCACCAAGGACCACAGTTTCAGCTAACCGTGAACTACTGAAGAATAAAAGTCACCTACATCTTGGATAGCCTGGGGGCGAGTAAATTAACAGCAAATTTTTATTTTGGGGTGAACTATCCCTTTAAAATAAGGTGGATAGAGTGCTTCAAGGAAGATGTATTTTTGTAGGCCAAACAAGTTTGCATTTTTCAACTTCTGTTTAACTGAACTTCTGGTTCTTTCTGAAGTCAATGTTTTTTTTTAATGTTTAAATGCCTGAAATTATGTCTGGGACTAACACAAGCTCACAATATTTTCATGTTGATTCGATGGCATAAAATCAGTAAAACCCCCGTGGGAATTTTAAAGATTTTAATTTTCTTAATAAAGGTGGTTGCTATCAAATGTCTTAATGGGACTACAGAGGTTGCTGGACATTAAACATCAACACACTGAACAGTTGCTTTTATAGCCTTGTTGTGTAAAACATTGTGTTCATTTGTAAAGATTATCATGATAAACAAAACGTTTAACAATCATTAACATTTGTTGGCTCCAGAGCTTATTTTCTGGAATAATCTAAAAGCCAATGGAAAACACTATGGGGTTTTTGTCAAGGGAACCAGGGTGGGTTGGCCTTGGATACTATCACTACAGCACTCTATTATACGGTTTCTTTACTGTGTCACATTACAGTACATTTGTACCCTAGTCTGTACTTTTCTAGACAGTTTTGGAATTTTGTATTGTTTCGCATATTTATTGTTGTGTAGATTTGAATAAAAGCATCTGCTAAATGAATAAATATAATGTAAATAAAGAGCAAGAAATAAAGAAGTATAATGACTAAGCAGTCACATGTTTTGGCATGTGTGCGGCCAGAGCGGTATGTGACCTGATATGAGTTCATGCAGCGCAGGAATGCAGGCAGTCTGGAGGTGCTGGACATCAGAAGCTTCTGGAGCTCCTCACATGAGCTCTGAGGGAGCGGCAGAGGGTGAACACTAATGTCCTTCTCCCAGACATCCACAACACTAGAAAGAAGATGAGTGAGAGAGAGGGAAATGAAGGCACACATTTCTCATACTGCTCCTGCCAGAATCATTTCTCAAATCTGAGCTACATGAAGCTGGAGTCCATTTACATGTACATTGATTTGTAGTTAATAAACAGAGTGGGTTTCACTTACATTATCATAAGACTAGTACAATTAGCAATATCACTAATTCACTTACATTTGATTAGTGATCTGAAATAGTGCACCATCTTAAATAGTTCGTCTTTTCTTTACCTGTTGTCTATTTTCAAGTTTAAATGAAAAGAAAAAATCCACATTTTCAAATTGGTTTCAAATTTTTAGGCCCCACTGGATAATTTATTTATATTTTATATAAAAAAGGAATAAATAAAAAACAAATGCATAATGTATAAACACTATTAATTCCACACACACACACACACATATATACATACATACATACATAGTACCACCCCCGGCTCTTAATGCATTGTTTTACCTTCTGGAGCATCAGTGAGCTGTTGAACCTTCTGAATAGTTGCATTGCGAGGTCCTCGGTTGTCCTCAGGTGCGAAAAAGATGATCTCATAATCATAACAAAACTTGTTGGAAAAAAAAAACAAAAGGGTTCAAATACACAAAAATGCTGCAAAATCAAAGAATTTGAGGGACCTGAAGGATTTTTCTGAAGAACAGCAGGAAGTTTAACCTATGCCTTACAGGAAAAACACCGGGGAATCCCCCCCCTGACCCAAAACCCTATCACTAAACAGAAAACCACAAAGCTGGGGATAATTCAGCTACCCACAACCCCACAGTGGTAAAGAATCAACGGGTAAAAAACTTTTGAACGGGGTCATTTTTATAAATCAATGTATTATTTTCTCTAGTGGAATATATGTAAACGTCTTTTATGTGAAACATCTTATTCAGGTCAGTACTAAATAAAAAAAAATAACATGCATTTTGTATGAACCCTCTTATTTTGGTAAAATAATCAACATTTTGCAGATTCTGCAAGGTGTAGTAAAAATTTTGACCTATCTACTATCTATTTATCTATCTATCTATCTATAATCCATGTTGTTATAAGTAGTTCAGCTTAAAAATAAAATCTGTGATCCCTAAAACTTTATTATTTAAAATGTACATACAGTTCATTACGTTTTTATATATATAGCATTTATATTATTTTTAATATTTTTATAAAATAATTTACACGTATATAAGTGCTCTTTTTTTACAATTTTGTAATTTATAAAAAAAAAGCATTAATTTAGCATTAATACACAATTAAATAAATATAGAATGTTATAGCCTAATATCGAGCTGATTATAACTAAACTTTTATCTGTTATCTTCTGTGGAGCTGCTTTATAGCTGAAATTTATGAACTTTTTAACACTATTACTATTATTGAACTGAATTGAAAGAACATTGAACTGAGTTGAGCTGAACAACAAACTCTGCTGTAGAACTGCTATACAGATGAGTTTTTTCATAATTGACAGATTTTTCAACTTTAACATTATTTTCCTGTTTATTACTGTGCTGCTTTTCAACAATCGGTATTATATAAAGCACCATAGAAATAAATGTGACTTAATAAAGGAATTAACTGTTCTGTATTATATTAGTTTAATTTTCTTTGTCAAACTGGCGCAGTGAACAGCTCTGGTTCCACTGAGTGTTTCTGCTCATGCAGCTAAAGCTTCTGACCAATAAAATGAGGTTTTGGTGAGCTAGAGCAAAAATTCTCAGGAACACTGACTGAAGGTGAAAACAGAAAGCGTTACTTCCTCTGTGCAATAACTCTGCACCCGCAGAAGCAGCTGGACCTTAAATTATATCAGTCTGACAGTTTGAAACATTACCGTTTTAATCATGTCACAGTAATCTGTCAATACGCTGCACTGAAGACAGCCGAGCGAGCGGAGAAACGGAGAGACTTGTGTCCTGACACACATTATGGAGATGATCTATTCAGGACATTCACTGACATTTACCCATCTGTGCTGTAATTCCACAGAAAGCGCACACGCAGCTCTTAAAGCAGAAACGCTGGAGAAGCATCATACACTACTACAACCAGGGTTTTTCCTCAGTCAGACACACTCTTTTGTGGTAGTTGGTCAATTACATGACAGTAATTAATTCTGTTGATAACTTTTGATATCAGACACAATGTTCTACTTCAAAGTGCAATGGGAGAAGTCTGAGCTAGGACTGTGCTTCGAGTGAAAATGTTGCTCCTTTACAGGATCTTAATGATTTAAGTCATCTCTTAAAGGAATAGTTCACCCAAAAATGGAAATTAGCTTAAATTAAAATGTTTTTAACTTCAAACCCTTGCTTCTGGCTAAAAACGAGTTCTCTGTCCATAATAATGTTTCCTTCAGTGAAAAAGTTTTTCTGTCTTACCTGAATCAGGAGAGAAATCTGCACAGATCAAGCACCGTTAGAAGCAAAAACAGCTCTAAACAAATATGTGGGTGGATTTTGATGTGAGAGACAACAGGAGATTTTTCACTGGAGGAAACATTATTATGGATTATGGCCATATTTGACAGAACGCAAGTGACTCACCCGGTTTAAAGTTAAAACATCTTGATGATGGATTTGTTTCTTACAAACATGCAACTTTTGGCTTCACAAGACATTAACTGGTGGACTGGAGTGCTGTGGATTACTTGTGGATTATTGTGATGTTTTTATCAGCTGTTTGGACTCTCATTCTGACGGCACCCATTCACAGCAGAGCATTCATTGCTGAGACACTGATGCGATGCTACATTTCTACAAACCTGATGAAGAATTTGGATGGCTTCTTGGATGGTCTGAGCACATTTACAGAAAATTTTCATTTTGGGGTAAACAATTCATTTTAAATATCTGAAGCCAAACAATGCTAAGGTTTCCCCCAAAATATCTGAACAGAGTAGTGTTCCCACCAAAGGACAAATAGATAGCTTGGATCATAATTTATAGAGGTCCAGACTTAGCTATACGGCCGGAAGTGAAGGAAAATAGAAAAAATTAAAATAAATTAAATCGACTGTAAGGAAAACAACTAGCAAACTAATCAGCCTACGTTGTGGCAAAGTCCTTCCAAAAATCTCTTAGAATCTTGCCGAATGGAAAGGAAAAAATGAAACAGACTGTGAAGAAGACAACTAGCAAACTAGATTTTGCAAGACTTGTCACTTCCGGACATAGCTGTATCCCTTCTAGCCACAACCGTGCATTGTTTGTTGATTGGATGGAGGCGAGTGGATAGTGAGCTTGAAGTCAACTGTAAGGGACGGAGTTAAAGTGCACTAAATTATTGGATAAGACCCATAGGCGTCACTAGAGAGAAGCCTGCTGTTTCACAGGAATAAAAATTAACATGCACAGATGAACTGTTTACTATAAAATTCATAGCACGCATTTACATAGACAATATAGTGATTTTTCATTTCATACCAACTTCAAAATTTCCCAGGCTAATGCAATGAGCAAATGAGCAACTAGTCACTAAATTTGCCAAAGTTCGCAAGGTCCATAGCATTAAATCTTTCACAGTTCAAGTAAATTAAATATTTAAATACATACCATTGGAAACTGTGCAATGTTTATCAGCCAGTAGTGATTCTGCTTTACTTCTTATACTTGCATCTGATATTATATAGTTCATAATCCGACACCAGTTAGCTTTAAAAAACTGACAGCAATCAGCAAACTTGAACTTAACCTCCAAGCTGTGTCACGGATGAGTGTAAAGAGCTCTGCTGATTATAATGGGGGTAATTTAGTGTTTGCTGTGTTGTGATGTACTGCTGACGTCCTGAACAGAAGTTATGTGACTGTAGGTTGTTTGTGGTTGCCGTCCAATGTTGCAACTTGCTTTATAAATACACATACTGGTAAAAAAAAATGTATAGCCTGAATGCACTGTAAGTCGCTTCGGATGAAAGCATCTGCTAAATGCATACATTATTACATTATATACACAATTCAACTCAGTGTGCTCATGTACCGTAGGTCCCATTTAGTGTGGACAAATGCTCACTATTAACTTAACTATGACTTTTGCCTTAATAAACTCTTAATTTGCTGCTTATTCATTTGTAAGATAGTTGTTCAATTTAAGTAGGGGGCAGGATTAAGAGATCTAAAATATGGTCATGCAGAATAAGGCATTAATGTGCGCTTTATAAGTACTAATAACCAGCCAATATGCTCGTAATATGCATGCTACTAAAGTGTTACCTATTTAATTTACTGGATGTCTTGCATCTTGAAAAACAGAAATTCTGCTGATGTGCAAAAAAGGCCTAATATGATCTAGTTTGATTATGCTGAATACAAAAATATCAATAACAACTTTCCATGATGTAGAGTTTTTCACAAAATAAGAATGAGCAGATTACATTTATCAGCTTTAACGTAGTTCTCAAAATAACGAAAACCAACAAATTACAAAAAGAAGTAATCAAAATATATTATTCAACTTTTCAAAATAAGCTTTCGGTCCACAGAATGTGTAATTTTCTGTCATGTTGAATGCAGTAAAAACCAACAGAGCTAGCAGAAAACATCTGGCTCATTTGTGCACTTTCTTCTGTCACTGGCCATAATTTTAACTTTGAAGTCAGGATTAGGGCATAGGAACTATCGATAATAGTGTATGCCTAATCCTGACATGTGAAAATGGGCTGAGAATTGAACAAACAGTTGTATTCTGGCTCAGAGGAAGACAGGAACCATGTCTTTGAGGCACTTTTTTCTGCTGATTAACAGAGAATACAAGACTCTCATCCTTACCCCAAATGGTTGTCAAAAGAAAAATGCTACGAAATGCATCATATTTTGCTATTTTCATGCAAACTATTTTTGGATTTTGGAATTCGTTCAGCAAACATGATGCAGGTTGGTGTTATTTATTCCTGGATTGTATACCATTAATATGGCATAAAAATGCTCTATTACTTCAGTTTTTTATATCAGTCAGTCACTTGCTGTCTAAAAGAGCAGTTTTTGGCCAGACTAAACTGCGATGCTAAGCAGACATTATATGTGGGTAGTCAAAAGTCTGGTTCCTGTAAGACTATCCTCTATTTAGCATCACGGCTCGGGGCCTGTATCTGAGCGCCATGAATCATGTTTGATCCGCACCTCTACTTACAGCGAGGTGGAGAGACGTTCCAGCGCAGGGTATTAATGTACACTTGAAATAAAGGTGAGCGAGACGAGGTAAGAGGAGCAGAGAGTCGTAACGACCTTCTGGTGTCAGAGACACAATGAAGCGCAGAGCGCACACCCACAGTCCCTCTGTGATCCCAGCATCCACGGCTCCTCAAGCTCTTACCACGGGAACATTACACATCTCGAGGAGGTCTGAGAGGAACTATGCCAGCATTTCTCTCAGCTTGTGCATTTACAGTGCTTTCCAAGGCTACTAGTTGCCATACTTTAACCATTTTTACAGCTGTAGTTCCTTCAATTTATTATTAATACTTCTTTCTGACATTTTAAACATTTCTGCAAAGGCAAAGCGTAGTAACTGCACATATTCTTAAAACTGTTATGACTGAAATAGTAATTTTTACATTTACATTAAAACATTTATTTTGTTTAAGGCTGAATGTGGCTAAAACAAACTTGTTTGTAATTGCTTGAAAACAAATTGATGTTATTTTATTACTCCTGCACATAGATCCACGTTATCTGCCTGCATTTCCTCGCGCAACATTACACTGCTTATTTTATTTCAAGTAATGAAAGTGTCTTTTATGTTTTTAGTTTCAGTTAAAGCTACGCTTCGTAACATTAAAAAAGGTATCAAACAAATCCATCTTTCAAACCGTATCTTTTCACTACGGCAGCTTGTTTCCACCACGAGATAAAACATAAATAAAAAGGGCACTTGCAGCTTTTTAACTCACAATTTAGACTTTTTTCTCACAACTGCAAAAAAACAACAAATAGCAAGATATAAATCTCAGGAAAAAAAACAGAATTGTGAAATAAGTATGCAATTACCTTCATTTTTTTTATTCCGTTGTGAACAGGCTTCCATATTACCCAGATACACTTTGATAAACCTAATAATGATTTTTATTTTAGAGTGGATAGGAGTTACTTTTATTCTCTAAAAACAAGGCATTGAAAATATATATATTTTTCTTGTTTTAAGACTAACAAACTTTAGAGATGTTTATGCTTTATGTTGTCCTAATATTGTTCTGCCAAGGTTTAAAAGTGGTCTACAAAGATATTAACACAGGGCGCATCTAATTCTACATTAGACTACAAAACTCATGTGATTTCATTTACATCCTGAGGTGGAGTCTGATTAGATATGGACATTAATATGAGTAATAAGCGCAGATGTCAGGGTGAACTATGACTTACTCTTGGAGTTTGCTGTCAGAGCAGAGGATGTACAGCACTTTGACTGCTTGAGCGGCCCAGCATGACTGATGAACCTCATCTGCGGATATGAAGCTGTCGCCCCTCGCTGCTGCGTCGGGAAATGAGGCGACCAGAGCGTCTGTGTTCAGAAGCCACAGCTGATAATTAAAAGGGAAAATAAATTACCTGAAGAGCAGACTTAAAGGGGACATCACAAGTTTAAAAAAAGAAGTTTCCTGGTTTCAGAATTTTCTTTTTTGGATCGACTGCTGTCATGGCAGAGAAACAGTTCAATTAAAATTTGTAAACAAACTTTGACGTTGGCTTGACAAAGCTGTTTGGAAGTTTGAAATAACTTTTGTTTGAAGATTTTACTTTAAGTCAATAAAATGCTATTAACATGTTCTAGCACATTGCAAAACTGTTTAAGCAAGTTGCTAACATGATTTAACACGCTGCTAACATGTTTTAGCACAATTGAACATGTTTAGCACATTGCTAGCATGTTTTAACATGCTGTTAGCACATTGTACATGTTTTAGCACACTGCTAGCATGATTTTGCAAATTAGTAGAATGTTTTAGCATGTTGCTAACACGTTTTGGCACATTGCTAACATGAAATAGCATGTTGCTACCAGAGTGTAACAGCTGGTCGCCCGTTTACAAACACGTCAAGTATGTTTTTGCCATGCTTCAGTTTAACCCTGACTTTCGCACCGTTGTAGCCCAATGAGTGTGGAATGCTTTGCACAGTACTTTAGCAGTGCTAAACATGTCTTCGCACATGGCTAGCTGATTTACTGCTTGAGTCAAACCCACATCCTAATTACAAGTTCGGTGAACTGGGGACATGTGGCCACAGAGGAAGGAAGAACTCCAGTAGGTTTTGGGTCTAAGCTCATATGAGATCGAAGTGACAAACCGTTTGCAGAGACCCTGACTAACTCAGCTACGTGACCTAGCACCTTCATAATGGATCAAATGGATATAGACAAGATATAACTTTCCCTCATGTTGAACGCAATACTTGATCCAATTGAAGCGATTAGCTCCATAGCAATCTAACTGCAGTCAAACAAGGGGTGTAGGCTGCTTAATAGGCAAGTTAACATAATCGCTCATCCCGTGACCCAACGGGTGCTGTGCTTTCGTGTACACAAAACAAAAATAGGCATCACCTTTTTGAATTTAAAGCCGTATATTGAACAAAAAACATCCCTGCACTTGGGATGGATCGGACATATTACTGCGGATAGAATAATGAAAGTTGCATGGTAAACAGGCAATTGCTAAAAAACATATTTTACAAGGGGTCATATGATGCGAGATTTCAAGCTTTTTACTTTCTATAGAGTGTTACAAGGGGTCTTGGTGCCTACAGAAGATCGTACCAGGTGCAACGACTAAGCTCACATCCAAAGAGATATTTCTGTTAAAAGTTACGAGGTCAGCAACACCTACCTCACTATGTGGAAATCTTAGTAAAGACGCCCCAATTTGAACGTAAAGAAAGAAGGCGTGGTTGTTCCGAGGAAGTTGGTGACACAATAATCAAGACAGTTAGTCGTGAAGCGCATCATTCAGGGCGACTGCTTGTTGTGATTCGTGCTAAAGCCAAGCACTTTATTTGGGCCTTCCAGACGTAGCATGCAATAGGGACTACATTGGTTAGATATTTACAACAGAAGCACAGACCAGATGTCGCCATTTGGCAAACGCATTTAAGGCGACAGTTTTTGAACAAGGTCAAGCTGACTGAGACCCCAAGCGCTATGTCTAAACATAAACAAGGAACAAAAAGGGTGAATTCCGACTTTGCTATGACAATCTGGCGCTCCTGAATCAGCTACTGTTTTGTTATTAAAGTTTGCTAATTGCTTTCAACTGCGGCGTTTGCCCGCGCAGGTAAGCGGTGTGGTGTCGGTGTGGGGTGGTTGGTGTGTGTGTGTGTGTGTGTGAGGAGAGAGTGTGGGTGTGTTGTGTGTGTGTGTGTGAGGAGAGAGTGTTGTTTGTTGTGGGAGGGTGTGTGAGGGGAACCGGGCGAAGACACAGAGAGAGTGAACTGTCTGTCAAAAGCCTAGCAACAGTGTCACAGGCTAGTATAAACCGCGGTTGGACAGAATCATCACGTGGTCTGTCACGCGAAGCCCGTGGGCTTGAACTGATGATAAAAAACACTAACAACATATTAATGCTGGCCAATCAGAGCAGCTGCGCTTGTCAAAGGAGGGGGCTTTATAGAAAACGAAGCGTTTGAGAGAGGCGGGGCATATATGACCTATTTTGACAAAATCATGTGTTTTTTGAACATTAACGGTCGTCAGAACAGTGATGTACTGATTAAGAACGACGAACACACAAAAAATGCTCTGTTTAAAATCGCATCCATAGACCCCTTTTAAGGTCGGCGGTTTAGCCGCTCTGACCTGGAAAATAAATTCACCGGTTATTTTTGCACAGTAAACAAAATAATATACAAACATATACACTAAACATTCGGAAAGGATTTACTGAAAAAAGCTAGAAAACTATTTTTCATAAAAAAATTGCTAGTAGTAAATAATAAGCTACCCTCATGTGTATTTTTCGATGAAAGAAGCTTCAGTTAGAAAATACTTTCAAAAATCTTTGTGTATTTACCATTCATTTCCAATTTATTTATTTTTACATGTCTGAGGTTTTAACATACTGTACCAAAAATCACAGTTTGTATCTGGTTTGGAGGAAAACGCGAAAATCACCTGTGCTGATGACAGACTCAAGACGCAGGGGACGCAGATGCGATGCCCAGCGAATCTCTGCCTGTATGAGACACAATTAAAAGAAAAAACTCTCTGACTGAATATGATCTACAGATGACAACAAAATGAATAAATCAAATGAACTCGCTAACCTTTCTGAATTAGGCTCGGACACTAAACTGAGCTGTGCTATATCACACTCTCCATCTTCACGTGGCTTTACTAATATTTCAGTTATGTAAAACTTCAGCACCTCTGAAATACAAAAGACAAATATATTAGACACAGCTGGAGGTGCAAGATTATAAGAAATTACCTCTCAGATAATATGTGCACCTTCAACATTTCACAGAAACACATAGAGCTTTCTTGTAATAAAGAACAAAGTTATAATATAATTCGGAGCTCAAGAATTGTTTCCCAGGCCAAATATTGAAAACTATTTTAAGAATGGAATTGAGTCTTAACTGAATATTGTGTAGTAAACAGTATGCACACTATATGCATTAGTAGCTGCTGTTTAGAGCAAAAACCTAAATCATCTGGTTGTACTTTTGCAGACTACTGTGTAATTAATTACATTAGGAATATTTAATTCTGCAGTCAAGTACTTTTGCATTCTAACTAAACTGTCAAGCCATACGCATTTATACAGTGCTTTATACAAAACCTTTTCAAAGCAGTTTCGCATTAATAAACAGGAAAATACAATAGAAATGTTTTAGACAATACGCATGGTTTCAAAGCAGCGTCAAAGTAATAAACAGGAGAATAACAGTTAGTGCTGTAAAATTATTCCACTATAAAATAAACTCAATTTCAGCTATAAGGCAGCACAGCTCTACAGAAGACAATAGTGTCATTTACTTCAGTGTGGTTTAAATTTTTATGCACTTTGCATGACATTTTTTTTTAAATGCGAGCTATAAATATGAATAACACTTTCACAATGTGATACGCTAACAAAGCCATCCATAAATACTATATATATAGGCTAGTTTTTACCCTAAACACATACCGTCCTTTCACTTCCCCAGTTCTTTTAACACGCAGTAGTCTGAATACACACAATAAAGAAAAAACTGATATTTTCTGATCTCAAGACAATTATTAATAGCCTACACACTCTTTTCTCTTTTCTCACTCCACATTCACTCCCATTTTGTCTGCACACAAGTATCAATGTGCAATTAATCTACAATGCTGAACTCAATTAACCTGATTTAACATTCCTGATGTGGGTGAAACTCCTGATATCTCTAGTTTGTGAAGTGGCTCTCAGTGATTCCAGGAGTTCATCAAAGAGGACGTATTTCAGTGCAGAAGACATGAGTTATTCAAGTTTATAAAAGCATGAGGATGAGTGAATGCATTTACTTTTATAAATACCCAAGGGTCAGTAACATAACATTTCAAAACATATTAAAGTGTCTCAGGCTGTTGCTAACGGCAACAATGAATGGCCAATATGCATCATGGGTAATGGATGACATCATGATTTAAACATAAATAAGCTCTGGTTTTCTTCATTTGCACTCATGTCAAATGACTCAATGGTGTGTTACCACATTAGTCCGCTGCTTTGCTTTCCTTACCTGCAGTGACTTCCTCTCCCAGCGCCGCAGAGCAGCTCCTGCAGGACACCATCACACGCTTGCTGCTGCGCTTCTGCTGTGGACACACACAAAAGCTGCTTTATATGGCAGTGGTTACACGGTAATACATATTACAGGCTGAGTCAGTTCACTCGGCAGGCATATTCATAACACACTCAGCTGGAAACAGCAGCTATTTGAAGTGTGATTTAAACCTTTTCTATTGTCAGCTTCAGGTGAAAAGCTGAATGGAATACTAAAGTTCAGTCATCTTTTTTTGTTTTGTTCAATGTTTACACATTTTGTAAGTGTTCACTGGATTTCTACCATTCCCCCCTATTATGATGAAAGTTATTCTGGAAAAAAAAACTTTACAGGAAATATAAACTATTGTTCAAAAGTTTGGGGTCAGTAAGATATTTCGAAAAAAAAAATCATAATTTTATTCACCAATGATGCATTAAATTGATCAAATGCATTTAAGGACATTTATAATCTTAGGTGAAAAAGATGTTACAAAAAAAGCACAACTGTTTTCAACATTGATCATAATCAGAAATGTTTCTTGAGCAGCAAACAACATCTATCTGATTTTGAGATCAGTGACACTGACGACGGAGAATGGAGCTGAAAAATTCAGCTTTGCATCACAAAAATAAATTACATTTTACAGTATATCATGATAGAAAGGAGGTGATTTTAATTGTAATAATATTTCTCAATATTACTGTTTTTATTGTATTTTGATCAAATAAATGCAGCCTTAATGAGAAGAAGAGACTTAAAAAAATAAAATAATCAATCTTACCGATTCTAAACTTTGATATAAATGATAGGTAATTTCAAGAAATGTAATGGTTAGTCGAGTTTACCTGCAACCCCCTGTGAGGATGACAAAATAAAATAGCATAGTGTCTTTTTTAAGCTAAAGATCTGCCCCCCCATCCAGCCAACCGACCCCCCAGTGAATGCATTCGCTAACAGGCTTGGAAAATTGCAAACCTCATGCAACATGAGCAGAAAATAAAACATTCTCATGTAATGCATATTTTGACCTCCTGAGGCTGAACACTTCTTTTCACCAAGCATTTGTTTTAAAAAGTGTTTCACACTTCTGCACAAAAACGGCAAGTCATTTTTCAACTTGTTTTCAAACTCCTGCTTCGACTGTATGCTGAAAATATTTAGTAAAAAAAAAAAAAATCAATAAGAAAACCGACGACTGTGTGCTGAAGTCGTTTAGGATAGAAAAAGCGCTGGAAAGTATGTTTTCATCTCCTCGGCATGGCCACAGGCTACACACAGATTGAGCTCGAGAAAGAGAATCAATCCCTCTTAAAGGCATGACCGCTTCTCCTCCACAGCCCGGCCGAGCGTAATGTTTTTAAAAGTGGATTTCCCCTACGCCTCTTCAGCCTTTATTGTGATGAAAGCCTCGGTCAACCCTCAGGCTGTGTAAGTCAGATCTGTGCACTACGTAGGGTGTATATCACAACTGCATGTGTAATCAGTAAGAGTGCTGTTTTTGCTTAATCGAATCATGCATGTCTAAACTGCACAGCTTACCTCCGCAGAGGCGTTCTGACGCGAGCTCTCTTCCCGTACGAGGGTCTGCTCACAGCTGCTGTCCCGAGCCAACAGAAGAAACGTGTCTCCGACCAGACAGTCTCCGTCTCGCGGGAGCAGCTTCTTGTTTGCGAAGGGATCGGGGTGGCAGCACCAGTCGTCCACTAATGCATTCCAGTTTCCATTGGGCAAAGGAAGCACTCGCCCAAACGTCCTTTAGGAGTTAGGAGATAGTCTGATAATAGCTGAACACTGAAATAATGTGTCTGACAGTGAATTTATCACTATGCTTCCATGCACTACTTCACCAAATCAATGGAAATGAAAAAGAATGAATAGTAAGTAACCTGTCTTGAAGCACCATGGCGCCACAAGACTGGCACAGGAAGGAGTACGTCACATTGACCCGCAGCTGTCCAATCACACTGCAAGGAGCTTCTGGAGGAAGAAACACAGAGCAAACACAACTAAAGCATACCAAGAGATGATACTTGTTTGGATAACCAATGACTCATCTGATGATACCGATTATTAGATAGGGTCAGAAAACACTAGCATCTGTAGAGAGCTGGGTATTATTTATTAATTAGAGTGTTTATTAAAATTAAAATGTTGCTATTTTATTTGTCATTTCATTTTTAAATTGTAGTATTTTTGTTACGCTTTTTTGTAGTTTCTTTGTAAATATTTACATTTAGCTTTAATTTGGTTTTTATTTCAGCTTTAGCTTTAGTAATTTTGGCACTTCCACTTAAACGTTGTATTTCAGTTAGTAGCCAAGGCAACATTTTTAATTTCTGTTTTGTTGCTTTAAGTGTTTTATCTGAATGTTATCCACCGGAGACTTCGTGCTAGATTCTGATTAGGCCGAGCGCTGGTATCTGAAGCTGTTGTAAATTACTCTACAAACACACACCTTTGATTACTTCTGTGTGTTGCTCGGCAGCTACATTGTTTGGTGGAAGAATATGTTTTCGTCATATCAGAAACTTCAGCGTTTTATTTTTTGAAAAAGCTCTTCCTACGTCTAGGAACCGTTTAAAATCCCTAGTCCCTGGAAGACGGGTTTACAGTGCTGTCTCACGCTCTAAGACGTTTAGTCGTGCCTAACAACGCCCCCTAGCTGTTATAAATTCACTGTAAACCCCGGCTTTTGCTTTATATATTTAGTTTATTGAGCTATGATTAAATCTAATCAAATACACAGCCTGGGACCAATAGGTTTGAGCTCAGCTAACTCTGAGGTGTTCTTACTACTTTTATTATATTTCATTTATTTAGTAATATTGTAGATTTCTAATTTAATTAAAATGTTACACTATTTAGCTTGTTTTTCATTCGTTTACGTTTAGTACCGATCGCACTACAGTATATACCTTTCAATTAGAGTAGTCCGGCAAGACATTCTGTGCTAGAAGTTTTTTATTATCTACTATTTAAAAGGTATTTTATTTCAGCGCTTCCAAGAAATGTAGTGTTAGGTTAAAAATAACACTAAATAATCATTGCAATGATTTTCACTATCCCATTGAATTCCTTTCATTTCAGGTTAATATGTTCACACTTGCGGTTTCAAACGCTTTACAGAAAACTCCCTGTTTTCTGAAAACACGAGTATGAAAAACTGCTGTAGGGGTCAAACCTATCATTTTTCCTTTATGACAACAAAACATTAGGATATTCAGAAGATCAGTTCCATGTAAGAGATTTGTAAATCTCCCTGTAAATATATCAAAAACTTAATTTGATTATATATGCAGTTAAGAACTTTGCATTTGGACAACTGTAAAGATGCTTTCTCAATATCCAGATTTTTTTGATCCCTCAGATTTTGTTTTTTTCCCCCAGGAATTTCGAAATAGTTGTATTCGGCCAAATATGGTCACTATCTAACAATATTTTTCTTTCCGATGATGTGAGTACATCTCCAATTTGAAAAAAATGTACATTAGCCTGGTTTTGGCTCCAGGGTCCCAAAGTAATACGACAAGTCTAGGCTAACTTACATTGGTTACTGGACGCAACAATTTTTGATTCCCGCTGCCCGTCGAGTTGTTCTGACCTGACGTAAATGCTCCGGCTCAGGACAGTAGCAGGTCACATTCTGGACTGCTGTTCTTCCAACGATCTGTTTAATCTGGTGTGTGGTGGTGTGGTGGGTGTGGTGTGCCGCTCATGATCAGTGCCCTCACGGTGGACAGCAATTGACAAACCCACACATATATATATATACACACTACTTGCCATATAACAAAGCCAAGTGTACATCTCATGTAAAGCGAATAAAAAGTTGATCACAAAAAATAAGAGCGACTCTTTTAAAGACCTCCAGATGCTGGGGTTTGGTGAGAAAGTGCTTATGGGTAATAATCAGCGTGTACCTGTCGGCTGCTCCACCTTGAGCCGCAGTCTGAAGTGTGATCCGTGTTGAGTGTATCCAGGCCTCCTCTGGCACGACGTCTCCAGCAGACTCACCGCAGGCGCTAGCTTCACCCGATAGGTCCGGTCTGGGGTCTGGACGCTCAGGACGGAGCCTTGTTTAGACTCGATCTTCACATCTGCATCATCCCTGACAGCGTCACTGCTGAGGGGGTCAAAGAAGAAGTCACTGGTGAAACATTCATGATAATAAACTAGATTTCAGAGATGTCTGTCCGTGTAAAACATGCTGCCTCAATGCAAGGGTGTTGAAAAGTGTCCACTCAAGTCTCTATAATATTCTTCGGTGACTATTTATTTTGGTAAACGTTACATGTACTTAGAATTAAAATAACAATGCATTAATTACATGCAAGTAACCTTTCATCAAATCCACTTCAAATGTTGACTACAATATAAAAAGGACCTTAAGATAAATCCTTATTAAAAATTATACAGTTGAGCTGAAACTTTTACTAAAAGTGATTTTTTTTAAGTCAGTTTTCTCTCAACACCTGTGTGTGTTTCTGTAAACACTATCAGAAAAGATTCACCATGGACGGCTGTAAAAATAATGCTATATTTACAAAGACACATTTTAACTGTACCACCTAATTGTCCACATTATTATATAATTATTATGCATGATGCAAGGATAATAAGTTCTTATTAATTGGCAAATTACACAAAATATTTATGTTTTATAAATCTATTCCTGACACATAAGGAATAAAAAAAAAAAATAAACTAGGAAAAACTAAAAAGTGAGTTATGGCCAAAACAACGTATTAAAACTACTTTTTATTTTAATATTCATAAACATTTTAGCAGAAAGGTTGTCCAAACCCCTGTCCAGTACTGACCTCTGGTGTTGCATCTCTGCACTACTGACTGTTTGAGTGTAAAGCTACTCGAGCATGTAAATATGTTAACACGTACAGTACACACGTACAGTAAACACGTACAGTAAACGCGTACAGTACACGCGTACAGTAAACGCGTACAGTAAACGCGTACAGTACACACGCGAGAAAAAAAAATAAAAAAAAAAAAACAGTAAACTTCGTACAGTACCCTCGACAGGCGTCCAGTACACGCGTACCGTCAACCGTACAGTAGCACGTCGTCACATTAACACGGTACGTAGCCCTACTACCGTAAACCGTACAGTAACCGTACATTACACACGTTTAGTTCATTTTCCCCCCCCGTTAACACCTTTATCCCTAATTGTTTACATCCTCCAAATTTCAATCCATTCTTTCGTTTGTTAATTAACACTGTCACCCACACTTATCAGTTCCACAACCCTTCCTCAAACACACCTCTTACCTCATCCCCTTCCCGTAGCACCTCCAATACCTCACGTCCACGTCCCCGCGCCACTTCCAACCATCATTCCATTACCCGCGTACCTTAAACCTGCGTATCCGTATCACGCGTACCTCCCACCGTCCCTTAACTCGTCTTACTCCACCGGTCCCTTCACACCGCGTCACAGTACACGCGTCCAGAAAACGCGTACAGTACATCGCGTTACAGTACCACGCTTACAGAAACACTACAGTACATCACCCTACAGTACATCGCGGTCACAGTACACGCTTACATACACACGTACAGTAGCAACCTTTACCGTTACAACTCATATACAGTAACTAATCGTACAGTACGACACCGTACAGTTACACGTACGGGGGAGTAAACACGTACATGGTTTGTTTGTTGTAACAAATTTTTCTTTTATCTCAACATTTGTAAAAGCCCGCTATATTTTACACACACTAGCAGTACTACGTGTAGCGATGTAAACCGTACATACAGCACCGCGTTACAGTGCACCGTACAGTACCCAGTAGCATGATACACCAATACGTACAGTACTACACGTACATACACACGTAGCAGTAGACATTTACAGTACTATCGTAGCAGTACACACGTACCTTACACATTATTGGCATTACACGCGTACAGTAACACCCGCGTACAGTACCAACGCTGACAGTACATGCACGTAGCCAAGTAAACGCGATACAGTACGACACCGCGTAACCATTACACCACGTACATGAAACATGTAGCAGTACACAGGCGTACTATTAAACGCGTACGTATCCACACTACATTACACTCACACACGTACAGGGGGGTGGTAGCCTAGGACACGTACAGTACACGACGTAGAGGACACGCGGACAGTACACACTTTGTTACCACGTAGCAGTACCACAACGAGAAAAAAAATAACTAACAGAGTACACGCGTACATAAACACGTACAGTAAACTCGGACCGTACACGCTACCGTACACATCGGACAGTAAACACTAGCATTACACGCGTACATACACACGTACAGTACACCTTAATACACGCGATACAGTACACTACGTACAGTACACGCTACATAGTAACGCCGTACATTAAACCCTACAGGTACACACCGTACAATACACACGTACAGTACAACGCGTACAGTATGCACCTACAGTACACGCGTACGTACACTCTTTATTGTTAGGTACAGTACACACGTACTACACGCGTACAGTACACACCCGTACATTACATACGGCGTACATTACACACGTACATTACATCACGTACACGTAAACACGTGACATGTACAACACGCTACATAAACCTTAATACGTAGCAGTACAACACGTACAGTATCACACGTACATACAAAGCGTAGCAGTAACACCGTAGCGTACATCACTTACAGTAGCACACGTACTAGGTATCTACGTAGGCGGGGGGGGGGGATTACCCGCGTACAGTAAACGCGTACAGTACACACGTACAGTACACGCGTACAGTAAACGCGTACAGTAAACACGTACAGTACACGCGTACAGTACATTTCCATAACTATTTACATTGTTTATATATCACGTACATAAACTTCGTACATTACACACCTACATTACCACGTATCATTAACATTTACATTACACCGTAGCAGTACAACCCGTACAGTACACACTACAGCTACACCGTAGGGCAGTAGCACTCTACATTAAACACTTACAGTACAGCAAGCACGAATATAATTAATTATACAGTAAACACGTACAGTAAACGCGTACAGTACACACGTACAGTACACGCGTACAGTAAACGCGTACAGTAAACACGTACAGTACACGCGTACAGTAAACGCGTACAGTACACACGTACAGTACACACGTACAGTAAACACGTACAGTACACACGTACAGTAAACACGTACAGTAAACGCGTACAGCAGAAGGCTATACATAATCTTTATATTGCTCTGGTGTTGTTTCTATGGTCTCGTCATAATAGCGTGCATCCTGAACATGTAAATTACTAAGTTACCTAATTTCCAGAGCAAAGCTAGTAATTAGGCTTTACTGCCAATTAATGTCATGTCAATGCTGGGTGTGGGGGGGGGTTTGGTTTGTTTTGGTGTGGTGTTTTTGGGGGGGGTTTTTTTAATTTCTGATGAACCGAACCGAACTGAATATAAATAACTGACCGAGCATTAATACAGAGAAATAACCCCGTAGCTTACCGAATGAACACAAGGCCACTTTGCAGCTTCTGTCTGAGCTCCAGAAAGACGAGGTCTTGTTGCGCAGTCTCTTCCATTTATATCCCTTCCCGGGAAAATATACTTATATTACAGACCTGCTGAAGAACCCCACGCGACACACAAACACAGCGTGACAACAGACTTCCGCGACACGCTCGTGACGTCAGGAAGCACGTTATTTCAAATTAAAAGTCTTCAATAAACAGTTTTCCGCGAACACTGTACGGTGTAGATAATACTAGACACGCAGAATATTATTAGGCAATTAGGCATTTAATTGACACTTACATACATAAAAAATAAAACACTGTCCAATCAGTATTTATTAGAAAGACAGATATTAACTAACTAAATAAATAACTAAGAAATTGTCTAAACACACAAGAAGGAGCGTGGATACGTTTTGTTATGTATAATATAACAATATCATATATAGATATATATTACAAATATTTAAATATGTTAAAATTTCCACGAATTAAAAGTGCTTAAACAAATTAAGTTTTATTTTATTTATAAAAATTACTCCGTTAATGCTTAGTGTGTAAAAATATTGAAAGGGGGTGCAGAGTAATGTCTTCTTGGTGAAGAACAATACCAAATCTGTAAGCTTCTGAATGCACTTTTGTATTTATTTTTATTTTTTTATTGAAGTATCCAAAAAATCACAAGTTTATCAGAACCAAACTGGCACCAACTTACAGTTTTACAAAGTGTCTTAGACTAACACAGAAGAGAAAAAAAATATATAGATATATATATATATAGAGGATTAAATATCAAATAAATCTAACAATATTCCAGCTTTTGTATTTTTTGTTTTTGACAAAGTTTTTGAGTATTGTCCCCCCCCCTTCAAATAGTTCTTAAATACTATAAACATGGGGGGTGATTTAAAAAAAATCTACATTTGTGAATAAAATTCTTCGCCGCTTCTGCAGGAGCTTTTCGCGCAGTGCTGGTATGGGGCGCATGTCGTAGTTTATCTTATTTATTTTTATGTATTATAATATATGAAACACATAATTGCATTAATGTACTACATGCCAGGGAGCAAGAAAATAATGTACCTTTTAAAAAGATTCACAGTTTTTACAGCTTTCTTATTGGAAGGGTCAGAAATCAAATACATATACAGTTTTAACGCTTACAATATTTACGTTTGTGTACGAATGCGCATGCGCAGCTTCAGCGCGCGGACTGGAGTCGTGACGTCAGGCAGCGCGCGGTGGCGGGAGATTTTCCAGAGCTTCGTCGAGCTAGGTCGTGTTCAGGAGAAAACATTAGCGAGTAAAATGTGGAACCAAGGTAACGTTATGTGGTTTAGTCGTGATTTGTGTGTAGCACGCGGTGGCTCCTAGCTTACTGAGCTCTGCTAACTTGCTAATGAGACCCTTGAGAGCTCAGTGTGTCGTGTGGTCAGGATGTCCGTTACTCGCACTACAGTCGCGCTGCACAGCGAGTGTGTCGATGTTGGTTTACACCTGCAGTGGTCTCGATGGAAATAGAAACTATTTCTATTTTGGCAGGTAAATACGGCGAGGCCAGTACGGGTGGATACACACAGTCTCCAGGAGGGTTTGGGTCTCCAGCCGCCTCGCAGGGAGGAGACAAGAAAGCGGTCAGTAGTCTGCCTCAGCTCGTGTGTGTGTGTGTACATGTATTATATAAAACTCAAAACAACAACAAAGAAGCAGAATACGAATACAAAATGGAGTTCAGATGCAAAGCCTCAAAGTGCCATCTGAACTCTTCAAATGTTGCCTAAAGAAGCTTAATTGTAAGTAGGACTAATTATTAATACAGTACACAGTACAGTACATTAATGCACATTTAAATTCCAATCCTAGTTGCTATAATGCATCTGTTATTTTTATATATTTTAAAATGCAGCTTTTATTACGTATCTATGCATTTTAGGGTGCATGCTTTGCTTCCTTCAAACTTTCGTCAGATGTTTATTATCTTCAGTCTGTCTCTTCAGAAAATAGACCAGAAATAAACGATGACACCTTCTCTTGCTTGGGAACAAGTGTTGCTGTTTTGTTAACTAAGCCTAAAACTGTTAAGATCATTTGCGGTCATTTGTAGCAAAGCTGAAATAAAATACGAGAAAGAAAAAAAATAAAGTAAAATATGAGAGCTGAAAATCAGAAATGTTGCAGCTACCTGAAAGAAATGTTAATTGCTAGAACAGAAATAAAAGTAAATCAAAGCTAAATAGAACAAGTAATAAAATTGGAAAAAAGCACTGTGTAAACATCCATATATATATATCTATTCTTAACTATTTATTAAAATAAATAATAGTGAAATACACTACTTGTGAATGTGTTCTAAATTTGAGCTGTCCACATGAGTGTTCCATCCCACCAGTGCTATGCTTAATTAACACTAAATAATAAAAGTAATTACTTTTTTTTTTTTTTTTTTGCAGTTTATTGTATATTACTATTATTAAAATTAAATATGTTCGTCAGACATCTTCTTGACTGGCTTTTGCTGACGCATACATGACATTCTGCTACTTTAGTTTTCAAGTCGCGTTTCATTTTTTTAACCTGAAAGCTCTAGTCATTGAAGCAGGGTGACGATAAAGTCTGGTGTTTGTGTGTGTTGTGCAGAGAAGTCGAGCGCAGCAGATCGTTCCCTGCACAGTGTCCCAGCTGATGTCTGCGGTGCAGGCGGAGGACGTCTTCAAAGTGGGAGAGGTAGAGATCGCACAGGTGAGTCAGGGAACACACACTCAGAACATCACTACCAAATAGACTTTATGCACGTGGAGTTGGTTACCAACGAAAAAAAAAACAAGAAAAAAAAAAACAAAACCAAAAAAAAAAAAAAATATATGACGTTGTGGGCTCTGTAGAAGCAGTGGTATTCAGATTCTTTACGCGATATATGTATATTTTGTCAATGTTCAGTAATCACTGGCTAGTTAATGGTCATGGCTGCATGATGATTCAAATCCGGGACAGCCGGAACATTTTCAGAGACAGATGAAGAGAGATAAAAGATTCTGAGATTACTGTGGGCACATTAGAATTTTCTCCAACCTCGCTTTTTTTTTCCCAGCCATTTTGACAGCCCTGGCGTACGCTGATGTTAATCGAAATATAAACACCTTAATCGCGGTATTGCCGCACTTACCAAAGTGTGCATGTTCTCGTTGATATACATTAGTACTCTGGCAATATTTCGAAATATCCAATGTATCCTATCGTGCAAGGATGCATAATCTGGGCACATATTGGGGCCATGAACAAAAGACAAAGAAAAATCACCTCCCCAAATAGAGGAGGCCACATCCTCACTCACGCTCTTAGCCTAATAACTTTGGTACTTAAATACGAATCAGCTGCCTATTGAAATTCAAGAGTGTAGAGTAAATACTAACGGCAGTGTTTTATTTTTTTACTCTGCCTTTTTATTATCAGATTTCCTGAACTAATGTTAACATGACATTTTTATGTAATGCTCAAGTAAAACGCATACCGTTCACTTTCAGAAGTTGTTGTAGGGGTGCTTTCTTATTAGAATCATAATCATAATTAGCTTTATTCACCACTTAAGTGTGCGCATACACAAGGAATTTGTTGTGGTTTTACTGGAACTCTTGGTACATGCATGCATACAAATAGCCATATATATATATGACACAAGATAGTTTTAGAAGTTCACAGAACTGACTCAGCAGCAGCTGAGTAAAACGGTTTCATCTGAGGGGATGCATGTGGCAGCTTTAGCTTATCGTAATTGTCGAATATCGCATTTCTTTTCAATATCGCACAGCCCTAATATACATGAATGACGTGACACGCACCTGTAATAATACGCAGATGGCGGTAAAGAAAGCATCGCATTTCTGGGAAAACACAACTCGCTGTCACCAATCTCTGTTACGCTCATCCAGAAACGGCGAGTAGAACGTAAAGGAAGTGTAGGCAAACGAATTGCCATCACATTTCTATGGCGCCGAAACAGCATGGAATACAACCATACAAAAGTGTCTCCCGCAAAGATCGCTAGGCTCCATCGTCCCGGGGCTGTTGTGTTTTGCCTCCAGCAGTCGGGCTAGATTCAACCACAAATGTATCACCGACTGCATGTATCTTAATGCATATCTCCCGCTGCTCCATCTCCCGCGGTCTCTTAAAACTCATAAATGAGTTGTATCAACTTAAATGCCATAAAAAGTGTTAAATACTGTTATGGTATAAGAAATGTCTTAAAGGGTTCATGATAGTCTGCTAAAAAGAACATTATTTTGTGTATTTGGTGTAATGAATTGTGTTTATGCGGTTTAAGGTTCAAAAGACACATTATTTTCCATATACTGTACATAATTTTTTCTCCTCTATGCCCTGCTTTTCTGATATGCGTCGATTTTTACAAAGCTCATCATCGGTCTGAAAAGCGAGGTTGCTGTGATTGGTCAGTTATCCAGTTTGTTGTGATTGGCCGAATTCCTCAAGCGTGACGGAAATGTTACGCCCCTCACATACTGTTTATGCTGTGTCCGGCCGGAGCGACGAGACAAAAACATTCAAACCCATTAGAAACGAGGCATTTGTTGCGTCAAGTGGGGACATAATTACTGATTAGAATGCCTGGTACTGATTGTTTTTTTTTTATAAAACCGCTTGCGTTGCGTTGCACATCGTCGCCGGCATATTAAACCATGTCTGCATTTGTGATCGGAGGAATGACAAAAAACAAGTGCTACTCTGCACTGCCCAAAAATCAGTCACGTTTAGATCAGCAGTGGCACGAAAAACACGCGGCCTAACGTGAGGGGAAGGCCCCGTTCTTAGCTTTGCACTGAATACCGGAATATAGTGACTGAGTCGCGGAAGCTTTACTCCTCCATTCTTCCAGCAGTGAAAGTTGATGTATTTCCGCTCAGGTGACGTCAGGTTCACAGATCAGCTCCAGGCATGGACGAAGCATCTTATTCGTCCTCTTGGAAGACCAACAAAGTAGTAAAATTTCGGCTTTCCGACAACGAAACAACACAGTCAACGCTTCATACGACATGGCGCAGCGTGCAACAATAGTCTAGACTAGCCACTAGCAAGGTTCGAATAAAGTTACGCCTTCTTTCTTTGCGACATTTGGGCGGCGTTATGCAAATCTACCCACATAGTGACGTAGACATGTGGGGCTTGTTAGAACCAAAAGCCTTTTTAGGTAGGTGTAGGCAGACTCTTAACTTTTATAAAGAATATCTCTTTGGATTTGGACTTTAGTCTTTGCAACTTTCAGATCTTCTTTATGCACCAAGAGATTGTAAAACTCCAAAGAGAAAGGAAAAAAATTAAATCGCATCATATGACCCATTTAATTATAATTTCAAGAGGTCTTACAGTTGGGAACGGAAAGACAAGCATCGCGATACAGCTTGATTAAACTTCAAAAGGCAATGATGTAATTGAATAAATATATGCGCTGCACGATTCAAGTCAAAACACGGCACGGATTTATTTGAATGTATCTGAAGGGAACAGACTGTCCTCAGAAACATGTCGTTGGCATTTTAATTTCATTTTACATATAATTCCTGATAAAGCAGCGTTTAAGAGCGCGGAGCTGCTTTGTGTACAGCCATAACCGGGGAAACCGCAATATTTCAGCGCTCCTCTCCTAAAGCAACCCACCTAAGAAGAGATTTAAATTTAGTTAGAGAGCGAATCGACCTCAGTGGCCGAGAATTAATTTATCATTTCCAACAACCTTTCTTGCTGATTATGGTCCGATTGACTTCAGATCAATGGCAAATATCAACTCATAGAAGAAAGTTTTTACTCCAGCAAGACACCTAGAAAGTTAATGTGGTCCTTCTAAAAACGGTCTAAACAATATAAGACTGTAATTTTACATGTTTTAAATTGAAATATTTATATTCTTGATTTATCCCTTTTCATAAAAATAGTCTAAAGGGTGTTGTATAAGATTTTTGTTTTTGTGAAAAACTGTATCTGAACTGTAAATCATGAAATTTCATCTGGCTCCGGTACTAAAGCATGTTACCATAGACATCTGTACAAAACCGCACCACTCGCAACACTTTGATACTGTTTTATTTGTGCAGCTGTTAAAATGGGTCATACACTGCCTTCCATTTATTTTTAAAAATTCTGCAGACAACCTGTAAATAGTGAAATAAAATTCCTTCCTTCATATGTGTTGATGTTTGTGTATTGAAAATATTTTTGATTTAAACTTATCTGATTTTCTATATTTTAAAAAAAAGTTCTTTTTTTATTTTGGCTAGTTAAATTAATTTTCGGGCTACCCACGCATTAGATGTAAATAAATTAAAACAGCGGCCAGTTAACATACTCTTTCTGAGGCCATCATTTGTGCTGTGCAGTGGAGTATGTGAATAACGGCAGTAAAAAATTAGCCACAATTCTTAGCGAATAATGGAAATTGCATGTAAACAGGAGTGAAAAGCTTTGCTCTTGACATTAGGGATGGGTATCGTTAAGGTTTTAACGGTATTACTACTCTTACCGATACGGTACTAAGTGCTTATCAATTCGGAAAGTACTCCTTTAAACAGTATTCTCTGATGCGGGATTACTGCCAATTTTTATAATATATATAATAATATATATATATATATATTATTGACACGTTAAGGAGGCGATTAACATTGCTTCATATTCTGAAATGTAAAATAAATATTTATTGAAATGAATATAAAACATCAATTTGTAAATGCACCAGTGTGCAGTAGTACAATCAATAATAATGAAATAATAGACTTGAAAAGAGTTATATTGTTCCGTGGTGGGTGGTGTTTCATAAAAGCATTTTTAGTGTTTTATACATAAGATTAGATACAGTAAGAACATGAACAAAGAAACAAAGTAAAACAAACGGACAAATAAAATAACAAATATACAAATGAAATGAAATGGGGTGAACAAAGGCCTTCTGCAGCAAATCGATGCGCTTTTGTAAGAAAAAATATGCATATTCAAAACGTAATAATCACTTTAATGTTGCTTGCGCCAACAGTCCTACACAGAAGCAGCTCCAGGCGGATGACATATGAGTTCAGCGTTGCGCACACGGCCGCTCTATTTTTTATTTTTTGGGGACATAACCCTTTAAACAATTAGTAAATAAATTGCAGAACGTTATGTTTTCTAATACACAGACGAATTGCATGTATTCTGACAGCGCTGCACGAGCTCGTGGCACCAGGGTTCAAAGTCCAAAGCGCTAGGAAAGTCTGCGGCCTGAAATATGGGCTGGACAATAATTCAATATCGATATATATCGCGATTATATAATTTTTTTCAATTACGGTGATATGATTTTTAAACCCATTTCTGATATTTCGATATACATTACCAATGTTTCCCATACATTGATTTATTTTTGCCGTTTGACTTCATTGAATAAACATGACCACTGCACGTTTCAAAATTCATAATGCCGTCCCCTCACTGTTTTATATGAATGTATCTCTGAGGGGAATTGACTGTCTTCAGAAAAGTTTAAATGGCATTTTCGTAGATAAAGTAGTGTTCATGAGCGGAGCTGCTTTGATTACAGCCGTTAATCCTTCTATAGACGGAACCTCCTCAGTTTTATCACTCTAAAAGCGCCTCCAGCTGGCAGAGAACGAGTTTGCATTTCAAATAAGCCTGTCTCCAGCAACATTTCAGTTTTGTTTGTTCAATTTTTTTTGTTTTCTGGCATTCGGGGCCGACTACGGAGCACCTTTTCATATCCGGGGTGTGTGTGTCTGGAAGAAGAATCAGCCGACACGACCACCAAAAGTTTGTGACCGTAAGAGTTTGTGTTTTGTGTATGGTCGTACTGCTCCCAAAGGCGGCATGGAGTGGAGCCAAAGGACAGCAAACAGGTTCAAGTTGAAAAGGTGTACTATGGAAAGAGGCGGTCGAGTGGTATGGTTAGTGTGCGGTGTAAAAGGTATGTATTGGCTGTGATGCGGCAGCTGGAGGGTCAGGCATCAGGACGGCACAGCGGCAGGGGCCCGGAGCGGCAAAAGCAGGAGAAGAGGCGGGGTGTCACGCAACGAGTGACAATAAAGCAGGGGAGGACAGTGGGGTGTGGCCGGGTGATGAAGATCGAAAGAGCCAAAGATTCAGCATTTATCTGAATAACAAGGGGGACTTTGTAAGCATTTTTTTGTGGGGAAGAAACTGATAAAATTAGTATTTTATTTAGGCAAGGATTCTCTTAAATTGATCCACAATTGGATACAGGCATTTATACAATGTGTACAAAAGAGTTCTATTTTCAGAAATATGTGCATTCATCGCACATCGAATTATAAATCCGTGTTATACAGAATCGAACGCAAATTAAGAAATATATTGGAACACATTTTGGCATAGCGTAACCCATCCCTACGCTGAAACGGTTACACGTCAAGATGCTTGGTAAGGCATTTTTATGAATTTTTTAGCAAAATTTTATGTCCAACATAAGTTATAAATCTGCTGTTGTCAACAAAAAGAAACTTCCTGCGGGTTTCTGCCAAAATAAAAGCTGAGAAAAAACAAGAACTCCAACATTTATAAATATTAGTATTGTAATTTTACAATTGTAATGTAAAATAAAATAAAAAAAGACAATAATTCCAACGCTCTATATTAATACATTTATTAGTTCTTGAATAGAGCCAGAACAATAGTGTTCAATGAGTGAAAAAAATCTGTATAATATTGCGATGTTTTAAAAGGAATTCTCTTCTGGGCTCAGGCAAGGCTGCATTTATTTTTACCGTAAAAATACATGCCTTATTCAAGAATAGTTTTTAAAATCTTTAGTGGGGGGGGGTTTGGTTGTGTGGGGTTGTAATTAATTTTTTTATTTGAAAAGCAGAACAAAACAGTAAAAAGCACATTTTGGTTTTTTAATTTATGCAATGGTGAAAAATTGGCAAAATACATGGTGGAAATCACACAAAAAATGCGGTACCCAGTGTTTCACCTTATTCGCTTGCACTTCGGCCAAGAATTTTGGTCTTCGGGTCCATCCCTACTTGTAATTGCAATACTTGTAATATTCATATATCCAAGTTTGGACTACAACCCGATACTTTTTTTTGATTTTTTTTTAATCCTCCGATATCACCACTGCTTTAGTTCTCATAGGGGCCAATATCCTCAGTTTTGACTCTATTTCGAATATTTTTAATCTATTTTTTTACTTGTTGATCTAGGGCCTCATTTACACCCTTGTAATTAACTCTTTCACTTTCCCCTCCGTTGCCCGAATTTTCAAGCTTTGCTCATGTTTTTCATTGTAATACAGTAGGAGGCGCTATGGCACATCTTCATCTGAAAGAGGACAATCTCTGGATCAAACACAGTGATAGAAGAACGCATAAACAGCGATTCGCAGATGTAAACCAATGGCAATCTCAAAGCATTAAACAGCATCTAAATAAATACTGGCCTAACTTTACTGGTAAATGAAATTTGACCTAGGATGTGGTTTAGGACTGTGAAGCTTTGGGTGTTGATGGAAGTGATCTACTCCATCTGTGTTTTGATCTTCATTCTGAATCCTATCCTGATGTAGTCTTTGGGGGAATTTTTTATTTTTTTTCAAGAGGCTCTGGTGCATGGGGGGGGGTGGGGGGGGGTTTATTTTTTTGACATTGCATGAACATACATTCATACAACAAAATACTCTAGGGGGCAGCTTTAAAAAAAATAAATAAATAAATAAAAACCTTGATGGGACAGTGTTAACGTTTGTCATTCCCAGCACTCTGTATTGGGGTTCTGATAAACCTGTCAGGCTTTATTTTGCATTAACAAACGACTGACTGCACATTATTTGTATTTAATTACCAAAAATGAAGTCTGTGAGATTGGTTTACTAAAAAACAAGTATATAATGAATTAAGCTTAAATTATTTGAGCTCAAACCGAGTGCTTGTGAGTCAGAAGCAGACCACACTTTAAGATCTCTTCAAGTAAATCAATCTCACAGGCTTTAAGAGCAGAAAGACTGTCATTTTGTAGAACAGTAACTATTTGGATAAAATGTCTTTTAAAACCTTTTTTTGTGTACCGCCTGAGGACGCTCTTGGTGGTTCGTGTATCATAGAAACACTTCTCTAAATAACTACCCTTAAAATACCACAGTGCCACAGTATGCGTGAGCGAGAGAAGTGTGTGAAGTCACGACGCTCTGAACAGATCACACATGAACAAACTCACCCCTTTTATCAAATGTATTAAATGTTTTAATCTCTTTTCTTTGTCATTTTCATTTAAGTATTTTTGCATATTTTAAAAACAAGTAGGTAGTGCTGCACAATGAACCTTTTTTTAATCGTGATCATGATTTCTGCTTTTCTCGTTGACGCATAATCGCCTGCAATTATTTTACACTGGTTATATCCTGAAAACGTTTCATTTCACATTTGTGTTATCTTGCATCATTAACAAGCCCCCACAAGCGTTGATGGTTGCGGTTTACAAATATCAAGTTGAAATCTCCTAATAAGAGCTTTTCTCTTAAAGGTGCAGTGTGTAATATTTAGGAGGATCTATTGACAGAAATGCAAAATAATATACACAACTATGTTTTTAGAGGGGTATAAAGACCTTACATAATGAAACGTTATGTTTTTATTAACTTAGAATGAGCAATTTCTATCTACATACACCACAGGTCCCCTTACATGGAAGTTGCTATTTTGTCAGAAAAAAAAAAAAATTTCCCGCCATATATGTTTCTTACAGTAGCCCTAACCCAGGGGTGGGCAAACTCAGCCCTTCCAGGCCACTTTCCTTCAGAGTTTAGCTCCAATCCTAATCAAACACACCTGAAGGCCGAGCAATCATTGTCTTCAAGACTACAGAAGGCTAGCAGGCAGGTGAGTTAAATTCAGGTTGGATCAAATCTCTGGGCAGGAAAGTGGCCTGGAAGGGCCCAAGTTTGTCCCCTGACTATCGTTTCGCTGTGCCCGAAACCAGCTGCGAACAAACAGTTCACTACCAGAGTACATTGTCACTTGTGTGGTTCATTGGAAGAAAACACTGACTCAATTATGAAGCATAGTAATATAATACTCAGTTCATTGAAATTTAAAGCTGTAGTCCGTAAGTTTTGCCTCTTTGTCGCCATCTCTGTTTGAAAACCTGCAATTGCAGCTGTTTGTGGAATTATCTTCCTTGTGTGGGTTGTGCTCCGGCTCGGCTCCAGTGCGGATGAATCTAATGTTCTGAGTCACGTTGCGTGTCGTCGGCACCGTGTCGACCGGGTGTATATTGCCTCTGTACTTTTCGTCAATCACAGATTCTAGCTACGTCTTGGAATATATACCCAAATAAGAATTTCATCAACCAGATATGTCATCTGAGCAAGTAATCAATTCTGACATGGTTCTTTTGTTCTGACCAACTAAGGAAAAAAGCATTACCATAAATCTCCATCAAAATTATACATTTAATTATTCTGGCTGCTGTGAGAAAAGGCTTTAAACGATCCGCCACCTGCAGGATCCTCACATGCAATAGCCTAGTAGCCGTGACAACTTCTTTGTTTACAGACGTGACGTAATGACGCAGCGGCATGCTCGAATTTCCCGTGAAAACCTACCGCATAATGCCATCTCTCAAATTATAAATCATTATTATAAGCTTACTGTTGTGAATCGGGCTAAGGTAAGGAGATTTTGAACACTGGCTGGTTATGTACTGATGGCTCCATGTAATATTGATTTCGCATCAAGATGAAAAAAAAAAAAAAAGAAAATTTTTAACTCAAAAAAAAAAGTTAACGGACTACAGCTTTAAGTAAATATAATTCCTTAATTTATCTTTGTAAAGGAAACCTCATTGCTTGACTGGCTACTCTCTGCTGTCTCAAACAACGACATCTTTGTCCTGAGTCGGCCACCGTAGCTTCTCTATGTAAAAAGTAGAAATAATCTCTCTTCGCATGAATACCTCTCTGTTTAAGTGCTCTGAACGTGAACGCCAGGGTCATGATGGTGAAACAGGAAAGTAGTTGTGCAAGCGGTCATTTCTGATATACTTGTGCAAGCATTTTCTCTAGTATGTTTTCACATAGGCCCTTTATTTTTTTCTTTGTCAAGTGACTTGATGGCTTTTTTTTGTCTGGATTTGTCTAGGTAACTATTGTTGGTGTGATCAGAAACACTGATAAATCCACAATCAACATCCAGTATAAGGTGGATGACATGACGGCGGCTCCCATGGATGTGAAGCAGTGGATCGACACAGAGGTATAGCTTTAGATGGATTTGAGCATTGTTTCGAGAGTTGTAATCATATTGAAATTTGATTTGTAGTTAACTGAAACCATTAACAATCATATTCGTTACTTGAAAATTTAAATATAAATAAATGTATCTATAAATAAATACATTTATTTCAGCTAGTTTTCATTTAATTTAAATAACTAAAATTGAAATCAATACAGATTATGTAGATGTTTTTAAACAAAATCAAGAACCATTAAAAATTACAAAATGCAACACGGTTACTAAAAATGAAAATGTTATATTAAGATAAAAAAAACTATAATAGAATCCCAGTGATACAAAACTGGCATTTGAATGAGTAAATAAAGTCATGGACATTTCTATAGTGAATAGATTTGTCTTGTTATCCTCAGCTTTGTTTGCTAGATAAGCTAGAAATTGTCCTTTTGAGTGCAAAAAATGGTCTTAAGTTTTAATTCGCACTTTGTCCTTGCACTAAAAGCCTTTTAAAAGTCTTAATCGGAGCAGAAAGGCTTACATTTGTAGTCATAGCAATAAATGTTTAATGCATTGTGAAAATTAATATCTTCCTCAGTATTTTAGTTTTTCAATACAAATATCTCAACATCCTTATAAATCAAGGTACTTTAATTTACTTCAGATGCAAATTTCTTGAAAATTTGAACAATTGAGTTTATGCATTAAACAAGAACAAATATCTGTCATTGGGGAATGAAACCTTATTTTCCGTTTGAATTAAGTGGATTTTTCGAAGCCCATTTACAGACACTTGTTTAAATCATTAACTCGCTTCATTTTGATAAGTTTCTCATAAAACAAGACTTCTGATTTGTCTTTATGCTTCAAGTAACTGTATCTTCATTTAAGAATCTTTAGATATTTGCACTGGAAAAAGAGACAAATTCTGAGGAAGAAAATCACAGTGTGGTTTTTGCAGTGTGATCAGAAGGTACAGCAAAAGTTATTCCCATTTTGCAGTGTTTGGCAGCAGAGCTATTCAAACCTTAAGCTGCGTGCGTGCGTGTGAGTGTGTTCGTGCGTGCGTGTCTTGGTCTTACTTGGTCTTAAAAAGGTCTTTAAAAACTCTTAAATTTACTATCATCAGACCTACAGAAACCCTGATAAAATTGTTTAAATGTCTTTATTTAGAAACCAATGTCATGGAAATTGGCTGATCAAAAAGTTTGGGAACCCTGAGGTTAATAACCTTCATATTTATTCATAAGTCTTTTTGTTTTTCCAGGACATGGGTGTGGATAACTCAGTCATTCCTCCAGGCTCTTACGTCAAAGTCTCCGGCAACCTCCGCTCTTTTCAGGTGAGAACTTGTGTGCAATTAATTAACATCTAAATTAAAGTGCTGTTTTATATGTGCTTACATGTGTAAGTTGAAGTGTGGATGGAGTTGTTGCACTATTTAATTAAAATATAATTTCCTGTGCATTCTGCAGTTTGAGAAATGATAGAATCTTTTTTTACTTCATGCAATAAAGATCACCGTTTATTGCTGGAAGACTGTTGGTGAGGCCAGCAGGTTCATAACTCCCTTGTGCACTATTTAAGTGTTTATCTTCAAATAGAGTAACCCTACTTGCCCATTGGTCTCTATCCATCATGGCTCCCTAAACATCTTCAGTAATATATATGTGAATAGTATATAAAACACCAACCTAACGAGTGTTTGGTCTCATTGCAGAATAACCGGTCTTTGGTCGCGTTCAGCGTCCGAGTGCTGGAGGACATGAATGAAGTCACTTCACACATGCTAGAGGTTGTGAACGCTCATATGCAGCAGAGCAAACCACAGAGCATGATGGTGAGACTAGGCTATCCGTCTACACAAACTTATGCTTTTCCTCACTCACACGCGCAGCTGTCATAGTGACATTTAGTGATATGTTAAGTGTGCATGATAGGTTTGGTTATGAATTAAACTAATACAGTGTTCCTGCAGGTCCTTTATGTCTTAGAATGTACTGCTCAGAATTTGAGCCCATAAAAAGCCTCAAATATCTGAAATAGTAAAGTCTTAATGATCATTTGCTTACATTTGTGTCGTGAGACGTTAAAGGGTTAGTTCTCCCAAAAATTAAAATTCTGTCATTAACTACTCACCCTCATGTCGTTCCAAACCCATGAGACCTTCATTCATCTTCGGAACACAAATTAAGATTAATTTGGTGATGGAATCGGAGCGCTTCTGGCCATCCCACAAACAGAAGGTACGAACACGATCAAGGTCCAGAAACGTAGCAAGGAGATTGTTAAAATAATTCAGTGGTTCAACCGTAATTTTACAAAGCTGCGAGAATAATTTTTGTGCGCAAAGAAAACAAAAATAAGGACTTTATTCAACAATTTTTCTCTTCCGCGTACACCCCCAGAATTGCCAGGTGGAGAGTATACATACGTAATCAATGTAGGAAGGGGGCGTGGAGCCAGGGGGGTGGCCAGTAGGGTTGTGATGGTGAAGAAATTTTCCCACCGGTTAATCGACGTGTGACACCGGTAATACCGGTATCACCGCGAGGGCGTTCCCTCTTTTCCTCGCTTTCCCCCATAACTCTTTCCGCTGATTCTTCGATTTTAAAATAGCTTAAAAGCCCACCGTGCGCAATTTACTTTCACTTTTGAATTAACGGCAGTTCGGCGCCAATTGCTTGAATGCAATAACAAAATACAACGTCAAACTCACTTTTTTTCTTTCTTTTTTTTTAATAGGTATACAAAACTGGAAATAAGTAAACATGTATAATATATAACCAAAAAAATAAGAAGATACGTAGACGTTTATTAGTGAAACCAATAAGGAAGCTTGGAGGCACGGCATTACACCTTGATGTAAAATAAAATAAAAATACACAAAGTTTAAATAAAGTAAAATCCGCAAACACTGTGGAACCAAATAAATAAAAAAACGAATGTTAAAAAAGCTTCCAAAATCATATAAAAAAACTATAGAAAATACAAACAAAATAAAAAAAACATGCCAAACAGGCGCTTGGATGATTTCGAAAATAATTCATCCCGACGTCTTGTTGTTCACCTCGCTCTTCTGTCTTTTTGCTCGCTATTCTGTTGTACTGCCTCGCTTTCTCTCTGTCTCGCACGACTTTCCTCGTCTCGCCTCGTCTTCTCTCTGTTCTCCTCGCCTTATCCTCTGTGCGCCTCGCTTCTTAATCCGCTGTTCTCGAATCGCTATTTACTCGCTAGCATCGATTCTCCTCTGTCTCGCCTCACTCTTCTCATCTGTCTCGCCTCGCTCTTCTCGCCAGTCTCGCCTCACTCTTCTCATCTGTCTGCTCGCTTTCTCGACTCTCGACTCGATTCTCGCTGTCTGCCTCGCTCTCGTCGTCTCGACGGCTCTTCTCGTCTGTATCGCTCTCGATCTTCTAGTCTGTCATGAATCGCTATTCTAGTTGTCTCGCTCGCCTCTTATCCTCTGTCTCCCTCGCTCTTCTCCTTTGGCTCGCCTCGCCTTATCCTCGTCTCGCCTCGTCTTCTCCTCGTCTCGCCTCGTCTTTTTGGCAGTCAGCTCGAACGCAATATTCTCGTATGTGACGCCTCACTCTTCTGTCTGTCTCAATCACTTTCTTGTCTGTCTCGACTCACTCTCCTCACTGGAGCAATGAAATCTGATCTGTGATGCGACTGTGTACGGCACGCTGCATTGAGCAGCCGCGTTCAGTTTTTAATTGTAGTGTTCTTTTACTGAACTAAATGATTTACTATATTACTATAAAAAAAAAACGACGGGTGGCGGGTCGGTGCCGCATGGGCAGGGACGTAACCGGTGTTGCGGCTAAAAACGGTATTACACCGTAAGCACGGTGCGTGTCTTGTCCTTTTCTTGACAAGACATGCATTTATTAGATGCGGAAACGCGCTATCTTTGACACATCAAAGGAGAATTTTCAGACGCGCACTTCGGCTTCCCTCAGCGTTCAGGGCAAGTCCACCGAAGCGCAGAAAAGTACAGCAGACAAAATTGAGCTTCAGGAGAAACCTGTGATGAGATGTTGTTAGACTATATGTCAGTAAAACACACTTTCCTGTCCCATCAGCCGTTTTATGTGTCATAGATATTTGAGTGAGTGGATTTACTGTGCTCAAGTGTACACTCTGCATGGGATGCCAAATATGTGCGTGCACGCTCCTATATCAGTCATATATAAATAACCCGCACCAAGATAACTTGAGCATACATACTTAGTTTCCGTATCTGCTAAGTTATGAAAAAAAACTACCAAAAAAGGCGATTAAAGCTGCAAACTGAGCATTTATACGCAGCACACAAGAACGTCTCTCAAATGCATACTAAAATATATTCTGCAATTCGAGATCACAATATAAGGCACAAGCTGATATGTATTTTTTTTATTTGTAATTTAATGCACAAATAAATGTGAGCACAGTGCACTTATACTTGAACATATGCGAAAATGAAACCATTTAAATGCATAAAATAACTTATATTCTGGCATTTAAGTCTACTGTTGTCTTCCGGCCTTTTTCACATTTTTATCACTATCTGCATGTCTCATCAATGAGTATGCGATGATGGAGAACAAGCTTTTGGGGGTGTTGAGAACCAAGCTGACTGAGCAATAAAGCTGTATAGTGAGCCCTTTTATTAAAATACCTGGAGGTGAGGATTAATACAAAAATTGTCATATTCACTCAGTATTTCTTGAGCTAATTCACAAATATCTCAATTACAGTTAAGTAGAAATTCATTTTACTCAGTTGTGTTTTAGGCACTAAAACAGTCCAGTACATTATAGTCAAACACATTTTTATATTGAAATAATGAAGATTTCTGTGCCACCCCACCTGGTGAGGCCCCTCATGGCCACACCTATAACAAACATCTGGCTCGCAATGGTCACGGATACGTGTTTAGGGGGTACACTTGATCTGGAACGTAAACAGCGGTATCTGTGGACATACGTTGCATACATTGATTATGTATGTGATACTCTCCAAAATGGCGCTATAGGGTGACGCGGAGGAGACAAATTGTTTAAAAAAGTAGTTATTTTTGTTTTCTTTGCGCACAAAAGGTATTCTCGTAGCTTTGTAAAATTACGGTTGAACCACTGATGTCACATGGATTATTTTAACAATGTCCTTACTACCTTTCTGGGCCTTGAATGTGGTAGTTACCTTGCGGTCTATGGAGGGCGGGAGCTCTCAGGATGCCAAAAAATATCTTAATTTGTGTTCCGAAGATGAACGAAGGTCTTACAGGTTTGGAACGACTTGAGGGTGAGTAATTAATGACAGAATATTCATCTTTGGGTGAACTATCACTTTAAGCAGAATTAGGGGTGGGCGATCTTCCCAAAATATCATATCAATCAATCTTTTCACACCAAATCACAATCTGAATCGTGATCTTCCCAGTTTTAAGATGTACTATAAAGATTATCCAGACTGGAACAAGCCTATGATTCATCCGTTTGAACAATTTAAAACACAGTATTGCATTAAACAACCAAAATGTTGATTAAAGCCAGAGTTAAACTTTAAAACACTAGGCTGCATTACTATATGAATCAAATATACATTGATTCTTATTAAAGTTAAAAAGGGATTCAGTCAGGAGCAGTGAGTGATTTTCTGTTTTGTTGTTTGATTAACATTAATGACACCGACAGTAGCAGGTATTTGCGTTAGGCTTGAAGATGGAATGCACGGATCTAATATACTGACACTCATCCATTTTCTTGCCCAGTTGTTTGTTCACTTAAGATATAACTGACTTCTGACAGTCTTTACATAAATACTCACCAAGACACATTTTTGTGTATATTTGACCATTTATGCACACGCCTGAAAGCCCAAGTATACTTTGCTCGTCTGTGTTTAGCTGTGTGTCGGAGTGTGCACACAGAACGTGCCTGTCTCATTTGCAGTTGATCCCCTTTTAATAACTCTTATTAAAATAAAGCATGCCCCACAGTGGACTGCATTATACACTTGTCACATTACATGATTGGACTAATTTGAACGTTAAGTTTTGGGGAAGCGAAACGCACCGCTTTAAAGGAATGGAACGGAATGCTGCACAAATCAAAACTGAAACTAAAATTGTATTCGCACTATTACTGCTAGCTCATGTTGCGTTGTTTTTAAATGCGCCACCATTCATGAAAGACACATGACGGAGACATGTGATATAATTTGACCAGCCACAGTCACCTAGTAGGCAATCACTGCTCTAGTTTGAACCTTATTATGAAGGCATACAAGCTCACGTTCTCTATGATTCACTTGAAGTAGATCATAGACTTCATCTTCAAGATCGATCACAATATAAAATCGTCAGTTTGTCCACCCCTAAGCAGAATGTTAGAGATTAAGATGCTCTCTGGAAGATTTTCATTTTTCCCCCACATTCTGTGTTTTCCATTTAAATGTTTCTGGTTCACTTTTGATAATAAAAAGCCATGTGTAAGTAATTGAATTCATAAAACTTCAATTTAATATTTATTAAAATTGCAATAATAATTGTGCTTTGAGTTTGAATAATCCTAGGTGTCTAATCGGTTAAATTCATAAAACGTATTTAAAAATAATAATGCTCTATTTTATTTATAAAAAAAAATTTCAGAAACTGTTTTATTTTTAGGGGTTACCGTTTTACCATTATATAAAATTATATTATCAAAACCTGTGGTAGTCAAATAAATGCATACAACTTTAGATTTTAAAAACAAAATTTAATTCTATGCCGTTGGAACAATCTTTTTTATTTTTGGGCAAGCAAAGTGCTGCACAACAGAGGTTTACTGTTTCCTTAAAGTAATGTTTCAATAAAATGTGTTGTTACTACACTGAGAAGGACGTTCTACTGTGTATCTGATGGTAGTTTTTCTCACATGACATATATTATAAATCTAGTAAATGCAAAAGTAAAAAGCATTGAATAATGTTTCTTACATTTACTGCGTTTAAACACGTCTATGAAAGATTGTAGTAGGTAATGCACTGTGTAAAAAACGAAGCACCAATGCTATGAAAAAAGCATTTAAGATAACAATGTGTGGATTTGAAATCAAAATAATGGATAACTGTTGTGTTTGTATTAAACAGCCACGGATCACATGAACAGCCATGAGCGCGGAAAAAATATGCACTGCAATAATGGAGTATAATAATGTGAACCTGGCGTTGTGTGTGTGCTGCAAGTGTGCATGACCGCTCAGTCTTGAGGAGAGCGCGTGAGCGCTGAATGGTTAAACACTGGCAAGAATTAAAAAGAAATGCAATTTATAAACTTTAGTGACGATGCGACACTGCCTCGATTGTGACAATTCCTGTGTCAACTGTGCAGCTTGCAGCTCGCTCTCACAGCAAGACAGCTTGAGATCGTTTTTTGAGATCGGCCTTTTTAGAGACTGCTGATCAATCATCCCAACGTGATTATTGGCCGATAGTGATCAGTAGCTGATCAATCGGAGCACCCCTAAATGCTGGTGAAGTGACTCTCAGAGCAGCTCTAGAGATGAAGTTCATGTGTTTATTAGGGAGAGGTATAAGAGTATACTTTTTGCAGTGTAATGTTCACAGACACTAGTCCGTATCATGACTTAAATGTGCAGCTCTATGTTTGATTTTATTCATCCAAAATCATAGGTCCCTAAATAATATAATATAAAATATAATTTTGTAATATAATATTGAAACTGCCATAGGGGAAAGCGCACAATGCTTGCCCCGGATATTATGTCATGTTTCAATGTGTTTGCATTTAAGTGTTGTCTATGTTGTGACAGTGTGTGTGTAACGATGCGCTTTATGTTTAGAGGGGAGGCGGTGCAGGAGCACGAACTAGGACGCCCACGGCGATGTAGCATGAGCTCCACAGGAAGCATTCTGGCGAGATAGGTATGATGGTGTCAATGGTTGAAGTGCAACCAGAATAGGATGAGTCAAAATGCTTCCCGTGTACCAAGAGTGAATAAAGGTGTGGTGTGGTGTGGTGTGGTGTGTGTGTGTGAGTGAGAGAAAGCGCATTCAAAAGTGCAGGATCAGGATATTTTTTAATGTTTTTTTAAAGATGTTTCTTTTGCTCATCAAGGCTGCATTTGATCAAAAATAAAACGGTAATATTGTGAAATATTATTGCAATTTAAAATAATGGTTTTCTGTTTTAACATACTGTAAAATAATTTATTCCTGTGATGCAACACTGAATTTTCTTACACTGCTGGTTTGGGGTTCGTTTTTTTTTTTTTTATCAGCAAGATGTTAATCGGATAAAAGGATCTGAAAATCCTAGAAGTGATTGGTTTCTTCTTTTTAACATTGTATTCATCAAAGGAAAAAGTATTTTATTCACCCTGTAAAAAGTATCACAGGTTCCAAATACGCGTGTGTTTTTCTGGTGTGGGTCTTCGTGCAGGTTTTGAGTCTGATCAAGAGCTGTCATGAGCCTCAAGGCATCAGCATGCAAGACCTGAAGCAGAAGCTGAGCAGCATGAGCGTCACCGTCATCAGGTACAGACTTCTCCTGGGACGCGTCTCTTTACTGAAAGGGCTTTTGTAGTGGGCCTTAACTCAGAGAGGGATTTGACGTTGCTCTTCCTCTTTCTTAGTTTCAGTTTCTCCTCTTTTAAGCCTACTGAGTTTTGAGAATAACACGTCCTTTATTTCCCTGAAGAGGCTTCCTCTATTTTCTGGCATAGTACGGTGTTCATGTGAGGTTTTGCATGAACTTGAGCTAAATTCTCATCATATTTGCGACTCGTGGTTTCTTTCCCCACGTATTAGACTTGATGGTCTTATGTAGCAGAAATGGTGCTTTTAGCTATTTCGGCTTTAGTTTCTGTCTTTAAAAAGTTATCCACACACACCACCCCCACCCCCCCCCCCCCCCTCACCCCCCCCCCCCCCCCCCCCCCCCCCCCCCCCCTCGCCCCCACCCCCCACCCCCCCCCCCCCCCCCCCCCCCTCCCCCCCCCCCCCCCCCCCCCCCCCCCCCCCCCCCCACCCCCCCCCCCCCCCCACCGCCAACCCCACCCCCCCCCCCTCCCCCCAACCCCCCACCCCCCCCCCCCCTCCCCCCCCCCCCCCCCCCCCCCCCCATCCCCCCCCCCCCCCCCCCCTTTTGTACTTGTTGCCTTGTGGTGTTCCCAGTAAAAATGACGGCCTACAAAAATTGATTCTGAACTTCTCATTGCATTTTGTTTCCAATCATGATAATCTTCTTGGTAACTTGTTTTTCTTCAGTTAGCACGGGGTTTGTATTTCCTTTTCGAAACTGCTTGAAGATTAGGCTTCATTGATCTGAGTAGCATCTCAGTTCGAGTGAACATCGCACAAAATTCTCTATAAATAATGCTTTTTGTCAGTCAAAAACTGAGGTGCAGGAGCTCAGATCAGTGAGGACTACTAGAAACCAGTACACAAGACACGGCAATACCAGTGCAATTGAAAGAAACAAGTGACCAAAAAGAGTGAATCCGGATTAGTGATCATGCAACCTAATGAGAGATTTACAAGCATTTTTAAAAGGGCCGGGTTCATTGCAAATGGGAAACAATAAATGGCGGTTAAAGATTTTCAACAAGACAAGGGTTTAAATAAACATTGAAGAACAAGCACGTCGGAGGTAAGAGAAGAACTTGTGAAGATAGTCCTTTTCTAAACCACAACAGATCACATGAAACATCAGGAAGCGGCCGTTTTATAATATAAAAAAAAAAAACTGACCAAAAATAAACCCGTCAGTGGATAACAATGCTGAGGAAAACTGCAACAAGTAGTTCTGAGGAAATCGGCAACCATTATAATGATTTATTATAAACTGTTATTTTAGTTTATGAGGAGCAACGTACAAAAAACATGAAGAATGGTAAATGTGACAATGTGAAAAAAAAAAAAAAAAAAAAGGGCAATACGCGTTTGCCTTCTAACCATCTAGAATTAGTACAAGTGTGAGATGTTCTTGTCAGCAGATATGAGCGCTAAACTGATGAAAAAGTCTCACCTGCGTGAGAAAACGGTTAACGATCACAAAAGTGAACCCGCTCTTGGTGTGCAGTCACATGTATTATAGTAAGGTTTCTCATAACTGCTCAGCGTTTCTCATCGCTTACAGACATGTTCTCTTGCATGTCTTGCAGTAGATCCATCCCAGACAAACGCAAGTGGCATTCTGTGTAAGGATTTTTTTAGTAAATCAAAAGTGGCAAAAACTAATAAATCAGTAAATAAAGCAGCATCTACTCATCCTGAGCTGATAACCCACATTACAGTTCAAGTTTAGAATAATCCCGTTTTTGTTTTTGAAAAGTCTCTTCTGCTCACCAAAGCTGCATTTATTTAATCAGAAATATAGCAAAAACAGTGATATTGTAAAATATTATTACAATTAAAAGTAACTTTTCTATTTTAATGTTGAAATATCATTTTTGGCTGTGATCAAAATGTTCCGCTATTCCTCCTGTCCTTCACAGTCTATAATTGATGATAATTGAGCAGCAATTACTAAAAATTGTTCTTATTATTATAAACGTTAAAACGATTCTTGGCTGCCTAAAATTTGTGTGCAAACCATGATCGTTTTTTTCAGAATTCTTTGAATGGAAAATTAAAAGGAACTGTGCTTATTTGAAAGTGCGTTAGTGAACTGGTCTCATTTTTAACCACCAGATGTTTCGCAGCTTGCAATATGCAAATGCTTTTCAACACTCTTTCTATGTATTGCTGAACTAAGACAACTGAGTGAAAAAGGTGTCTAAAAACACCCAAGTCTTTTCACTCCGGTTTGTTTCTCACTTCCCTTTACTTTTTTTACAGGCAAATTGTGGATTTTCTCAGCAACGAGGGACACATTTTCTCCACTATTGATGAGGACCACTTCAGATCAACAGACAATGAAGCCTAAGTCACAGTGAAGTCACTCTGCATAGTGTTCATGAAAAAAATAATAATTTCAGTTAGTTTTGGTCATTTTAATAAAAGCACACTCATATAAAGCTATTTTCTTTCAAGTTCAGCATGCCGTAAGGAAAAAGCAGTGAAAAGGACATTGTTTGATTTACAATAAATGTTCTATTTGTTAAACCTTGCGTTGTCTTCGAGTATTGAGACACCGTGAAAAGTGTTTCAGATTAGCATTAGTTGTGGGTACAGCTGGTACTTTTTTTTTTTTTTTTTTTTTCTTAGGTTTTTTGGCACGTCTTGCTATGAAGACCGCAGGATACAAGTGTCCTTGAACTAATAAAACAAGCTTTCATGGGGGTTTTTAAATGCATCTTCGATAGACTCATAGTCATGGTCAGAGTCGGAGAGTCTCTTTGCTGTTTATTGGAGGAAGAAAAGGAAAGAATAGATTAGTATACAATATTTCAGCTCCCTGATGGGCTATTTCAAATATCAAGCTAGCAACAAACGTCTTGAAACGCAAAGAGAAACTAACCTGATTTGTGTGCTACTGTGGGGCTTTTCACATACGTATTGTGCACACTGACGCTCTCTGCTATTGATGAGCCTTTCCTAGGCAACAGTGGAGGGGGCTGGTCTAGAGTCTAATGGAGTTGCACAAGAAAAAAAAAAAGAAATTCATAAGCTGCTGAGCCAGTTAAACAAATAAGAAAAGAGGAACATGACGATGGTGCGTGTTTGTGTTCAGTAATACACACATGCACAGTTACCATCTAACATGGTGCTTGTAGAAGACCTTATACGCAATGAGTTACACATGTACCAATAGTTCACCCAAAAATGAAAACTCGATCATCATTTACTCCCCTTGTGTTGTTCTAAACATGTATTTTGTTCCACCAAACAAAAGAAACAAATTGCATTTGCCTGATGAATGACATGCTCTTGTTCATACTTCAATAGACTTCAGATGCAGCCTTTCTGCCAGCGCTCCAGTGCATAGGGATTTTGCTGATATACTGATTTAATTTAAGTGGTAACAGCCCTATAGTGTCTTATTATTCTAAATGAATTCATTACATAGAGGGAAACTATATTTCCGTCACTAATGGTAAAAATAATTCTTAATTGCCTTTTATTGCGCTTGTTATTACATTGATTCTTTGTAGAGAAATATCTTTATTGACCAATTATGCTGTGCAGACTGTGCATAGACATCTATGTATAGACAACATAATTGTGGGTATGCTTTAAATAAGCAATAAAGAAGTACTAGAGTTTCATATTGACCCTAAATTTGACAATTTAAACAATGATACTTTAATGGTGCTTTGTCATTATTGGCGGTTGACAGGACGTCTGCGTCATTTTCATTGTTGTCGCCACGGCATGTCGAAATTTTGCTAAATCTGGTTACAAAGAACGCTGTCTGGCTTTGGAATGAGATATCCTATTTGAATAACTATTTGTAACAATTGATTGCCATGCTTTTAACTGTTCCATGTAAATATGTGAGCAATTGATTTTTCCATCACTCTTGACCAGTGTTGGTGTGTGTAAGCATACGTAACGCGAGTAGTACGGGTATTGACTTTTTTTCAAGTAACTAGGGAAGTAACACCTAACCCCCCCCCCCCCCAATTATTGATTGAAAGCTTCCTGTACCCATGTTGAGAGGAATCCGGGGTAGATGTTATTGTTCTAGATAAATGTGAACATGCATATTATTATCTCACTCACAAAAAATAAAATAAAATTCAGTTTTCCTCAAAATAATAAATTAATAAAAACACGTCAGAATATGATGCAAAACCTGCAATACTTCAATACTCAAAATCCTTATGTATTATTCATTGTTGAAACCAGTGTCTTGGCTGCTGACCTTCGATCCAATTCAACCGTACTAATGAGCAAAATCGCAAGATAAGCTGACATTTGTTCTTTATTTTACTGCTGAAGAGTGTTGAACTTTCTCCTGAATTCTACTGTACAGACGTGAATTTACATTTCCTTCAGCCTGAGGATTTTGGTGTGAAAAGGCTTTTATATTTGCCAAAAATAGAACTTTTTATATTAAAACCAAACAAGCAAGCCCTGTCCAGATTCAAAAAGTAACGCAAAAGTAACAACGCATTACTTTCCATAAAAAGTAACTATGTAATTAGTTACTTTTTAAAAGTAACGCAATATTGTAATGCATTGCTTTTAAAAGTAACTTTCCCCAACACTGCTCATTAACATGAACCACAGAGGGGAATTTTGGAAAATAGTCATGGATAATCCTGTAATAGCCGATCTAAGAATGACTCATTATGAAACCTAGATATTCATGTTTGAATTCTGCATTTCTGTTGTAGTGGGTGAATAAAAGCTCATGCTTACATCTTCTGGCGGAGGTGGAGCAGGAGCACGCTTTCCCTTTGTCTCACCCAGTGAAAGGTTGTCGAGCTGTTTGGTCACAGCGCTCCTTAATTTTGTTGATTTCGATTCAGACTTGGAGGGCCTCTTAGGCACTTCTGAACTGGATGGCTTCCTCTTTGGTGGACGAGGAGGTGGTTCCTCAGTTTTGCTCACGAGTTTATGATATTCGTAGTAGAATTTCTCTGTCACCTCAGTGACGGTCTCTACATGACGTTCTGGGGACTCTGACCACGGCAAATGATCGGAGGTGAAGCAGAGAGACATTTGTAACCAGCGTACTGGCAACGCAAAGCACCAGTCTGGTTGAGTTGGTAGGCTCGTCAACACCATGTTCTCCGTGAAAGTCTCCTCAAGCTTAAGTGCTGGTAATCCCATCAGGGGATCTTTTTCTAGGTCTTTATCCCGAGTCACCACTTTAACATCCAGAGGCAAAGAGCTGCTTATTAAATCAGTTAATTTATACTTTTTGTTGTCTGAAAGCTTTTCCACAAAGTGACCTGTCATAAACAGTGGCAGAGAGATTTCCTCGCTATCCTCTTCCTCCTCGTCTTCATCGTTCTCATCCTCGTCGTCCACCTCTGTAGTTCGTTTGCAAATTAAACATTCTACTTTCTGAGCAGCTCCAGATTTATCCCCGAGTCTGTCCATCAGCGTCATTCTCAAAACCTCCAGCTGCTCTCCGACACTGAGCGCAGGCATTCCCTCTTCCTCTACTTCCTCGCAGTGCCGAGTCACGCTTACTTTCAAACCTGGAGACTGAGAGGATGCCAAGTATAGCTCGTACACTGATCCAAATTCCCGGGCCCTTCTTCTCATCCGTCCACCATACCCCCCTGAGATGATGAAGTACTGTTTTCCCTTCCTCCCCTTTGGAGTTGAGGCTAATATCATTGTTGTTGTGGCACACGCATGCAACACGACCTGCCTGCCTCTTTGCAGTTCTTGGAACCAGCTGCAATTAAAAAACTGGTTGCCTTCTGGGCCGTCAAGAATCTCTGCCATAGTCGGGAAGGACTCCGGTGGCTGACTCGCAACTTCAGTCATTGAAAATGGAGTTATGAAAACTAAATCCTGGTACTGTTCTGTCACGTCCTGGACATCCACTTCCAGGCTGGATGGGAACTTGACTACGTTCTTCCTCACTATCTGTAGAAAAAAAAAAAAAAAAAACATTAACAGACATTTATTCCAAGACCATTTCCATGCATCAAGCCTCTATGATTAGGGCATCCAGTCCTGCTGCTGGAGAGCCAGTGTCCTGCAGAATTTAACTCCATGCACACCTGCTGATGTTCGTAATCCTGAGGATTGATACCAGGTTCAGATGTGTTTAATTAGGATTGGAGCTAAACTTTGCATGATAATGGCACTCCAGGAGCACGACTGGACACCCCTGTTCTATGACAGGTGTACTCAGTCCCAATCATGGAAGACAGCAATTCTGCTCCAACACATTGGCCTGAAGTTTTTAGGTAAACCAAAAGGCATTGATTAGCTGGCTTAAGAATGTTAGATCAGTTGGAACTAAACTTCAAAAGAAAGTGGACATCTAGGAGTAGGATTGGACACCCCTGCTCTGTGACAGGTGTACTCAGTGCCACTCCTGGAGGACTTCAATTCTGCTCCAACATATTGGCCTGCAGTTTTCACGTAAACCCAAATACCTTGATTAGCTGGTCCAAGTGTGTTAGAGTTACAGCTAAACTCTGCTGGTAGGTGGACCTCCAGGAGTAGCATTGAGTGATGACTGATAGCCTTATTCCACCAACGTTTTGCTTGACTGGGGGGTCTGCAAACCACACTTTGAGCTTACTTTCACTGATTTGCCAAAAAATGATGTACAGTAAACGATTGTGTGTTGCAAGTTTGAAAGCATATATTGGCACCAGAAGTAATTTGATTAAATCAGAAGCTGCTTTTGATGCAATAATCAGAAGTTATAGTACAATTCATATCAAATAATTTCCACTTCAGACTGTTTTATTGATTATATTATAAAGTCACTTTCAAGGAAAGTCATTTAACTCTGGTCATATTTGCAAGGCCTTCAGGTAGTTTCTCCAGGCATGCAAAACCAACTCCTATCTACTTAAATGGGGAAATACCAGAATCTTAAACACTGCTTGCATCATTTCAAATCAGCAAGAAAGAAAAAAAGACATGCAATATTTTCTTATCAAAGCGCAAGTTGGTCCAGCCAATGGACACCTAATGCTTTTTAGGACAATGTGAGAAGTGGAGCTTCATTACCAGTTTGCAATTGGCTCTTTTTTTATAAGGTGAAAAATAATGATGTATTTTTGTAGGCCAAAACCTGGAAACGAGTTCACATTTTAGCAGATTCAGACTTTTTTTTTTATTTGTCGTGCTTCTAGAAGTGCAGCTCTTCTGGTTCCATTGTTCTGAAGTCAGTGGGGTTCTGAATGGGTTTTTGGGTAAACGCCTGAAATAAGGTCTGTGGTTCGCACAAGTGCAAGATATTTTCACGTTTCATTCTAAACATTTTACTCGTCTTTAAAATGGCAGTTGCTAACAAGTGGCTAAATGGGACTTCAGAGTTTGGGCACAGCTTAATTTCTGCAATAATCCAAAAGCCAATGGAAAAATCCTTTTGAGTTTTTGTCGAGGGAACCAGGGTGATGCTAACTTCCTGTGCTAAAAAATACATCAGTGCTGGACAATTATGGATCTGGCTTTGGCACCAGCAACCTGTCAGTGGGACAAGGACTTGACAAATATTTACAGAGTAACACTGTTGTACTTACTATGCATGATGGCACTAATTTCATACACTGGGCTAAAAATCAACAAGCTTCCACTGTTCTTCTCAGCTGTATTGCGGAACTGTCGACAGCTCAGTCTGGATGACGACATGATTTCCTGTAGAGAGTAGCCACGGTCACTTTGACACTCGTAAAACTCTCCTCTGAGGGCCAGAGGAAGGAGTATCTCTGCAGAGGCCGTGTTCTGCCCCACCACCTGACACCGTGCCAGTCTTTCTCCATTTCTGGCGACCTCCATTGACAGCAGGGTCAGCTGTTTTTCTGCGGGTAGCGTGAAGGTGTCTATAGTCAGCTCGTTTTGGCATATGAAGGTGAAGGAGCCACAGGCGTCCACTCCAACAGGACACAAACCCACAATTTCCTCTATTGTATTGTACGGTAGGTCCTCAGCGACGAGACTGAAGTGACCTAGAGAGATGCACAGTGTGTTAAAATCAATAAACTTTCCCAGTTAGCTTTTAGTTTACAAATTAATTTCCTTGAACAACATCCTCCTTGAAGACTTAAGTTCTATAGCATCATGTCTTATTTATGGATAGACAACTGCTCTGGATTAAGCTGTCCCGGGTGAAAAAAAATGCACTTCCATAATGGATTTAAAATGCTCTATTTTCACACACTAATTTTGTACTTCATATACTACCAAAATTGTATTTAGTTCTTCTTAAGATAAACTTAAGATCATCTAAGTGTACTCAACTGCTATTTTGGGCCAACATGAATATGAACTAAAATGTTGAGTGTACTACGAGTGGTAACTAAATCCATTTTGTAAATAGAGATAGTGTGTTAAAAGCACATTTTAGTTCATATTTATGGTTTAAATGGAAAAACCTTTAAATGGAAAATACAGCTAAATCTGTGAATCCTGTCCCAGTTTACTTGTAATCAAATGGGCTGTTATTTACTCAGTAATGTAAACATATGTTGAATAACACAAGAAGAGGTTTCACTGGGTCCAAATACTCAACTCTAGTTTATATTAATTTACTTGGAAACATCTTGCTATTGTTTAGCGGCTCACCTGAATATCCAGTAGGCAATTCAAATGAAGCTCCAGTGTCAATCTCCTCACAAGACACAGACAGAAGCTCTAAACCAATGACCTTCATCAAATCTCCAGTAGATAAACACACTTCACTCCCTGAAAGCTCATAAATGGAACCTGAAAACAACAACACATCATCATGCCCTATTTGCATAACTTCCTGGGTTCGTTTTATAGGAATTTCCTGTAAAATGTTAAGATGGACTTTGATCGCAAAGTCAAACATGCCATAGCCTCCTGAGAACAATAAAAGAAAAGTTGTAAATGTCCTTTGTTGTTCCAAACCTCTATGCTGTTAATGTTTTCTACAGAGTTTTTAAGGAATCTTAAAGCAGCTATTTTCTATGCAAAGTCATTAACCACAATCTTTACATTGTTTGGAGGATAAGAAAAAAATTGTATATTCAGTACCAGTAAATTAATTTTTCTATAATTTGTCCTCTGAAAAACAAACATGAGAAAAATGTTGGAAAAAGATAGAGAACATTTGTATTTTGCATTTTGTATGCATACTAGTGCCTGCATTTAATAGGCGTTTAATATAAATCAGATTTCCAGGACACTTGCACCTGAACCAAAACTTTGTACAAAGATTCTCAACCATGGTATGAAAGATATTAGACAATGATTTGATATACTATTTTACTTTACACAATATGAGGGTAAACATGACCAAACATGGGTTTTGCTATTATACTCCAAAAAATTCTGGGTTAAATATAACCCAGCGCGGGGTTAAAAAGGGACAAACCCAACTATTGGGTTGTTTTGACCCAGCAGTTGGGTTGTTTTGAACCCAACTGCTGGGTCAAAGCAACCCAATTGCTGGGTCAAAACAACTCAATAGCTGGGTTCCCAACAACCAACCGCGGTGTTTTTCAAAACAACCCAACCGCTGGGTCAAAACCAACCCCAAAGCTGGGGTTCAAAACAACCCCAAGTGGGCCAAAAAAACCAACCGCTGGGTCAAAACCCCCCAAAAGCTGGGTTCCAAACAACCAAAAGGGGTCAAATGAACCCAACCGCGGGGTCAAAAAACCAACCCCAAAAGCTGGGTCAAAAACAACCAACCGCGGGTCAAAACAACTCACTCGATGGGTCCAAAACCAAATGCTGGTCAAAAAACAGAAAAAGCTAGGTCCAAAACAAACCCAACTGCCTGGGTCAAAAAACCCAAAAAGCTGGGTCAAACAAACACCCACCGCTGGGTAAAACACCCAAAAAGCTGGGTCAAAACAACCCCAAGCTGGGTCAAAAGAACCTCAATAGTGGGTCAACAACCAACCCAACCGTGGTCTAAAAACAACTTCAATCGTGGGTCGACACAACCCCAACCGCGGGTCAAAAAACCAAGTGGGTCAAACAACCAAACGCTGGGTCAAAACAACTCAATAGATGGGTCAAAAACCCAACGCGGGTCAAAACAACCGAAAGCGGGGTCAAACCACCCCAACGCTGGGTCAAAACAGACCCCACACGCTGGTGTCAAAACAACCCAACAGCTGGGCACAAACAACCCAACCGCTGGGTCAAAAACTAATAATAGTGGGTAAAAGCAACTCCAAAAGCTGGTTCAAAACAACCCAACCGCTGGGTCAAACAACCCAACCGCTGGGTCAAACAACCCAACCGCTGGGTCAAAACACCCAAATTGCTGGGTCAGAAAACCCCAATTGCTGGGTCAAACCAAACAACCGCTGGGTCAAACAACTCAATAGCGGGTCAACACAAACCCAAACGCTGGGTCAAAACAACCCAAAAGCTAGGTCAAAACAACCCAATAGCTGGGTCAAAAAAACCCAACCGCTGGGTCAAAACAACAACCCAACCACTGGGTCAAAACAAACCAACCACTGGGTCAAAACAACCCAAAAGCTGGTCAAAACAACCCAACAGCTGGGTCAAAAAAACCCAACAGCTGGTTCAAAACAACCCAAACGCTGGTTCAAAACAACCCAAGCTGGGTCAAAAAAACCGAAAGCTGGGTCAAAAACAACCCACTGCGGGTCAAAATCACTCATAGTGGGTCAAAACAACCAAACGCGGGGTCAAAAACAACCCAAAAGCCGTGATAAAAACAACCCAACCGCTGGGGTTCAAAACAACCAAAAGCTGGGTCAAACAACCAGATGCGGGGTCCAAAACAAACCCCAAGTGGGTAAAACACCTCAATAGCTGGGTCCAAAACAACCACCCGCGGGTCAAACCAACCCAATGCGGGGTTAAAAACAAACTCAATAGTGGGTCAAAAACAAACCCAACAGCTGGGTCAAAACATAATAGTGGGTCAAAAACAACCAACGCTGGGTCAAAACAATCAATGCGGGTCCACACAACGACAAGCTGGGTCAAAAAAACCACGTGGGTCAAAACAAACCAAAAGCTGGGGTCAAACATCCCACCGCTGGGTCAAACAACCAAAAGCTGGTACAAAAACACCCAATCCGGATGGGTCAAAAACAACCACAGCTGGTCAAAACAACCAAACTGCTGGGTCAAAACAACCCAACCACTGGGTCAAAACAACTCAATAGCTGGGTCAAAACAACCCAACGGCTGGGTCAAAACAACCCAACAAGTGGGGCAAAACAACCCAACAGCTGGGTCAAAACAACCCCAACCGCTGGGTCAAAACAACTCAATAGCTGGGTCAAAACAACTCAATAGCTAGGTCAAAACAACTCAATAGCTGGGTCAAAACAACCCAAACGCTGGGTCAAACAACCCAACCGTGGGTCAAACAAACAACGGGGTCAAAAACAACCAACGCTGGGTTACAAACCAAAACCCCAAAAAGCTGGGTCAAAACAACTCCACCGCTGGGTCAAAAAAACCAAAAGTGGGTCAAAAAAAACAACCAACTGCGGGTCAAAAAAACCAACCAACCGCTGGGGGTCAAAACAACTCCATAGTGGAGTCAAAACAACCCAACCGTGGGTCCCAAACAACCCAACTGCTGGGTCAAAACAATCCAACAGCTGGGTAAAAACAACCCAACAGCTGGGTCAAAACAAACCAACAGCTGGGTCAAAACAACCCAAAAGCTGGGTCAAAAACTCACTAGGGGTCAAAAAAACCAACGCTGGGTCAAAACAACCCAATGCTGGGTCAAAACAACCCAATAGCTGGGTCAAACCAACCCAACCGCTGGGTCAAACAACAATAGCTGGGTCAAAAACAACCCAACCGCTGGGTCAAAAAAAAACAACAGCTGGGTCAAAACAACCCAACAGCTCGGTCAAAACAACCCAACGCTGGGTCAAAACAACCCAATAGCTGGGTCTAAACAACCCAATAGCTGGGTCAAAACCGCTGGTTCAAAACAACCCAACCGTTGGTTCAAAACAACCCAACCGCTGGGTCAACTGCTGGTTCAAAACAACCCAACCGCTGTGTCAAAATAACTCAATAGCTGGGTCAAAACAACCCAATAGCTGGGGTCAAAACAACCCAACTGCTGGGTCAAAAAATCATAGCGGGTCAAAAAAACAACCAACCGCGGGTCAAAACAAACTCAATAGCTGGGTCTCAAAACAACCCACTGCTGGGGTCAAAACAAAGCAATAGCTGGGGTCAAAAACCACCCAAACGCTTTAGAGCACCGCATATGCATGCGCATATATGTTCGGTTTGCCTAACTGAATGTAGTTTAACTGTCTGCCACAAGTTGATCTTGTAATAAAGATCTCATCGAGAAAAAACACTGTATTTTTGTATTCATTGCATTTTTGAATTATAAAAGTTAAATAATTAATTTTATTATAAAAATATTAATGATTAATCGATAGTCGATCGTTAATTCTCCCGACGATCGACTAAGAAAATTTAATCGAATGCCCATCCCTAGTCCTGAGATATTGTTTTAAGAAAAACAATTAGAATATTAGTCCAAATATGATATGACCTTCCTCTGTGATGAGGCATAGTTCTTATTATAGATAGCAGCCTTTGTTTTATTTTACTTCAATATTGTACTTCAGTCATCCTCTTTATTTAAAGCAGTGGTTCTCAATGGTGGCAGGTTTGTTGTGTTCAGCATGGGGAAAGTGTAGGCTATACAACACAGATGAGACTAAACTCGACTGCCGTTCGGTCTCACATTGTAAACCACACTGACAATGAAAAAACGAAGTGCTTAAACCTCATGTCCTGTTTGGGGTCGGAGACACCCCACAGCCGTTTCAATAACACAAAGGCATTACGCTGAAATAAGTCATTTTAACTCTGTGGCACGCTTGGAAAATGTTACTTTACTTCGGTTTGGGGTTTCAGAGACCCCAGGCATAAAATATGACAATGTGCATTCAGGTTTCATATGCGCATTGTTTATTTTTCACTCTATTTTCAAATGCAAAAATGGGTCAAATCTAAACTAAACAGAAACAGCATCATAAACTGAGCAAGTCACATTTCTAAAAAAGTGCATGGCTATTCAGTGGCTCCATTAAAGAACTAATAATTCAAAATGTCATTACTTTCATACCATCTCTGGGACTAAAATCAAAGTTGTGTTCCTCATTTGACAAAAGATACACAAAACTGGGAGAATTATTAACAATCACAATGCAAAATAAATATGGACATAGTGGAACACAATTTTTTTTTTTTTTACTTTGGTTGAGGAACAGTATTCTCTTGCTTCTTGTTATGTGTTTTTATGCCTTGAGAAAGTCTCATACAGAATATGCAGAAAGAGAGAGAGAGTAAAGTCATATAAACCTACCCTGGAAATAAACCCCAGAGCAGACCTGCAGGATGCGGGGTAGAGACTGTTGATCCAGACAGCTGATGAAGACTCGCAGAGCCTGGAGGTCTCCCATCTCTCACCGCTGACAGACACACACACACACTGAGCTGCTCTTCTGTGTGCGCACACTAAAACTATAAGTTAGTCCAGAGAGGAAGTCTCAGAGGAACTCACCCAGAACCACACAAAACTTTTATTTGCATGTTTATTGATTTATTTATTTAAACGGATACATTTCAATGCGGTGTCAATTATTATACATGCACTTTTTGTTTCAACATACAATAACTGCGTTAATAATTAATATTAATGCTGTTTCGTTTGTGTTGTCATCGTATAAACAGCCGTCTCCCGGAAGGCGAAGTTACAAGTCCTTATATGGCGACGGCTAAGCTCATTAATATTAATTGCGCAACTATTGCTATTGGTTAGTCTTACTAAAGGGGCGTTCCCTCGCGTCCGTCATTCAACGCCTGTTGCGTGACGCCCACTTCTGCTTTTAAGCCAATCAATCGCGAGTTTTAAAGGAACGTCGTAATATTTATGAACCGGAAGACGTTCAGTTTTGAGTAGATTACCCAAGATGCTCGGCGTGCTTGTAGCAGGGGGGAATGTGTGACAATGGCAACAAATACTACAGAAAATAACCCACCTTTCGACTGTCCATCATGGTAAAAAAAACACTCCAGCGCTTGCTGGATTTAGTGCGTCAATAAGGCTTTATTGTATCCAGCATAAAAACAGCAACCAGTCCTACAGCGAGCTATTAGCTCTCGTGCTCTTTAGCAGAGCTAGCGCCACACTGGAACTCGAACTAGTTTTACAAACTGCTTTCTTTTGTGTACAAGTGTATATTGTGTTAATGTAATCGGAGTAGATGTTTACAGAGGACACCTCGGCTGCTGTGTGCTTTGTTTCTGACCATGTGTTTAGTAAGTAGATGAGTTGATGCATGTGTTGGTTCTGTCTCAGGGCAGGGAAGCCTCCAGCAGGACTGCATCTGGACGTGGTGAAAGGAGACAAGCTTGTTGAGGTATTGCATTGAGTTTTAAGAACATCTGCTAATCATGTTTCCCTCTGGTGTTGTTCCAAACCTCTATGCTGCTGTTGTTTTCCAGAGTTTTTAAGGAGTCTTAAAGCAGCTCTTTTCTATGCAAAGTCAGGAACCACAACTCTTAAGATTAAAAAGACAAATGAGTATGGGTTTATATATTTATTTAGTGGGTCGGTCATTCCTGTGATTGACCGCTTGTCCAAACAGTGACCGGGATGCAGCAGATACTGACCTGTGTGCCTGCGGCTCAGCTGAGTTTTCTCACACTGATGCATGCATGATGATCCAAAGCGTGCTACAGAAACACAAGACCCTGAGACTTGAGCTCTGAGAGGGGAGTCGCTCCCTCAGCTGTTATAACTCTAGGGCACATTAAAGGGGTCATATGATGCTATTTTAAAGATCGTTATTTGGTTGTGGAAACGAATATGTTGACAGCTTAATGTATGCAAAAAAAACAATTTTTTTCAAAAAAAAATACTGTACATTATTTAGGTCCTCTATGCCCCGCCTCTCTCAAAAACATAGTTTTCAACAAAAGCCCCTCCTTTGGGGGGAAAAAACCCAGCAGTCTGCTTGACCTTGGCAAGCGACCCAGTGAGCATGTGAGTGGGGTCGAACCCGCAAGCACGCATTTGCTTACGCTCTGAATCACACAAGCGTCTCCCTGACATGCTGCATCAACACGACTGCTGTTCCTGAAACCACGCCTTCTTTCTTTGCGTGAACATTTGGGCGGCATTATGCTAATATTCCCACATAGTGAGGTAGACATGTGGGGCGTGTTAGAACGAGCCGTTTTAGGTAGGCGTGGTTGACTCTTATTTTTTTTTATAAAGAATATCTCTTTGGATTTTGGACTTTAGTCTTTGCAACTTTACAGATCTTCTTTATGCACCAAGAGCTTGTAACACTCCAAAGAGAAAGGAAAAATTTAAATCGCATCATATGACCCCTTTAAGAAAGTATTTTTACATGCATGGCCTGTATCACAAAACTACTGTTGCCATGCTAGGAGTCATTTTATATTATGGTAACTTAGCTTGTGGTATATATAGAGTGCCATCCAAAGTGGCACCTGAGAACATTTAATGCCAGACACTACAGCTGAACAGTAAAATGTTTCGCTAATAGATATCACTAATTTTCCCAGTGGATTAATCACAGGAGGACATTTAAGACGATACATTTTGTATTAGTAGTTTTCGGAGACCTTTAAATACACATGAGGCATTACTTAATTAAAAAAGAATTCATTTGCATGCCTTTCCAGCACAGACATTTGAGCATCGGATCAAGCTAGGTTCAGAATTTTTTCGTTTTATTTCACGTTTCATTTTGTTGCAGTTTTGAAAGAGAAATCCAAATTTCACTTTGTATAACTTTTACATGTGTATTTTGGATGTTTTCTTTCCACTAGTCTGGAAAATATTGTTATAAAACCCAAAAAGCCCCAAAATTCTCTGGTACAGTAAAAAAAAATTTTTGTAGTATCTTGCTATAACTTTGCTTCAGATTTTAGAATATTCAAATCATTTCTGCACTGTTTATGTGAGACAAACTGAATGTAAATAAATGGGGGGGAAATGCAAAATACAAGTGTTTTCATCAGTAGGCTCAGGCTTACGCCAAATAGAAGTGGATCAAGTTATTTTTCCTTTCCTTGAATCCAACCCTAAAAGATAAGATTATTAAATCATCAACTTATTTCTACTATCCCATTTTCTGTACGCTCACAACGCCCCGCTTGTATGCGAGTGTGTGTGTTGTTAAAGTGGTTTTGTTGACTGCAGACAGCCTACTGAAGTGCTCTCTCTGCAGAAACTGATCATTGATGAAAAGAAGTATTATTTGTTCGGGAGGAACCTAGACATCTGTGACTTCACCATCGACCATCAGTCGTGCTCTCGCGTGCATGCGGCCCTCGTCTACCACAGGCATTTGAAAAGAGTGTTTCTCATCGACCTCAACAGCAGTAAGTGCATCAGACAATCATGCACATCATACAGATAAGAGACGACAGGTAAGCCAACAGGTATGTTGTCTTCCTGTAGCACATGGTACGTTCCTGGGACACATTCGCCTGGAGCCCCACAAGCCCCAGCAGGTTCCCATCGACTCCACCATGTCGTTTGGCGCATCCACACGTGTTTACACCATTCGGGAGAAACCGCAGAGTCAGCCGGGCTCCGGCGTTGGGGACAGTAAAACCGGGGACGACGAGGAGCTGAAGGGTCTTCTGGGACTTCCAGAGGAATAGGCGCCCTGGCGGTACATGTCGCCCTAGGGGTTGTACACGGTTACCCGTATTCGTACGACGCTGTGCATAACCATGACAATGACCATCTCCTGCCTGTGTAGTCGCCACCCTCCGTGCTTCCTCCCCGGCCCGCGGTGCTTCCACCAGCGTGTGCCCCCACAGTCAATGCCTTTCACTTACCTCGGCACGTCATCTCAGTGCCACAGCCGTAGTCTACCCAGCGCACCTGAGGTCTAGGAGACGAGCATTTCGCGACACCTTCGATTATCTCCAATCTTTCACTTTACTGTCGTGATGTCCGATATTTAATGTCGGCTCTCTCCAACCTTTTTTTTTCCCTCTTTTGGAATGAAACGTCTGTACGTCCCTGTGTCAATACAGTACATGTAAAAACTGTATTGAGTGCAATTTACGTGTTTGTGTACAATTTGAAAAAATTTGAGTGTTGATTATTATAGTTAAAATAAGAATCAAATTCCGTTTGGGCTCTGTTGTTAATTGTAACCTTTATAGTAGCTAATGTAAAAGGGCTCTCTATAGTTAAGAGCAGAGGTCGATTTTTAAAAAAATTATTTTATGAGATAGGTTTAAATAATAGTAGATTTATTCTGTTGAACTACTTTAAAGAAAGGCAATTTGTTATAGTAAAGAGTTTAATGTTTCTAAAAACTTAGGATTTTTAAATATAACTGTACGCAACCGTATTCGACCCATGACGTCAAAACTGAGGTGCGTACCGAACCGTCATGTTTGTGTACCGTTACACTCCTAGTTTGCACCAACTTATTCTTTACTGCTATTCTGGAGTGATAAAGTCATCAAAACTCAAGTATGGGAATGCAGTAAAAGAGCAAATCAAAACTCTTAACTAGTCATGTCACGATACTATGTTTTCAGTAGTCGGGTACCACACTAAATCTCACAGTTACCAGTGCCAAGCTGGGTACCATAGCAAAAACTGATGGAAATTTTTTACTATTTGAGAAAAAAAAAAACGTATGCAATTAAATGAGTTGTTAATGCTAAAGTAAATAGATGTTAAAAATGGCTGGTAGCCTTCAAGTAATTTTCAGATTTTATTTTGTTACATATGGCTTTTGCATTTACACTCCAAAAATCGATCCATTTTAATGTATTTTTTTGTCTTTGAATGTCCTGCTCATTGCTATAGTTATTACAATGTCAATTATGGCAGCTCTATTATAGCAAAAAATAAATACATTTATATTTCGCAGTAATAATATTTTTTTTTTACAACGGCTTTGCATGTACACTCAAAACGTATCTGTTTTAATGTATTTTTTGTCCAGTCATTGCTATAGTTATTACGATGTAAATTTTGGCAGCTTTATTCTAATATATATAATATTCTCAATATTTGCAAAATTACATTATTTATATCTACGTGAACTTAAATGTTCTCCCATAGCACTTTTGGTGCCAGCAAAACAACTATCGGCTAACCTCTTAACTCAAAAGTAATTAAAGCTATGTGCCCCTTTCATGTTACCAAAGGGACGAGGAGACGAATTTAGTAAAGCAGCGCGACACCGCTTTTTTTGTTTATCGAAGAGCACAACAAGCCTCAGAAGAATATCCCACGACACAGCTGTTGGACCAGATATAATCCACTACCCATTTTGAAAGAGTCTACCTCACCTTTTTCTGAAAATGCTTCATAAATGCTTTTTAACTCTATGTGGATATCAGGAAAAATCCCATTCTCTTGGAATGAAGCGGATATAATACCCATTCTAAAACCAGGAAATAACTATAACGAAACCATTAGCCATCACCCTAGAGCTTTAACCAGTTAACCAGGATGGTTAATGATCGCTTGGTCTGTGTTCTGTAATCTGAACATCACATAACTAATGCCCAGTGTGGATCCAGCAAATGTCGAAGCACCTACGTACCTCTTTCCAGTATTAAAATAGACAGCATTGCGAAAGTCATTGGTTCTGGAGTCCACTGTAGTTTTTATGTAGATGACCTCTGTATTTGTTACAGAAGCAAGTGTATGCATAGCACTATAATGCTGAAGAAAAACAAAATACAGTCTTGGTCAAAGCAGAATGGTTTCAAGTTCTGACAAACAAAAACTACCTTTTTTCCCGCTCCATTGATTGCACAATGAACTATAGTTGCTGATGGATGGAGTCCCCTTTAAAGTTGTAAAAGAGACCAGGTTTCTCGGTATCACCTTTGACTGCAATCTGTCTTCTTTCCTCACATTGAATTACTTAAATGTTTTAAAGGATTTATCCAAACGCAAATGACAGAGGTGTCATTTTAAGACCTAATGCGTAGACCCATTGTACACATCCCGCTGTTTTTGTTCATTTAAGATGCAGCTGACTGCTTCTGTTAATAATCACCAGGCCCGGCTATTTGCTGTTTTTGTGTGTAGCATCACTGTGAAACTGTGAATGCGGCGCAATCAACAATTACAGGATAATCTTGATTAGCTTGTTTTCATAATTGTTCAAAATCAAATTTGAATTTGATTGCCTTCATGTTGATTATTAGACTTCCCATATTACCCCATGTATCCATGCCGCTTGTTTTAGGGTCTTTTAGAGAGATTTACATGGGCACAATTGGTCTGCAAAATTAATTTCAGGTCCATTGCAATGAATGAGCAGATCTCTCAAATGTTTTATTTTTTGGGGGCAGAATCTGACTGAGTTCAACACGGCTCATAACAAGCGCATCTCCACCCTCACCATCGAGGAGGGCAACCTGGATATTCAGAGACCCAAGAGGAAGAGGAGGAACTCCAGAGTGACCTTCGGTGAAGAGGATGAGATCATTAACCCAGGTAGAGTGATTAGCCTTAACTTATCTGACTTTTAACCACCTCAATCAACCACTGGGTCATCCACAACGGATCATAAGCAATCGTTTGGCGTAAATGCAAGTTATTCGTTAATCGTGAACTACTCTGAAACCACAAGCTTGTGGAACATGCAACAATGCCATGCTTTGACTTTGAACATGCAGTGATCACATTTAATTCAATCAATTACTTTTGAAATGTAACAATTACACTTAAGATGTTCTGCAGTTGCTGCTTTTCTGTCCCATAATTTAAGATTGGCTGTCAATGTTTTTATCATTCACCAGCAGGAAAAAATTGTTCGGAAAGTGATTCTAACGATATCGTTTCTCTTTGCCTTTGTTAAGCGGGTGGGTGGCCTCTGCTCTTCGTACTATTGAGGATTTTAGAAACATATATTTTAGGGTTAAAGTATAGTGCTGGGTGTGATGGCCTTTAGATGTATGTTTTCAGACGTGAAGAGTTATTTAGTGCAGTTTGTATATGTCCAGATAAACAAACTTATTAAGTTGCCAAAGCTTTAGTTGTTTGTTTTATATTTTATTTCAGCTTTATTTCTGTGTATTAATTACATCAACCCCCCCCCCATCATTCAAAGCTATCATATGACTTAAGACTTGGCCTTTTGCATCCCTCACTACTTTTGTGACTTGAGGCTTTTAACAATGTTTGTGTCGTTAACTTTTTTTTTTTTAGAGGACATCGACCCCTCTGTTGGACGTTTCAGAAACATGGTCACAACAGCTGTGGTTCCTATTAAGGTAATTTCTCAAGTCATTCAGTCATTTATGCAAAAAAGAGAGCTTGATTTACATGTTTACATGCTCCTGTTTGTTTACCCAACAGAAGAAGAAAATGGGCGGAGGCAATGCACTGGGAATCGAGGAAACCATGACCCGACACATGCACATGTTCCCTTTGCATGGTGGACTCTACAGAGACCTTCCCCCGGCCAGTCACGAAGCTCAATCCACAGGAGCGCCCGGCGGAGCCACAATCCTGGGAGGACTGCCGTTACCCCTGCCCAACCCGGCCCCGGATGTAGACCTGGCCCAGGAGGCCCCGCCGCCTCCGCTCGTGCTCAACCCCACGCCGCTACCCGGCCCCTACGTCTCCGACCCTCTCAGTGAACCCCGCAAGAAGAAGTATGCTAAAGAGGCATGGCCTGGCAAGAAGCCCACACCGTCTCTGCTCATCTAGCTGCGTGTAACTAATACAAGACTCTTCTATACTCATGAACTCTATCTAGAAGAATCTGGCAAACAGACTTTGATTTCAACTGCGCTACAAGAATCTGATTTAATGCAAGAAATCTGTAATTTTTAAAAGAAAATCTTTCCTCCTAAAATGAGCATTGGCTCACTCTCATGTCATTCCAGATGCATAGTACTTTCTAAATTCATTGAAATGCAAAAGGAAGAATGTCCTCATTTACACAGTTCAGTGAAAAAATTTTAAAAAAGCAGTGCATTGACTTATTTTGCTCCGTTCCTCACACAGAATAATCTGGTCTTTTTCATTTTTTCTGTCAAAAGAGCTGCTTGGACGTTGTGCATTAGATCTTTTGTGTTTCATAGGAACGTTGCAATGACATGAGGGTGAGTAAATGACAATTTTAATGCATTTTGATTTATCTATTTCTTTAAAATGCCTGCTTGAAAGTGAGAGCCGAATGAAAAGCAAACACAAGTACATAACCTGATCCAAACAGCAAAATGTGTCATGTTTAGCCTAAGATGGCAGGGGGGTTAACTTTTATAGTGTACTCTTTGTTTTGTTTTTTTTACTCTCTTTACTCTTTATGTAAAATGTTCCGAAAATGTACCATTAGACTGCAAGAAGTTGTTTCAAACTAGCTGTTTGGCCATTGCACTTCAACATGAGCATCATTAATGCAGATGATCGATCTGGTAGATCTTCCACAAACCCTGTATTTGGTTTCAAAACTGATGAAGTTCTGCAATATTGTAACACTTTACCTTGTGAAGATCTTTTTCCTCTGCTGTTCCACACTGTATTAGTTTCTTACACTTGTTCCCCTTAATATACAAACCGAGGGCAGCAGCGTTTCAAATGAACTGTTAGTTGATGGTTCATCAGGGCTCAATGTATACGGTCTTCACTGTTAAAGAGAGAAAGAAAAAAAAGTTTTATACTCATGTTCTGTTTGGTGCATTTGATGTTTGTACATATCATTCACAATAAAAGCCAGTGTATTTTTATATATTTAAACTGATGCCAGAAGTCTTTACCTTCGAATAGAGGGTGGCTGCTCATCCTATTTTATATTCATGACTGAGATGTTAATTTTCTCCACAACTGGTTTGATTACCAATCAAGATGTCCGCAGCCATGTGACTTATGGTTCAAGACCATAATGCTGATTATCAGAAGTTGTCCATTCTGGCCTTTCATTGCTACAGTATGCCTTTACTTTACAAAAGCACCTTCCTGACAAGGAACAGACACTATTATTATTTACATATACAGCTGCAAGCAGCAATTATGGGCCTGGTACAATACACATACACCAGAAAGAGTAGTTTGCAATACCAGCGATGAATTTAGGTAGTTACCTTTGACAGTTAAACTGTGACAGTAAGTTCGGTGTCAATATACAAAACCTTTGCTGTTTCACTTCCTGTTCTTCATCAGCATACTTTATTTCTGGATACTGATGTCAAACCACAAACCTGCATTTGGTGGCTTTTATGAGGCTTTGGTTTGTCTATGAAAGGAGTCCCTTTCAATTAGACATGTTTCGCCAAATAAATTATAATAGAAATAAAATACTACATTTTTTTTCTTCTGTGTTAAATTCTGCATTCGTGTGTATTAAAATACACAAACAAATTGATTCCTTAAGGACAAAAAAAAACTTGTTTCACTCATTCATTGACGTTTACATGATATCCATGACTTCTCTGATTGGTGCATCTCTCAAGGATTGTGGGAAGTGTGGTTTTTCACCAGAAATGTAAAAATACAGAATCAAATAAGTTAAAATCACTGAGTTCAACGTGGCCATATACCATCTCTTAACCTCAGGTCATCCAGTACTGAAGGTTTATTGAAAGATTATATTTCTCTGAGGGCAGAATAAATGGAATGTTTACATCCGGATACTTTCTGCTGTGCTTTCCTGACTGGAAATGATTTGTATTTTTTCGTTTCACACTGCAGAGCATGCTGCCCACTTGTGCTTCTTACTTCTGTCCTGCGCTAATGAGACATGATTATTAGAAAGCCAAATTCATCTATTTTAATCAGGCTTTAAATCCTTGTAACATGCTACTCCAGATGTGTTTTTTATATGAATCATATATATATGATTCATGCCCAAGGGTGACGTTAATTTACAAAGAATACATGATGAGGGTGAGATTAAAATACATCACACATACCAATGGATGAATCGCATGACAAAATCTGTCATGAATCAGACACAGTCACATTATCCCCAAAATAAAATACTAAAATACACAAATTAGTTTAATGAGAGTGTTCAAAGGGAAACATTTAAGAAAAAATACAATGAAAAGCAAAAAGACAGAAGTAGATGCCCACTGAACAGTTTATGATGTGTATTTTGAACTGTAGGTCAATGACTGTAAATTATGTTTCCAATCTTAATGTTTGCAAGATTGTTGACGTATAGTATAGGGTGAATTCAGGTAAACTGGGACACTTTTTGTCATTGAGATGACTGAGGAAAATGTCACAAACTAATTCACCCCAATATATCTCATTATGAAGCAAATTGTACTTGTTATACTAGTTTTTAAGTTTGTCTGATTTATGGCATGTAATAAATGTATTTCTTGGTTATTATTTTACATGCTGGAAATATTTGAAGAGAGTGTAAAAAGTGTGTTTAGGAGTCCAAAAGATCCATAAACGTGCCTCAGTGATTAAAAAAAAAGTTTCATCAACACAGATCAAAATGCAGTTTGGGTTACACATAAACTGCATCACAAGTAAATTACAGCATAGACTCCACATACTGATGTAACTGTGTTTCCCCTGCACTAATGGCTATAAACGTTAAATGGAAAGTCTTCTGTCATTATTTACTCACCCTCACGTCGAAAACCCTCATTTCGAAATCTGTGGCTTCTTTTCTTCTGTGGAAGACAAAAGGAGACATTTTAAGTGTTTATGTTGATACAATGAAAGTCAGTGGAGTGCACACTTAAACTGCATGTATGATATTCGTTGCTTATTTAATCATTTTTTGCAATTCTTCATGGGAATTTGCACGAATGGCCAAAATTTAGTAGAATTGTCATTTGTAATCGTTGCTTTCTACATGATTGCAGGAGCTGAGTAGATGGACAGTTTATACAAATTCTGCAATCGCACTCAATATGATATAAAAAACTAGTGCATCTTGGTTCCTCTATTCACAGTGCTATTTTAGTCTGTTTTAAAGCACGGATTCTCTGCTATTTCGAGGGGTGTCATAAATATGACAAAGAAGGCTGATATACTGTATAGTGTACTAGACTATCACAACACAAAATCTGAAGAATTTTAACTTTTAAATGTTTACTGTGATTATACAGATGAACAGGTCAAGTCTATTGTATCATCAGCTCAATTCAAATCAGTTATAAATTTACATTGGTGCATTAAATATAACGCAGTGAGCTGATAAACAGTTTGATGCATTATAAAAAATATTTTTATTTTTTATGGACTCACAGGTAAATGACTCAAAAAAGACTAAAGTTAAACCATTGCATCCTATGCATTTTGCTATAATATTATATATTGTTCTGAGCAAATTATTATAATTTTTTTAGTTTTAAAATTTACTGGCGGTTTACGTTTTATGTTCATATCTCCACCTACTGGACTTTATTACGAAGATTGATCAGTGAGCCTAAATCTTTCTGACTTGAGGCTGGAGACGTAATGTTACGACCAAGTCCAAACTGCACCATCCAATACTCTGTATTTATGTATAATCTTTAATCTGTATTCTGACACTGCAGTCCTGGTCCTTTAACTTATAATACTATTATATCTCATATATATATATATATTCGGTATGTTTTGCATGTCTAGGTACCATAAACATTACCTTATGTATTTTTAAAATTTTTTACAGTCTATGGGCTTTTACATGTATTTTGCGTTGCTTTTCAAAGTGCTGTAAAACTGGGACAGAGACACCAAAAACGTTCCGTTACTACGTAACCTCGGTTCCCTGAGATAAGAGAACAAGCGATGTGTATGGGTAAACTCCTGTTTACTCTGTTACTGAAGCCTGATTTGTTCACGTTTGTGTGGCTGCACAAACCAATGGTGCTTTAGCCCACCAGAAAGGGCGGAGCCGACATGTATATAAGTCTGCTAGCAGCAGCATTTCATCAGAATCATTCGACTGAAGCGACAGTCATCGATTCGTGTGCAGCTTATAGCACGGCAAGTGACACAACGCTTGTTCCCTTATCTCAGGGAACCAAGGTTACGTCAGTAACCGGAGTGTTCCCTTTCGATGTTCGCTTCACGTTGTGTATGGGGAACGAATCCAATCAAGCCGTGCTATGAGCAGACGCAGACTCACACCTATGGGGCATTGCAAACCTTCTGAGGCATAAGCCAAGGCTATAGCATCAATTATCCAATGGGATAGACTTTGCTTTGTAACCGGTAGCCCCTTAGAGCGGCCTCCAAAGCAAATAAAAAGCTACTCTGACTGTCTGAACAGGCTGGAGCGTTCAAGATATATTCTCAGGGCCCTGACAGGGCAGAGAACATTGGGACCCTGCTCACCATCTGCAGCGGGGAGCACCAGAAGAGTAATTACCTGGACTCTGAACGGAGTTGAGAGCACCTTCCGAACATATCCATGTCTTGAGGACAACTTTACAGACGCTAGGCCCAAACTCCAGAGAGGAAGCACTGATTGACAGTGCTTGTACGTCACCCACTCGCTTGACCGATGCTAGTGCCAGTAGCAGAGCAGTTTTTCGGCGACAAAGGGCATAGTTCGGCCGAATGTAGTGACTCGAGGGGAGGACCCCATAGGGCCCTATGGACTATTGACAAGTCCCAGATCGGTACGGTCTGAGGACGAGGAGGGTTTAATCTTCAGGCGCCCTTCAAGAACTTAACGATCAGATCATTTCTGCTGATCGAATGGCCAGCTTCGCGGGAATGATTCACTGCGATAGCTGCCAAGTAAACTTTGAGTGTGGAAGGGGCACACCCGTTGTCCAACAACTCTTGTAGAAAGGATAACACGTGGGACACATCACAAGATACCGTGTCCAGGCTTCGTGCAGTACACCAGTCACGAAAGACTGTCCATTTGAGGGCGTAAAGGGGTCTTGTAGACGGTGCTCTAGCCTCTAAAATGTTATCACTCACTCTTGCTGGGAGCTGCGTAAGCTCCCGTTGAGGCTCCATACATGAAGGCTCCACAGCTCTGGCCTGGGATGCCAAATCATACCTTTTGCCTGCGAGAGAAGATCTCGTCTCAGTGGTATCGGCCACGGGGCTGCTACTGAGAGCTGCACTAACTCGGGGAACCAAGCCTGGTTCCTCCAGATTGGGGCCACCAAGAGAACTGAGTATTTCTTCTCCCTGACCCATTTGATGACTTGCGGAAGCAGGGCTATCGGGGGAAAGTGTACAGGCGAGCACTGGGCCAATCGTGGGCCAGAGCATCTCGCTGTATCGAGAAATAAGTTGGGCAGTAAGAGCTGTCTTGGTGATTGATGTAGGCTACCACTGTCGTGTTGTCTGAAAGGACCAGGACATGGTAAGGCCAGCAGGAAGGTTTTCAGGGCCAGAAAAACTGCTAGGAGCTCTAGACAGTTTATATAGCGCCTTTCTGGGACTGGCCAGATGCCGGATTGCCCTCCAACAAAGCTCCCCAACCTGAGTTGGAAGCATCTGTCATAACCACCTTCCTCTTGGAGGTCGGTCCCAACCGTATGCCTGACTGAAACAGGTGGGAATTTGTCCAAGGGGCCACAGCCTTGATACAGCGATGGTTTACCCTGACATTAAAATGACCCAGGTGCAAAATTGGAGAGGGCGCATGTGAAGCAGGCCCAAGGGAATCGCAGAGGAGGCGGCCGCCATGAGGCCGAGCAGCCTCTGAAAAACCTTGAGGGGACAAGACGTTCCCGGTTTTAGGGACGCCGCCAGTCGCTGAATAGTCAGGGACTGTTACCACGTGACCCAAGCCCACATCTGGGCTGAGTCCAAAATCATCCCCAGTAAGACTACTCACTGTCTGGGTGACAAATGACTCAACTCGATTGATGTTCAACTCGAGGCGCTCCGAGTGGCTGAATAACAGCACTCTGTGAGTGAATAATTTCCATTCTGATTTGACCAGGATCAGCCAGCCTGAGGATCTGCCTCAGAGGGGAAAGAGCTGCGTCTATGCACTTTGTAAAAGTGCGAGGGGCCAGAGACAGTCCAAATGGTAGGACTGTATATTGGTAGGCCAATTCCTCCAACGCGAATCTCAAGAATGGCCTGTGATGGGGGACTATATGGATGTGAAAGTAAGCATCTTTCAAGTCCACTGTTAAAAACCAGTTCTCGGGGCAAATGTGCATGAGGATCTGTTCGATAGTTAACATCTTGAATGGCTCGCACATAAGTGAGCGATTCAGATGTCTGAGATCCAGAATTGGTCTCAGGCCACCATCTTTTTTGGGAACGAGGAAGTAGCGGCTGTAAAAGCATGACTCGCTGTTTGCTGTAGGTACTATTTCTATAACACCTTTTGCAAGCAGTGTTTGCACTTCGTGTTGGAGAACGTGTTAGTGAGTACAGAGTTGGAGAACACTGAAGTGAGTAGCCTCGTTGAATTGTTTAAAGAACCCAGCTTGGCACGCCCGGTATGGCTGCCCAGGCCTTGAACCGGGATGCAAGTGGATCTAATTTTGCGAATGAAAGTTTGCCGCGAGGGGGCGTGGAACTGATATCCGCATGTGTAAATGTGGGAAGAGTATTTGGGTCCACTATCACAGTGGTAAAACATTTGGGTATGCGCTGCACCTGCAGGGCGTGACCCGTGGGAAACAAAACTCCATCGCTCAGAGTTGTTCTGAGGGATGGAGGGTGAAAGTGAGCTGTTTTTGAGGGAGTTCCGGCCAAGGCGAGAACTGACCCTTTCCTCTTCCTTTCTGATGGGTCAGGACGGCTTCTGGGGCTCAGGGTCCAGCACTTGAGGGCGTGGGCCTTGGAGCTTCGGGTAAGGAAACCGCTTTTCCGTCCGGAGGCGCTGCTGAAGCCTGGGCTCAGACTTCTGAGGCGGCGCCAGCTTTGCGGGCTAAGTGGATGGGGCTTCATAGAACGCGTCGGGAGGACGTGTCACAAAAGCGCTTGTTTGACGTTCTTCTGAGGCCTCTGAGAAGCACCACAGCGCCCTTCTGACTCGACTGGAGAATCAAGGAAGGCCATCTTCTCGGCGTCCCTTATTTCAGTGAGGTTCAGCCAAAGGTAGGCTTGTTCCGAGTTCTAATACTTTTTTAGGCACCGACCGAATGCCTTGATACTATCCGTATCTAAAAATTCTCGTCGTTCGGATCCCAAAATTCGATACTAAGTGGTAATCTCATCACTCGTAAGGCGCTAGATCGATCATGTTTTACATCCGTGGTCGCGATCATGGAAGGGAGAGCACAGGCAGACAGCGCTAGAACCTGCTAATGCTTATCAGTAAATCAGTAAAAAATGAATAGAAATTACGATTCTGTCTGAGCTATGCGTTTTAAAAACGAACACTAACTAGTGTAAATGTAACAGATGTGTAAACTGAAGACTATTTGAACTTTATTAAAACTATTTGCACTGATTTATTGTGTACATTTTGGTCCGTTGGGGTGGCTTTGAGTTTGTATAAGCATCAACAAGCTGAAAAATGAAACCAAAGTTTTTTTTTTTAGATAATGTGATCTTGTTCAAATAGATTTCATAAAATTGGTATCGAAAAAAGTATCGTTCAGGAACCTGTATCGAAGTCAAGGTATCGATATCGGTAATTTTTGAACGATACCCAGCCCTAGCCAAAGGTGGCGCTCCAACACCACCAGGTTGGCCATGGTCTTGCCAATAGCCTGAGCTGTGGCTTTCGTAGCGCGCAGAGCCAAATCAGTCACTGTGCATAGCTCTTTGAAAGCATCCTGATGTTGGCCAGACTCGTCCATATCACGGAGAAGTTTGGCCTGAAACACTTGTAGGACTGACATCATATGCAGCGCCGTTCCGGCCGCTGCATATGCCCTGTTGGCCAGAGCCGAAGTGGTCCTTCAGGGCTTCGAGGGATGCGCTGGATGGGCCTTTAATCCCAGGGAGGACAGCGGACACAAGTGAGCAGCTACCGCCTCTTCCAGAGGGGGGGGCTTGCTATAGCCTTTTTCCTCAGCGCCGTCAACGGTGGTGAGAGCTGCCGAGGAGGAGCTAACTCGGGCCGAATAGGAGGCTATCCACGTCTTGGTCAGTTCTTCGGGAACCACAGGCAAGAACGGGGCAGGTCGTTGGCGGGAAGGCGGCTGATGTCGTCCCGGCAGGAACCACTCGTCTAAGAGTCTAAGGGCGGGCTTATCTGGAGCCGACCACTCAAGACCTAGATCCTCCACCACCTTGGAGAGAACCCGGATCAGCTCGTTGTCTGGTTTCAGCTGCGATGGTTGGGAAGAAGGGAGGGCTTCTGGCTCCTCGCCGGAAGCGCACCATCCTTCAGCGTCTGACACCGTCAAGGACATCGAGTCGTCGACGGCAATCTCTTCCTCGGAGAATATGAGCCGTCAGCAAGCGCAGCCTCTGCTTGGCGACACACTCGCTGTGCCCGTCTAACTGCGGCGCGACATTTGCAACAAGACATGCTGGAAATTTGCTCTTTTAGAAATCGCCGGATGGAGGACGAGTCTCCCCTGCGGGGCTCTTCGACGGCGGCGAGCAGTTTGAGCTTCTTTCCATATTCTTTCTTCGGCTTCTTGCAGAGTCAGCGAAGAGATGATCCTCGTCACTGAAGGAGAATGTTCTGATGAATGGCGCTCTGAGCCCACTTATATACAGGTCGGCTCCGCCCTTTCTGGCGGGCTAAAGCGGCATTGGTTTGTGCAGCTACACAAACGTGAACAAATCAGGCTTCAGTAACAGAGTAAACAGGAGTTTACCCATACACAACGCGAAGTGAACGGTCGAAAGGGAACCAGGACTGTCCCTGGAAAACGGGGTCTGGTCACCATTGTAAATTCAAAAACATACAAAAAACATACGGACATACGGAAATTAATCATGTTTTAATTCACTTTCTCAGTAAAAATATTTTTGTCCAGCTCTTAAAACAAAAATTATGGAGGTTTTATTTTAGATATCTCACGAGTCGGCGCCACTGCCGACAGGCAGTGAAGCCACCGGAAGTGTTCGAGCCGTCATCTTACTATTCCCTAATGGCAAAGAGCACCACTGAGTCACAGCCAAAACCGCTGACCTAAAATCACCCGATTTGAAGCAGATCAGTCACCAAGGATTCGTTTTTATGTCATGTGCATGTAAATTAATTTTTACTTCAGATGTTATCTGCAATGTTTATGGTCTTTTTTGGGCAGGATAAGCTTTATATTTAAATTGTTAAGGTAGGTGTGTTTGCTGCGCACTTGCCGAAAAGGTAACGTTAACTGACCCAACACAAAATATAGCCTATTTCTTTATGTACGTAATTATTCAGGAACTATTAAACACGAACATATTATCAGAAATTGATTTGAATATACAATAATACAATACAAGCCTTTGTTACTATATTGCTCTATGTTGTGGTACTGAAATGAAAAGCTTACCATGCATCATCTTGGAAATAAAGCTTCATGTCTTTAAGTCCGTACTGTATGTAGTCAGTTATTCCTCTGAATAAGTTATGATGTGTATATTTTTTTAATGTCCTGATTGAGCAACATCTATTTCAGACTCTCCAAGATCGAGCAAATATGGCATTTTACTAGCATTACCGTTTCCATGTAAAATGTTATTTATACATGTTAAATCAATAATTAATTTAACCACCGTTTAAATTATTACCTGCTTCAAAATGAATGCTGTTAACGAAATCATTGTTGAAACATTTGCAGTTAGCCTACTGTACAAATAACTGCCTCTCTGCTGAATTATTCCTCGATATGCGAAATTCGTTGCTTAAATAACCATGGAAATGATATAATTACAATTAATAGGCCTAACTTACAATGTTTGTAATAGATTAATTGTGATCAAGTTAAATACAGTTCCCGTCGTATTAAAAACATTTCATTACATGACACCCATTATATGGTATTATTAGGTTACTTAAGCTATAGCCTTACCCCTACCTTACACCAATGGAGAGAGAAAAAAAGTTTTCAAAAGCATCCCCCCTCTGCTTTTTTCACAAATCTGGGTCTTTTTTCCTTTGTTTAAGAGTAGTTAAGCTCTATGTTTATTGCAGTTATTTGTCTGTTGTCATCACATTTAGTGTAGTTGATTCTGTTCATGCCTAGTGGTTTTTGAGTAAATAAAGTCTAGCGGCAGCATTTAGATCCTCTTCTTTCATCTTTATTTTTAACAAGCTGTGACAATCCGATGCTATTGTAGTTTTTAATTAAGATTTTGATTTTTAGATTCAGTTAAAGTTTATTTTATTTCAAGTAACAGAAATATTTTCTATAGGATTCAGTTAACTAAAGATGATAAATAATTAAATGATTCCTAATGTTTCGATGTTTTTGTCTCTCTCCTCCTCATCAGAACAGCTGCATGCTGGTTTAGGCTCAGTCTGGAGCGGATCTCTGTAGCATCAGGACTCTGGTTTGAGCCGGCGCTGCGTGTCCAGCTCCTCCAGCATCCACACAGAGCCCACAGTCACGCTCCAGAGTGAAGCACAGCATTACAAAACACATGAAACGCCTGCTGTCCACTCGTCCTCACTGCAGGTGTCCAGCTGTCTCTGCTGCTCCTATGTCCTGCACTCCTGCTCACCCTGTGTTCACAACTACAGCCAGTTACCTACATTTACCCTGACAGGACAATCCAACTGTCCAATCAACACTGAGTCATTGAGATGAGTGTGCTGTGATTGGCCACCTGTGGAGCATAACCAGGTCCTGTAAGCCGCTGCTGCTCTAAGACACCATCTAATCAACTGACGGCAGTCTGTTACATACAACACAGCACTTGAGCAACACAACATCAACTTCTGCTCGCTCCAGCCGTGATTTCTGTCTGTGAACAGCTGCATGTTTGCCATCTCTTGCCTGCAGACAGGTGACTCGGGAAGCGCAGTCTGCGAACCCTCCGTGCGCTTTTGAAAGGTAGAGAACTGCACAGGAGCTTGTAGAGCGTCACACCCAGCGACCAAGCAGTAGCTGGTCCGGCACGATAGCTGTGGGAATGAAACCACTCCGGAGGGGCGTATCAAAGAGTGCCTGAGAGACCCGACAAGAGCAAGAGATCAGCTCAAACGCTTCCAGTCCAAAACACAAACTTCCACAGAGATCTGCTCCTAACCAACCTGCAAACTCTTTATCAGAATCAGAATCAGAATCAGAATCAGAATGAGCTTTATTGCCAGGTATGTTTACACATACGAGGATTTTTTTTGTGACAGATGCTTCCACAGTGTAACAGAATGACAGTGACAGAACAGAAAAACACAGATAATAAAAATAAAAAATAGAACAAGTAAATAGGGAATAAAAATATACAAATCGACAATTGTATGTACAGGTATATGACAATAGACAGTTGTTGTTGTTTTTAAAAAAAAAAGTTTTTATGTCGGTACTGTATATTATGCGCAAATTTGAGGTGTAGACTGAGTATGAGTGTTAGATAAATAAGTGTATGAGTGAATAACTAGTGTGGTTGTTCCCCCGTATTGTCACTGTTTCATAATGGATTGCTGATGGAAGAAACTGTTCCTGTTTCGGTCTTGTGCTCAGTGCTCTGTAGCGTCGACCAGATGGCAGCAGTTCAAAGAGTGAGTGTGCTGGATGTGAGGGGTGCAGAGTGATTTTGGCAGCCCTTTTGCACGCTCTGGATGAGTACAGTTTTTGGAGAGTGGGGAGGGTTGTACCAGTGATTTGCTCAGCAGTCCGGACTGTCTGCTTTAGTCTTCTGAGGTCAGTTTTGGTAGATGAGCTGAACCAGACAGATATAGAAGTGCAGATGACAGTTTCAATGATGGCGGAGTAGAACTGTTTGAGCAGCTCCTGTGTCAGGTTGAACTTCCTCAGCTGGTGAATGAAGTACAACCTCTGCTGGGCCTTTTTTCCAATGGAGTCTATGTGAGTGTCCCACTTCAGGTCCTGAGAGTTTGTGGTGCCCAGGAACCTGAATGACCCCACTGCAGTCACAGTGCTGTCCATGATGGTGAGTGTGGGGAGTGCAGGGGGGATTCTCCTGAATTCCACGGTCATCTCCACAGTTTTGAGCTCCAGGTTGTTGAGACTGCAACAGACAGCCAGCTGCTCGACCTCCTGTCTGTGAGCAGACTCGTCTCCATCCTTGATGAGGCCGATGTCTGTAGTGTCGTCTGCGAACTTCAGGTGCTTGACAGAGGGGTCTTTAGAGGTGTAGTTGTTGGTGTACAGGGAGAAGAGCAGTGTAGAGAGAACACAACCCTGAGGAGCTTCAGTGCTGATCGTACGGGTGCTGGATGTGTATTTTCCCAACCTCACTAGCTGCTGTCTGTCTGTCAGGAAGCTGTTGATCCACTGTCAGACGGAGGTGGGCACGGAGAGCTGTGTTAGTTTGGGCAGGAGGAGGTTTGGTATGATGGTGTTAAAGGCCGAGCTGAATTCCACGAACAGGATCCTCACATAAGTGCCTGGTTTGTCTAGATGTTGCAGAACATAATGCGTCCCATGTTTACTGCATCGTCCACAGACCTTTTTGCTCTGTAGGCAAACTGAAGAGGTTCCAGCAAGGGTCCAGTGATGTCCTTTAGGTGGGCTAGCACCAGTTTTTCAAAAGACTTCATTACCACAGACGTTAGAGCCACAGGTCTGAAGTCGTTAAGTTCAGTAATTTTTGGTTTCTTTGGGACGGGATGATGGTGGAGTGTTTGAAGCAACAGGGAACTTCACACAGCTTCAGTGATCTTTTGAAGATCTGTGTGAAGATGGGGGCCTGCTGGTCAGCACAGGATTTCAGACAGCCTGGTGTAACACAATCTGGGCCTGGTGCTTTTTTTTCCTTCTCTGCTTCTGGAAGACCTGGCGCACCTCTTCTTCGCTGATCTGACTTGCAGGTGTGGGGGAGAGGGGGGTTGTTGGAAGTGTGAATGGTTGTGTGGAGAGGTGTTCAGGTCGGGTGTGGGTGTTTTTTCAAACCTGCAGTAGAACTCTTTCAGATCGTCTGCCAGGTGTTGATTCTCCACAGTGTTGGGGGAGGGTGTCGTGTAGTTGGTGATTTCTTTTAGACTTTTCCACACTGATGCCGAGTCATTTAAGAGAATTTAATCTTTATTTTTTCAGAATAATTCTCTTTGCCACTCTGATCTCCTTTTTTCCAGTGTGTATTTGGCCTGTTTATAAAAGACTCTGTCCCCTTTCTTTAAAGATTCTTCTTTGGCCTGACGGAGCTGTCTTAGTTTTGCAGTGAACCATGGTTTGTCAATGTTGTAAGTTAGATGAGTCCTGGTAGGAATGCACATATCTTCACCGAAACTGTTATAAGATGTTACAGTCTCTGTGAGCTTGTCCAGATCGGTGGCAGCAGCTTAAAAGACGCTCCAATCAGTGAGGTCAAAACAAGCTTGTAAATCCTGCTCTGCTTCATTAGTCCATCTTTTTACAGTCCTTAATACAGGTTTAGCTGATTTCAGTTTCTGCCTGTAGGTCAGTATAAGATGTACCAAGCAGTGATCAGAGAGCCCCAATGCTGCTCGTGGGACAGAGTGATATGCTTTCTTTATTGTGGTGTAACAGTGATCCGATATATTATTGTCTCTGGTGGGACATGTGATGTGCAGTCTGTATTTTGGTAGACTGCACCCAATCGGGAGAGATTGGCTTTATTAAATTAATGATTAAAACAGAGTCCGGGTGTTTTGTTCTGTGTCTGTGATCAGATCAGCGAGTTGCTGTAAAGCGGAGCTCACGTGCGCTTGCGGAGGGATGTAGACACTGACGAGAATGAACGAGCAAAACTCCCGCGGCGAATAGAACGGCTTACAGTTAATGAAGAGCACTTCTAGATCTGAACAGCACATCTTCTTTAACACAGTTACATCTGTACACCACCTCTCATTGATTTAAAAGCATGTCCCGCCGCCGCATGATTTCCCCATTGATTCTGCGTCGCAACCTGCTCTAAACAACTGAAAGCCCGGCAGACTCAACGCGCTATCCGGAACGGCGTCTTTCAGCCAGGTTTCCGTGAAACACAGAGCAGCAGAGTTAGAAAAATCCTTATTTGTCCGGGAGAGCAGAAGGAGTTCGTCTGTTTTGTTGGGTAGAGAGCGGAGGTTCGCCAGATGGATGCTTGGCAACGGCATTCTGAATCCGCGCTGTCTGAGCTTCACGAGTGCGCCGGCTCTCTTCCCCTGTCTGCGCTTCCTGAAGCGCTTGATCAGCGCAGCTGCTCCCCCGATTACAATGTCCAGCAAAACATCAGAATATTAAAAAATGGTGAAATATCTGGTGGTGTGTACTGCCGAATGTCCAGGAATTTGTCTCTGGTGAAACTGATTGCAGGGATATAACTAAAGACAGGACAAACTAACAAAAACATAAAAACAACTGCGGAGCACGCCACGGAGTGTCCTTCAGGAGGTGTCCGCAGCCAAAGTCCAGCAGCTTGATCTCGCTGGTATCGGTGCAGATGAGCAGGTTCTGTGGCTTGACGTCCCGGTGGAAGACGCCGCGGCTCTCGCAGTGTTTGAGAGCATCGATGAGCTGCAGCAGCACCTTCTTGGCCTGGCTCTCATCCAGATAGCTGCTCTCCTCACAGAATCTGTGGAGATCCTGGCAAAGATCCGGCCGTTCCAGGATCATGACGTAGCGGCCGGGATGGTCAAACCGCTCCAGCAGCTTCAGGACACTGGGACAGACAGGAGCTGAATTGACCCGGGTCATCAACACGACCTCCAGCGGCAGCAGACCCTGACCTTCCTGCAGCGGCAGAGGAGACGCCAGACCCTTGAGTCATCGCTAGAGGGCGGAGTGTGAGTTTATGTGTGTATCAACCCTTACATGTGACTGAACTCACAACTTCCATGTCCTCGTGCTCCTCGTCTTTAGTCACGTACTTGATGGCCACCGGCAGACAGATGAACCACAGTAAATTACACCTGCTAATTATGACAATAACCTCGTGATCTGTACAGATGAAATACGGTTTATGCCACAAGTGTCACGAATAAGGGTTTTGAATTAAGGAGGAAAGAAACTGTCTTACTGGCAATCCATCAGAGCTGCGGGTCCCAGCAAACACCGAGCCGAATCCACCTTGACCCAGCATTGGGCCCTTTATATACACATCTGCAACAATCACAAGATCACAAGAAATGAGAAAACAGGCAACTACAAGAATGTTCCTGTAATCATCATCAGTGAATGAACATTTCAACGGCAAATCACTTAATTCAGTGATTAAATAAGCCTGACCTTCAGCCGAGCGTTCGGCGGGTCTCTCGTATGAGGTGCAGGGATCTTCATCCTCTGAGCTCTTCCTCTTCCTCTTCCTTTGAGTCGACTCAGAAGGCAGAGGAGTGCTATAGCAGGCAGCTCTGGACTCCACGGCTGGGTTGGGGTGGACAGTGCTTTCTGAATGTGGTCTCCACACGGTCTCCCAGCCTCCTGACCAGCAGACATCCGGTTTAAAGCAGCAGTGGATCTGGAGCGGCCCAAAGCTGAAAGAGCAGCAGCACTTCACAATCTATTTCACACTATTTGACTCTCTTGTGGTTTTTAACAAATTTCTTGAAATAAATCATCTGAACAATGTCTTGAGGTTTGGTAACCGTGGTGTAAGCGGAATAATTGACTCTGGTCAGTTTATTATTGAAAAATAATGCACATCCGAGATGCGAACAATGACACATAATACACTTTTTTTTTTTTTAAAAGGCAGTTTTTCATATTCAATGAGTACAATATGCGATTATTTAACTGGAAGTATTCGAGATAAATTTGCTAAACTGCACACATTTATTAATGTAAGGGTAGTCTAACAATATACAACATCATACCATAACATACCACCAACAACAAATATGAAAAATTAAAACACTCACCTCGTCTTTCGCCCATGTGAGCCATCGAAAGACACTGCAGCATAAACACAATACAAGACAAAGAAGTCAACAGCTGAGGGCAAGATATACGCAGAGTAATGAGGATAAAACAGGGCACAGGTGGAGCTAATCAATGAACTACAGAAACTACAAAAATACAATTTTATTTTCATGGACTGGTGAAGTTGACCCCAGGCATCACAGGTAAATGACTCAGAAAAGACTCAAGTTAAACCACTGCATCCTATGCATTTTGTTATAATATTATATTGTTCTGAGAAATTAATTTTTTAGTTTTAGTTTATGCACTTTTTTAAAGTTTATTGGCAGTTCACATTCTATGTGCATATCGCCACCTACTGGCCTTATTTGATCAGTGAGCCTCCAGCTTTTCTGACACTGAAGGCTGAAAAACAGTATTTTAAAAGTCCTATTGCACACCACCTGGCCAATTTTAACCTATATTTCTCTGTCATTTTCAGAGTTATATTAAATATGACACTGCACTCTAAAAAATGCTGGGTTATTTTTTTTAACCCAAATGCTGGGTTCAGCTTGTTGGGTCATTTTATCGCTGGGTTATTTTTTTCTACCTAACCGGTGAGAACACAGGCTTAAGTCCACAGGAGAGAGCGGTTCTCAGCGCCGCCGATTTGGTGCACTCTTAACGGAAATAAAGGTTTGTATACATTTGATTTAATTTATGAAGTATTTAATGTGGTGTAAATTATATTATTTTGCGCATCGCAACATAAGGACGAGATGTCAGTCAGCTGAGGTCGTTTCGCGCCGGAAAAAACGCCTTTTGCCTTGCATAACATAAATGGATTTTATTCGTTATAATACTGCGTGTGATTTAATTTGATGTTAAAATATGTTCTTTAATTTCAGTACTGTTTGTTTTTGGGCTGGTTTTGGAGTCAATCACGCCATCTTTCAGCTACGAGTGAAACGCGAGGCCGCGGTCTAAAGTTCGCAGTTCCGCCGCGAACAGCAGCCCTTCACCGGCTCAGATTTCAGCGACACACCGGCATGAGAGTTAGCACTATTTCGGTAAAAAGCGATTTCAGAGAACGGTTGAATACACTTAAATTAAAATACTACTTCTAAATTCCTTTTTTATTTCTAAATTGCTTGTTAAACGAGTTTAAATGTATGTAATATTGTAAACTATGCTGTATTCACCCAAATTAGGCGGGTCGTTTGAACATATGAACGAATCTTTAATGTGACTCGGGAAGAACGAGTCGTCTCGGGGAGTGATTCGTTCAGTCGCGCATGCGCAACATCATGTAGGTTCTGTACTGGAATTAGTCGAGTAGTTCACCTGTTTCGAGTCTTCGGGTTTTTCCGAGTCGTTCGTACATCACGTGACAGACCCATAAGCTTAACCAATGCAGTCTGAGCCGGAAAGAGAATTGATTAGTTCATCTCTCGAGTCTTCGGGTTTGAGTCGTTCGTTCATCACGTGACAACCCCATACGCTTTAACGCAGTGGTTCTCAGCCCGCGGCCCGTCACAAATTCAAATGCGGCCCACCGTGCTGAACACAATTAAAAAAAATACTTTCAGTTTTACAATTCAGTTTTTATGGTGTTATTTTACTGACAAATGTCGAGAGCGCATTATTGTAGCGCGAAAGCACATTAATATAATGTGCGAGCGCGAATCTCTCCGCTCTCGCACAAAACCGCGCGCACTTAATACGTGTCTCTCCTCTCACTCAAACTGTCCTGTGCACTCGCAAATCTCTCTATGCTTATGCAGATATTAATTCTTTTTGCACCTGAATTAAATGTTGTCAAAAGTTATTATGCTCTTTTAAAAAGTAGTCTCAAAACAGATTTGTGCAGGGCCTTTCCTTGATTTTTTTATTGTTGTATTTTTGTTTTAACATAAACTGGTTATTGTAGCTACTTTGTTTTACTATATCTCTTATGTTTGTATTTTGATATTTTCTGCGAATGCACATATGCACCTCTTTGTAAAGTAGGACTACTTTGTAACATGTTTTAAAAGGGGCTATATAAATAAAGCTTAAACCAATAAGACCTCCACGGAATGACCGATGTCAGGGGACCATCGGGCCCGGGCGGAAAATGCAGGGCTCTAGATCTGATCTAGCACACCGAAAACGATTGACTGAAAAAGGTAGCAGAAGAGATGAAAAGAAAGATAGGGGTCATCTGAGCAATCGGAAAAAGAGTCTTATTATTGTCGCCTTAGGTATGTTTTTTTTTTCCTTCTTTTGTTTTAGCCTTTGTACAGCAGTATTGTTCCTTCTAAATAAATTTGTAATGGAGAAATCGAATATGTGTTACATAATACATGAAAGTAGAACATAAAGTGCTCGTGGGATCGCTACAGGGTGCCCCCCCACGCGATTAAAGTCGAAACTCCGCCTATAATGTGCTGTTACTCCTTTCCAGGCCGAAGGTCACACAATTGGGGTTATTATGGGGAAGTAGAAGTATTTATTAATTTTCCAGAATGAATCGAGTAGATATCATATATTTTGGCTATACTATATAAACAGTTGGTTTGTATGTGACTAAGATGTAATGATATGGTGCGGCCCGCGCGACTTACACTGGACCTAGTGCGGCCCGGAGGAAAAAGGTGAGAACCAATGCTTAACCAATGCAGTCTGAGCCGGAAAGAGACTTGATAATAATAACCAACTCTTTATTTGTGTTACAACATTCAGTGTTATGGAAAAAAGACCATACAGACAGAAATTCACACATTTATAAAACTGTAAGAAGTAGTAGTATACGTATTAGGGAAGTAACGTAACATTTTAATTATATTTTGCTAAAAATGAACCAAATGACTCGAAAAAAGATTCGTTCATTTTTCTGAACGAAACTCAAAAGTCTGAGTTGGTAAAATGATCCGAACTTCCCATCACTAACCCATAATAAATTCCAATTAGTTCGGTTTATTTTGGCTAGGGTGTGTTCTTGCTTAAAGGAGTAGTTCACTTCCAGAATGAAAATTCTGTCATCATTTTGGGCACCATTGACTTCTATAGTAGAAAATAAAATACTATGGAAGTCAATGGTGCCCATCAACTGTTCGGATACTAAAATTTTTCAAAATGTCTTCTTTTGTGTTCAACAGAAGAAAGAAACTCATACAGGTTTGAAACAAGTGGCGGGTGAGTATCCTTTGCCGGTGTCTCCGGTGGAGTCGCACAGTAGAGTCGGTGGTCTTTACACTCTTCAGTCTTCACACGAGGAGGCCTTCACGCGACGGCTGCTGCGGTAAACTAAGCTTTTTTTATACCATCTAACAAAATACAAAATTAACTCACAATTTCCTTATTTTCTCCACAACAAATGGCCAAGCAAGCGCAGACACTGACAAGATACGCGACACAGAACGAGACCAAACGCGATATCAGCACGTCTCCACACAGTAAACATGTTATGGTATGATGTTGTATATTGTTAGACTACCCTTACATTAATAAATGTGTGCAGTTTAGCAAATTTATCTCGAATACTCCCAGTTAAATAAACACATATTGTACTCACTGAATATGAAAAACTGCCTTTTCATAAAAAAAGTGTATTATGTGTCATTGTTCGCATCTCGGATGTGCATTATTTTTCAATAATAAACTGACCAGAGTCAATTATTCCACTTATACCAAACCTCAAGACATTGTTCAGATGATTTATTTCAAGAAATTTGTTAAAAACCACAAGAGAGTCAAATAGTGTGGAATAGATTGTAGGGTTGTGACGGTGAGGAAATTTTCCCACTGGTTAATTGACGTGCGACACTACCGGTATCACCGTGGGGGCGGGGCGTTCCCTCTTTTCCTCGCTTTCCTTCACTTTTAAATAGCTTGTAAAAGCTGCGTGCGCATTTTACTTTCACGTTCAAATAGCAGCAATTCAGCGTAAAGCAATTGTTCGTTTTGTTTTCCTCTTTTCCTTCGCTTTCCTTCGCTGTTAACGGGGTCATATGATGCGATTTCAAGTTTTCCTTTCTCTTTGGAGTGTTACAAGCTGATTGTGCATAGATAAGATCCCTGAAGTTGCAAAGACTAAAGTCTCAAAACCAAAGAGAAATTCTTTATAAAAGTTAAGAGTCAACCACGCCTGCCTAAAAAGGCTCGTTCTAACATGCCCACACATATCTACCTCACTATGTGGAAATATTAGCATAATGCGGCCCAAATGTTCACGCAGAGATAGAAGTTGTGAGTTCAGTCACATGTAAGGTTTGATACACACATAAACCCACACTCCGCCCTCTAGCGATGACTCAAGGGTCTGGCGTCTCCTCTGCCGCTGCAGGAAGGTCAGGGTCTGCTGCCGCTGGAGGTCGCGTTGATGACCCGGGTCAATTCAACTCCTGTCTGTCCCAGTGTCCTGAAGCTGCTGGAGCGGTTTGACCATCCCGGCCGCTACGTCATGATCCTGGAACGGCCGGATCTTTGCCAGGATCTCCACAGATTCTGTGAGGAGAGCAGCTATCTGGATGAGAGCCAGGCCAAGAAGGTGCTGCTGCAGCTCATCGATGCTCTCAAACACTGCGAGAGCCGCGGCGTCTTCCACCGGGACGTCAAGCCACAGAACCTGCTCATCTGCACCGATACCAGCGAGATCAAGCTGCTGGACTTTGGCTGCGGACACCTCCTGAAGGACTCAGAGTATAAAGAGTTTGCAGGTTGGTTAGGAGCAGATCTCCGTGGAAGTTTGTGTTTTGGACTGGAAGCGTTTGAGCTGATCTCTTGCTCTTGTCGGGTCTCTCAGGCACTCTTTCATACGCCCCTCCGGAGTGGTTTCGTTCCCACAGCTATCGTGCCGGACCAGCTACTGCTTGGTCGCTGGGTGTGACGCTCTACAAGCTCCTGTGCGGTTCTCTACCTTTCAAAAGCGCACGGAGGGTTTGCAGACTGCGCTTCCCGAGTCACCTGTCTGCAGGCAAGAGATGGCAAACATGCAGCTGTTCACAGACAGAAATCACGGCCGGAGCGAGCAGAAGTTGATGTTGTGTTGCTCAAGTACTGTGTTGTACGTAACAGACTGCCGTCAGTTGATTAGATGGTGTCTTAGAGCAGCAGCGGCTTACAGGACCTGGTTACGCTCCACAGGTGGCCAATCACAGCACACTCATCTCAATGACTCCTTGTTGATTGGACAGTTGGATTGTCCTGTCAGGATAAATGTAGGTAACTGGCTGTAGTTGTGAACACAGGGTGAGCAGGAGTGCAGGACATAGGAGCAGCAGAGACAGCTGGACACCTGCAGTGAGGACGAGTGGACAGCAGGCGTTTCATGTGTTTTGTAATGCTGTGCTTCACTCTGGAGCGTGACTGTGGGCTCTGTGTGGATGCTGGAGGAGCTGGACACGCAGCGCCGGCTCAAACCAGAGTCCTGATGCTACAGAGATCCGCTCCAGACTGAGCCTAAACCAGCATGCAGCTGTTCTGATGAGGAGGAGAGAGACAAAAACATCGAAACATTAGGAATCATTTAATTAGTTATCATCTTTAGTTAACTGAATCCTATAGAAAATATTTCTGTTACTTGAACTAAAATAAACTTTAACTGAATCTAAAAATCTAAATCTTAATAAAAACTACAATAGCATCTCATTGTCACAGCTTGTTAAAAATAAAGATCTAAATCTAAATGCTCCAGAAGTCATAAGATCATATTTATTTTATTTATTTTGTGTTAGCATGAAGCTGCCAGTTCACAAACATGAATAATTACACTTACGAGTAAAGTGCAGCAAATCATTTTTTCTTACACTTGCTATTTACACCTTTACAAAGCTTCTCTTGCGCATGCAAATTTCATTTAAGCTTACAGTCTTATGTACACTTCCACAACTCTTACCCTGTGTATGCAAATATTTTAGGCATTGTTGTACCTTCATAAATGAGTCTGTGATTTAAACTAGTTTACAGCCAAACAGGAGAAACACTGTGTGCAACAAACGAGAACGAAGGCTTTTCAATCTACACATCGCCATCATTTACCATGGATTGACTGTAGTAACACTCAATACCATGCATCATGGTACTGTGGCACAAATGTCGGATATTCACATTGAATTTCATTACAGGAGTAATGGTATATAATCATAGTATGTATTTGTGATTAAGCTATAGCATGTGTGCATTTATACTGAATGTTTTTAGACTACTGTTTTTCATACAAATAGGCTACCTAAAAACCATATAGTTATATTTTTACCATGGTATTGAGGTGCATATATGTGTGGTTTTAACTGTGTTTATCATGATTTAAATGTATGCTACTATGGGAGACCAATGCTTTAAGAAAAAATAAAACTTGGTCAGATTAAATATAACCATAAAAAACAGAGGTTGCTACAATTTGTTTTTTACAGATGCTACTGATTTTGATAATGAACAAAAATGTACCTCTGCATCCTAACTCAAGCTACTATCAAATGTGCATTTCTAAGAGACAAAAAAGTGCTATTATTATTATTCATATTATCAGGCAACCCAAACCTGTTTCTTGATTTTAAACGATATCACTCATTAGAACATGCAGAAACTAAGACATTAATTTAGATATTTAGATATTTATTTTGTTAAAGGAAAATTAATGGTCTGCTTTCTACAACTTTCACTTTAGAGCAAACATCTGGCTTTAAACTTGAAAGAAATAAAGATTTTACATTTATCGTGATAATTATCGATATCGACTGATATGAAAAAATAATCGTGATCATTTTTTTGGCCATATCGCCCAGTTCAGGGTAGTACAGGCACTTCATATTTAATGGAATTGTATTGTTTTGATTGCATTTAATGCATTATACTTTCAATAAAACATCTGCAATGGGCTTTTAAAAACCGTTTTAGCCTTTTTGTTTGTTGCATTTACACGCTTTTGACCAGCAGGCGTCACTAGCGATCAGCAGGATTCTCCCATCACTGATGAGAACATACTTTCACACAACCTTTTGCTATTACATATCCAACCACACAATAATATATCTAACAGTCATACAACACACAGAAGCCAATAATACAAATATAAAATACCAAAATGACACTAGACACCCAAAAGTTTTAAAACAAGTTTTTTTTTACCTTGAAAAATGAGTTTCAAAGTCACTCTGATGGTACACTGACTTCTAATAAGATGAACGGCTTCTGTTTCTTTCCAAAAGTCTGTTCTGGAAGTGCATAAGTTTAGTGAGCGCTACAAATTAAACTCCAAGCGTGGATCGCTTTACGACAGCAACAACTGCGCGTGCACAGCTATCCACTGTATTTACATTCCACTTTATGCATTCCACTTACTTAACACATACACAGTTTCACTTAAATATGAAATAAATCACATCTAAACTGAATCTTCTTCTAAACCTGTCATTGAAGAATTACGCAGGTAATTTTTGAGGTGAGTTTACAAACCCTTAAATGAAAATGCAAGTTGTGGTGTTGGAAATGTATTATATCTAAAAGTATAGTCTAGTATAGTATTAAAGTATAGAATATTTATATGCATTCAAGTTAGTTTTTCATTGAAAACAACTGAACAAACAAAATGGCAGACGACATATGCACTAGTGCATACTTGAGAGACAGGACATGCATGGATTGGCTCATCTTACCCCATTCATCTGTCATTAGTCTGCACAGAGAGCATGATTTGGTCAGATCTACTTGCTAAAATATTCAGATGTAAAGTTTTCTTGTCCAGGAATTTTATTGTATCATACATTTTGTCATACTTCATTTAAAGGTTTATATGTTTAATCTCAAAGACATGGCCAGTAAGTGCTTCTATCCTTCAATAAGGACCCTTGCTGAAGACACACTGGCTTTAATCCTTGAAAGCTGTTGATGGTGTTGATGCCTGAAGGGTCCAGCAGAGGGGCTTCATACACCCTTCCAAAAATGCATTGAACCCTGTTCAATTTCATTGTATGGAGGGAAAAAAACCCCACTTTCATCAAATATCTTCTTTTGTGTTTCACAAAAGAAAGAAAGTCATACATTGCTGAGTGAGAGTCATAAATTGTAATGCACTCACCTAAAAATCATAAATCGTTAGGTGAGTAAATGAGTGCATTTCTATTGTTACTTCTAAGGAGCACCTCAGGTTAATTCAAAGTAAAACTGCATTTTTATTTAAAAGGTGTAGTGCTGATGAGGGTAAACTATTAACAAAAAACACTAAAATAGTTTACATTTCATTATACATAAAAAGGCAATGCACTTATCAAAAAAAATAAAAAATTTACTAAACATGCATTTTTTTTCATATTTTTTGCACTAGTTACAGATCACAAGATTTCATCTGTATTTATTCCATATTAGAGATTTCTAGTTTTATAATTCGTGTAGTAATGTAGCGGAGGCAAAACATTCATTCAGTAATCAGTACATCGAATTAATTCATATTGCTTGGACGTTTTTCCTTAGATTTTTTAAATGCGGTTGTGTTGTAAATACAGTATAACAGACGATCAAGCCCCGTTTACACTGCCAGTGAGAGCTGGCCATGAGTAAAAGCGTACTGATGGTATGAGCAGAGCTTAAGGACTGAATTCATTACACAGTTGGGCCACTTTAGTGTGTGGTATTTACTAACCATCCAGTTTCCAGGTGTTAAATGTGTATTAAATGTTTAAATTAAGTCATTAAGGCAAACACACCTCCTAGCAGCATGTCAAACAGGCTCAATGTACCCACTGGCTGATCATGAATCCTTTTCTACTGGCTTGATCTTGATGTGAATTCCATTGAGTGATCTGAGCACGACTTGAGGGATCATCTTCGGGGTGTGCTGGGGGTCTTTAATCAGCCGGTATTTCTTCAGTGTCAGCGCCACGGCGACTTTCATCTCATTCATGGCAAAGTTCTGTCCGATGCAGTTTCTGTAATCAGATACACACCAGAAGCTTTCTTTCAATAAGCACAGTAGCAAATATGTTTGCATTAGTACTGAGAACTAACAATTCTGAAAAATGTGTTCACAAATCACACACTTGTGAACAACACTTTTGGATATAGCACAATGAAATGTTTTCTTTTTTAATAGTAGTTTATTTAATCATACTCATAGATAAGTATTGTTTATAAAAATACTTGAATACATGAAGAAAGAAAATACAACCACTGAGCATACTTTAGCAGTACTTATTATATAAGAATATATACTTTAGTGCAAACTGAATGTAACGTTTTCAGACACTTTGCATCGCATGTTATTTGCAATGAAATGAAAATGTGTTATAGTTTAGATTTATATTAAACGCAGTTAGCTGAACTTTAGAGTGCTTCAGACCCACATGACTTAAGTACATCTTTTAATTTGGAAATATGGTTAGTGTAGGGATGGACAAGCATTTATGAAAATCTCAAATATACTTTAATGTCATTTCTGTTGAACCTGTACGTCATGTATTTAAATTAAATGACACATTTGTAATGAAGTTGCAATTTAGTACATGCACAATATTAAATGTAATATCGAATAACTACAGCTACAGTTAAAATGATAATTAACTACTTTAAAGTGCTTTAGTATGTTAGTCAACACATCAAAGTGAGTGTACTTTGAAGCACAATTAAAACAATGATTTAAAATGTTCTTTAAAGGATCATTTTTAATTTGACCTTTTTACAAAGTGCACTTAAGTAGACTTTCATTAATATTATGTTATCTACAAGTACAGTTAGATATAAGATTTGTTTTGTTTTATTAATTTAAGGTTTGAAGTACACTACAAGTGCACATTGAGTACAATCAAGCACACTTCTTTTTCACAAGCGTAGCCAACTTAGTAAATCTCTTCCAACAAAATCATTGTCAAAAGGACCTGCATTATCAGTTGCTTTATAGCTCTTTGCTCTCATCAGAGTTGATTTGAGGTCAAAGACATAAATGCATCAAGCTGCAGGCATGTAATGGGAAAGCTAGCTCACACAGGAGAAGTTCTGTTCGTCATGCAATTATTTTCTATAGAAAAGCAGTTCATAGTGACATGTGTTAAACTGCTGGAAGGACAAAAGACCCCATGCATTTATCATGAATGTAGTCCACAAGAGCAGTGTGCAACATTCTGAGTGTTGCAATACAAGCCTTCTGTGACGAACAGAGCAAAAGTTGTTATTCACTGAAAATCCTCCCATATGCATGCAGATACCAAAAGTGTTTCTGATGGCATATACTTGCTTCTCGCAGTTTTTATACTTGAGATACTTGATATTTGAGAGGGGAAGATGTTTTGTGAATAATGACTTCAATTTTGTTTTTTTTACTACTACAACTATATAAGTACAGCAGTGCCATATGGGCTACTTTCATTGTAATTTCATATTTTTGAAGCTTGACAAAGTGGTTACTACTATGAACTGCCATTGTACAGAAACTAGTACCTTGAAGAATCTTCCTTTTCTGTTCAATAGAAAAACTTTTTTTAAATTCTGATATTTTCTCACAATTTAGACTTTTTTTTTCTCAGAATCATAATTGCGAGATATAAACTCAGAATCATAAGATATAAATGCAGAATTCCAAGATATAACCTTGGAATGCTGAGTCCAAAAGTCCAAATTGTGAGGTTTCAAAAAAAAAAATCAGCATTGCCAGCATAGCCAAGTCATCCTGTGGCTGTTTGCTCTGTTCTGTGTGGCTGAAGTGTGAGTGAATGACCCACTTGCTAAACCGCTCATGTCTCGTTAACAAACCTGGGTCCCGCAGAGAAGGGCACAAAAGCATGCGGAGACCTCTCAGCAACATTCTCCGGCAGAAACCTCAACGGATCAAACACCTGTGGACAACACAACACATTAAATACATTTGGAAAAAATACACCAAAGAAATCAAATTAAAACATCAAAGACTTTTATATATACATTGTAAAAATGGGTAACCGGCAATTGTTACCTTCAAAACCTATTTCTACTTGATTTAAGTCATATAATTTGGGTTATTTCTGACTTGAATAAAACCAGTATTATTTCAGTGGCTTTTTAAAATATATTTATATGTACAAACATTATAATAATTATGAAGTCTTATAATATTGTCTTCTGTTAAGGAATATTACAAACATAAAATATGCGGTTTAAAATATGGCTCTGTTCATAAACCACATAAAATATATTCTTCAGTTGTTTTGCAGATGTGTATTTCGATTGTATTACAGTGGGGTCCAAAATGATTTTGAAATAGATTTTATTTTTAGATTAGATCTATGAAAAGATTAATAAAAATGTTTATGGTTATAGAATTGGTTATGATTGCACTACTTCTGAAGAACTAGTCAGATGTGAGTAAATGATTGTCATTGATCATGTGATTCTTTGTGCAGATGACATCTCAAATCAGGCTGGAAAACATGATCATCAGGTTTTGTTAATGCAGCGCCAGTGCATTAAAATAAAATAAAAACACAGTAAATACTAAGACATTCATTCAATTTTTGTTCATTTTCACTTAAACGGTTTTGCTGCTAAATATTTTGTAATTAAAACCATTTAAATTATATGCAAATGGTGCACTTTCACAACTTTGCATTCTACTGTACACTCCTTTTTTAAGTGATTATTTTTCAGTCATTATTCTGTAATACCTGAGCTATGTTATGTAATGAGTGCTATTTCAGATATAAAGAATACACACATACATATGGATTCTCCCACACTGAGGCATTCATGTGGATCCCATAAATGCTAACTCCAATGGTACAACCTGTGGAAGAGTAAAACAGTGTTTTAGGGCATGCAGTGATGTATTCAGCCTGCGGTACGTTCACTGTTTTGTGATGAACTGATAACATTCGGTGTCATATGCCTGAACAACAAGCAGCCAGGTTAATGTTTGATCAGATGTTCTCTGCGTTAGAGGTCATCATGTCTGTTTATAGGTGAACAGGGCATAAAGCAGTAGTTCATACTCACTGGAGACCAAAACACTGAAACTATTAAGTGAAATATTACAGGTGCATCTCAATAAATTAGAATGTCGTGGAAAAGTTCATTTATTTCAGTAATTCAACTCAAATTGTGAAACTTGTGTATTAAATAAATTAAATGCACACAGACTGAAGTAGTTTAAGTCTTTGGTTCTTTTAATTGTGATGATTTTGGTTCACATTTAACAAACACCCACTAATTCACCATCTCAACAAATTAGAATACTTCATAAGACCAATAAAAACACATTTTTAGTGAATTGTTGGCCTTCTGGAAAGTATGTTCATTTACTGTACATGTACTCAATACTTGGTAGGGGCTCCTTTTGCTTTAATTGCTGCCTCAGTTTGGCGTGGCATGGAGGTGATCAGTTTGTGGCACTGCTGAGGTGGTATGGAAGCCCAGGTTTCTTTGACAGTGGCCTTCAGCTCATCTGCATTTTTTGGTCTCTTGTTTCTCATTTCCTCTTGACAATACCCCATAGATTGGTTCAGGTCTGGTGAGTTTGCTGGCCAGTCAAGCACACCAACACCATGGTCATTTAACCAACTTTTGGTGCTTTTGGCAGTGTGGGCGGGTGCCAAATCCTGCTGGAAAATGAAATCAGCATCTTCAAAATGCTGGTCAGCAGAAGGAAGCATGAAGTTCTCCAACATTTCTTGGTAAAAGGGTGCAGTGACATTGGTTTTAAAAAAACACAATGGACAAACACCAGCAGATGACATTGCACCCCAAATCATCACAGACTGTTGAAAACTTAACTGGACTTCAAGCAACTTGGGCTATGAGTTTTTCCACCCTTCCTCCAGACTCTAGGACTGTGGTTTCCAAATGAAATACAAAACTTGCTCTCATCTGAAAAGAGGACTTTGGACCACTGGGCAACAGTCCAGTTCTTCTTCTCCTTAGCCCAGGTAAGGCGTCTCTGACGTTGTCTGTGGTTCAGGGGTGGCTTAACTAGAGGAATACGACAACTGTAGCCAAAATTCCTTGACACGGCTGTGTGTGGTGGCTCTTGATGCCTTGACCCCAGCCTCAGCCAATTCCTTGTGAAGTTCACTCAAATTCCTGAATAGATTTTGCTTGACAATCCTCACAAGGCTGCTGTTCTCTCGGTTGGTTGTGCATCTTTTTCGACCACAAAAACTTCTCCATTCATTCCACTCAACTTTATGTTAACATGCTTGGATACAGCACTCTGTGAACAGCCAGCTTCTTTGGCAATGAATGTTTGTGGCTTACCCTCCTTGTGAAGGGTGTCAATGATTGTCTTCTGGACAACTGTCAGATCAGCAGTCTTCCCCATGATTGTTTAGCCTAGTGAACCAAACTGAGAGAAATTTTTGAAGGCTCAGGAAACCTTTGCAAGTGGTTTTGATTGATTGCTGATTGCATGTCACAGATTCTAATTTTGTTGAGATAGTGAATTGGTGGGTTTTTTTAAATGTGAGCCAAAATCATCACAATTTAAAGAGCTATAGACTTAAACTACTTCAGTCTGTGTGCATTGAATTTATTTAATACACGAGTTTCACAATTTGAGTTGAATTACTGAAATAAATGAACTTTTCCACGACATTCTAATTTATTGAGATGCACCTGTATATCAAGGACAGCCTTTCTAAGTGTGTCCATGTTGGCTTATGCTAATGCTTCTCACAAAGGTTTGGGCTTTATGACTGATGCATTTGGGGAAACTATATGGTCCCCTTCTGAGGCAATAATTAACTTGATCAATCAAAAATGTAGATTCTGTCATCAACTCATTTTTTAAGTTCCTCTAAAAATGTTTTCTTGCAAAGAATTTAGATGGTGACCAGTGATTGTGACAAAAAGTGCCATAAAGTACCATTAAAAGTAGTATATGACTTGTGCGCTTGTCTGTTTTAGTCTTACGGTTGCTTTGTGTGAGGAAGAAACTGAAATATAGGCCTACCTTCGGGTACAGTCCGTCCATCAAAGAAGGTCAAGGGTTTAGTCAACTTTCGTGATATTCCCGGGACAGGAGGGCAAAGCCGCAGGGATTCTTTAATGCACATTGTGGTATAAGGAATTTTATTGAGGTCTTCCCTGAAACATAAGCAGAGAGGAACAGTCTCAGAGAAACTGACAGTGAATAAGGCATTACTGATGTTTGAAAATGTTTAGCAGTTGTGACATCAGTGTGCAGGATTTATTTGTTATTTGCTCATGAGAGCAATGAAATCAAGGTGTAAAGAAAGGGATTTGAATTGATTTGCTATGAATGATCACAATCTGTTTTCTTAAAATCGGAGCAGAGTTGAGTCATTTGGTTTTTGTACTGTATAATGTGTATTTAGATTAAACAAGACACAAATAATGATAGTAGTTGATTATTAGCTGAATTCTATACTGTTAGACAAAAAATGTAAAGCACTGTTTATACCATTGCATTTTTTTCTAGTGTATTTATCCTATTGTTTGTAATCTTTTTATTACTGACTGTTTACTTGTCTTCGTTAATTATTTGAGGACTTTTTACTTATGCCGAGTTCACACTGCATGATTTTCAAAGTTGTCGGGATCACCGTTGTTTTCACACTGCAAGACTATCTGGGGTTAGGTTTGTGACGGTGAGGAAATTTTCCCACCGGTTAATCGACGTGTGACAACACCGATAATACCGGTATCACCGCTGGGGCGTTCCCTCTTTTCCTCGCTTTCCTTCACTTTTAAATAGCGACAATACCTGTACCTCGCCCAGCTGCTCTACCTGTCTTATCTGCCACTTATGTTGCTCTACGACGCACCGCAATACACAAGCAAAAAGTAATAAGTCTAACAGAGCAAACCCCCACACTCCCTTCAAAAATGATGCCGCATCGGTCCTCACAGGCGAAGTGTCAATAGAGAAAAAACGGGGGTACATACAACTCGCCATACTCCCATAAGATACTTAAAAACGCTATAGGACATGCTATGCCTAATTTAAAATAAAAAATAACTTACATAAAGTTTAAATAGGTATACAAAACTGGAAATAAGTAAATGTATAATATATAAACAAATAAATAAGAAACTTAGAACGTTTATTAGCAAAACGAGTAAAAAAAGCTTGGAGGCACGGCATACACCTTGATGTAAAATAAAATAAATAAACTACACAAAGTTTAAATAAAGTCCACATCTTGTCTGCCTCGCCTCACTCGTCTTGTCTGTCTCGCCTCACACTTCTTGTCAGTCAGCTCGACTCACTCTCCTCGTCTGTCTCGCCTCACTCTTCTCTTCTGTCTCGCCTCACTCTTCTTGTCTGTCTCGCCTCGCCTCACTCTTCTCTTCTGTCTCGCCTCACTCTTCTCTTCTGTCTCGCCCCACTCTTCTCGTCTGTCTCGCCTCACTCTTCTCGCCTGTCTCGCCTCACTCTTCTCGTCTGCCTCGCCTCACTCTTCCTCGGCTGTCTCGCCTCACTCTTCTCGTCTGTCTCGCCTCACTCTTCTCCTCTGTCCCGCCTCACTCTTCTCGTCTGTCTCGCCTCACCCTTCTCGTCTGTCTCGCCTCACTCTTCTCGTCTGTCTCGCCTCACTCTTCTCGTCTGTCTCTCCTCACTCTTCTCGCCTCACTCTTCTCGTCTGTCTGTCTCACTCGTCTCGTCTGTCTCGCCTCACTCATCTCGTCTGTCTCACCTCACCTCACTCATCTTGTCTGTCTCACCTCACTCTTCTCGTCGGTCTCGCCTCACTCGTCTCGCCTCACTCTTCGTCTGTCTCGCCTCACTCTTCTTCTGTCTCGCCTCACTCTTCTCGTCTGTCTCGCCTCACTCTTCTCGTCAGTCAGCTCGACTCACTCTCCTCATGTGATAAATGAAATCTGATCTGTGATGTGACTATCGTTCGGCACGCTACATTGAGCAGCCACGTTCAGTTTTTAATTGTCGTGTCTGTTATTTTACTGAACTAAATGATTTTTATTACTATAAAAAATCAAAACGACGATGGGGGTCGGTGACGCGGTGGGCAAGTGACGTAACCAGTGTTGCGGCTTAACACAATAGGCAAGCCTATCTGGGGTAGCATTCAGTTGCTGCTGTGTTCACATTGCATGATGGATCGGTGACAGGAGGAGTCAACTGTCCAACCCAATGTCACATGAGTAATTACAGTAGTGACAGTACCAGTCCACTGTGTCTTTTCCATCCAGAACCTGCAGAATCTCCTCTCTGCATTTCTCCTGGTGCTCAGGGTTACATGCCAGATTGTAGAAGATCCACGATATTCCACTGGCTGTGGTGTCATGGCCTTCAAACATGAATGTGTCCACTTCAGCCCTGATATCTTCATCCGACAAACCCTGCTGATGCTCATCCTGTGAGCGACAAAAATACCTCTAACATCAATGATAGATGATACAATGGCACTATGCAACAAAATATCAGCAATTTTCATTTATTTTCTTTAAATATAAGTGTTGTGTAAGTGCTTGAGGATATCATACTCGGGCAGACAGAAGAATATCCAAAAAGTCCAAATATCGTCTGTTTTTAACAATGCCCTGCTCCTTCTCAATCTTCAAGACTTCTTTCCTCTTTCTGATAACTTCCGCTAAAAAAATATTAAGAAATTGAAATGACATGATAGCTTCATAGCTTCGCTTGTTACAGATTTACACATCCGTTCAAACATTTGGGGTCGTGAGATTTTGTAATGTCTTTGAAAGTAGTCTCTTCTGCTCACTAACGCTGCATTTATTTGATTAAAAATACAGTAAAACTGTGAAATATTATTATCATTTAAAATAACAATTTTCTATGTGAATATATAGTAAAATGCTATAGTAAAATTGATTCCTGTGATCACGCAGCGCTGAATTTTCAGCAGCATTCCTCCAGTCTTCAGTGTCACATGATCTTCAGAAATCATTCTAATATACTGATTTGCTGCTCAAGAAACATTTTTCTGTTATTATATAATTTTGCTGTGTAATATTTTTGTGAAAACTGCTCCATTTCGATTCTTTGATGATAATAAATTAAAGAACAGCATTTAATTTTAAATAGAACTTTACTTTACTTACTTTTGAGTCAATTTAATCAATGCAATTAATTCTTGCTGAATAAATTATTAATTTTCTAAAATAATAATATAATAAAATAACGAATAGAAACACATACTGACCCCCAAACGTTTGAACGGTACATATATCTGTTTTAACTAAGATACATAATAAGGATGTAATATATAGTAGCCCTGAGCAGGCCCAGACTCAATCAAAATGGGAGTTTCCAAAATGTGAAAAAATCTGAAAAATGGATTTGGAATTTTGAACTGGTTTTCAAACAGCTTTCCTTAATCGTCAATACATGATTGGTGGGATGAACAAGCAAACACCGTATGCAAATATTACTAATATATATATATATATATATATATAATATATATATCCATACACATGCTTTTAGAAAGACATACGCAGCCATATTATAAAACGTCCAGAGCCTCATTTAATTCAGATGGTCAAAATCACAGTTAGAGTTAAACTAATCGTTGCATGGTTGGGCCTGCTTGCATGGTTGGGTGCATGACTGTGGCTTAGCAAAAAAACGACACCTGTATGATTGTGTGCTATTCTGGCCGCCTTCCTGAATTTGTATCCATGTGGACTGAGATGAAATATGGCCTTGCTGTGGTAAGGAAACACTCTGAACCTGACGTTCACCATGTGGCAGAGGTCATACACCGCCTGGATGTACGGGTTGGTTCCACTGCAAAGAGATCAGCGAGGTTACACTGAAAGGAGACGGATGTGTACAAAAGGACGAGGTAAAGGAGAATGAACTGACCTGTCTGTCTGACAGTTGCTGTTAAAGCTGAACGCACATTTCATGATGCTGTCCAGCGTCATCAGACTTACATGCTGAAACAGTTCAAATGACTCTCCTGATTTGGCATAAACTTCCCACTTACCCTGAAAGACAGAAAAATAAATGACTCAAACTATAATTAAAACACAGCAATCAAAAGACAAGCTTTTTAAATAATTCTATTAATAATTCAATTAGTTTTAAGTGTATCATGTCACCCAGCAGCACTGTAAAAATTAAATGATCAATAAGTCATAGAGGCATTTGCTTTTGCATTGACTCATCAGAAGAATGTAACCAATTTCAACTTAATTTTTTAGAATGTTTTACAAGACTCTATTTTTTAAACTGAAGTGGAAGGTGATTTTTTAAACAGTGAATAAGGAATTACAAAAATTACAAGGAATTCTCAAAAAATTTGTTCCATTGTACAAACAAATAGTCCTGCCCCAATATTACAGAACTGGTTGTGAAAATGTTGCTGCTTCGGGTTGGTTGAGATGATCAAACAAGCAGAGACATTTCTGCAGCAGTCTTACAGTTGTGCACATTAATTGCTGGGACAGGATAAACTGTTTTTAACATAAAAAGCGAGTAAATAAAGATATTTTTTATTTTTGGGTGAACTATCCATTTAACATACAAGCATGACTTTGGTTGAATCAGAAACAAGTTTCACATAAGGCTTCAGAACATCATAATGGAAACCAGGAGTGAGAAGCCGTCTGTGCCGAAACCACTTCTGTCCAGTAGACACAAGCAAGCCATCGCCTGAGGAGACAGCCAAGAGTTACAAGAGTGATAATAGAACGCCACAGAATGAATGATGACTTGAGATGGTAGAAATTACATTCATGACAGTTCAAAAAAGTGTAAAAAAATCCACAAGGACAGACTTGACCGTAGTTGAAGAAACACCCAATAATAAACCTAATAGTAGATTAAAGGGGTCATATGGTGCGATTTCAAGTTGTCCTTTCTCTTTGGAGTGTTACAATCTTTTGGTGCATAAAGAAGATCTGTAAATTTTTCAAAGACTAAAGTCTCAAATCCAAAGGAATATTCTTTATAAAAGTTAAGAGTCAGCCACGCCTACCTAAAACGGCTCGTTCTAACACGCCCCCACATGTCTACATCACTGTGTGGGAAGATTTGCATAACGCCACCCAAATGTTTCCGCTAAAGAAAGAAGGCGTACTTTTTATTCCTCGCTGTATTATTGTTTGCTGTTGCCGCCGCCGCCATGTTGTGAATGTGCTGTGTGATTCGTTGTGAAAGCGAAACTACTTTGTTTGGCCTTTCAAAAGAGGACGATATCGCTTCGTCATGTCTTGAGCTGATCCGTGCTGGTCGCTGAGGAAATACTTCAACTTGGCGCTGTGGATCGCCGGATTGGCTTTCACCGTGGACGAAGCGGAGTCCAGCCCGGAGTCGTCACATGTGGTTGCTGCAGGCATCACAGTATGGTAAGGGGCGTAACATTTCCGTCACACGCTTGAGGAATTCGGCCAATCACAATGCACTGGATAGCTGGCCAATCCACACAGCACACCTCGCTTTTCAGACCGATAAACTTTGTAAAAATCAACGCATTTCAGAAGGCGGGCATAGAAGAGAACCAATTATGTACATTATATGGAAAATAATGTGTTTTTTTAACCTTAAACCACATAAACACATTTCATTACACGAGAGAAAGAAAAAAAAAAAAAATGACCAAATTACACAAAATAGCAAAATAGCTTTTTAGCAACATCATATGACCCCTTTAATAAAGAAATCATTTTCAATTTTAGGTGTGATCTTACCTAACCAAGGGATGAAAAACTTGTATGCATAATCATCTTTTGGTTCTGTAAATAAAGCGAAAGAAAAAAAGAAAATCATTTTAAAATGCTGGTTTTGGTTGTAAATATTTGAGAAAGAATTAGCCTGTAATATAAATCATAAAAGTGTCAAACGGATGATCACCTGTAGTGGTGAGAAGGGTCTTCACATATGATGGGTGGTGGATGTTCAGAATGGACAATGATGGGCCAAACCACAGCGGAAAGGCAAAGGGATACTGTCCACTCCACTTCATAACCTTTTCCAAATCATGTCCATCCTGGCGAAACTATGAATATAAAAAAGGTCTGTGTAACTGTTATGGACAATAAAACAGGTTTCAAGAACAAATTGCGTTCTCACTTTATTAATTTCACGTGAATTCTACCAACTGCTGCTGAAGAATGTGAATGCAAGGCAAGGCTGTTGTGTTTATTGCTGCACAATATAATTATGTAATTGTTTACTTGTAGTGAATAGACAAGGGCTCAGGCATGAGGTTTCATCCCTCGAAGATAACAAGGGCAAACTGGGGCAAATGCCTACATTGTGTATTATGACTGTAATACAATGGTTTTTCAAAGTTGTAATTCAAACAAAAATGACTGGAGTACGTTTTACAAGAAAATATTACTTTTGTAAATAATTTTGAAAATTACCAACAATTTGTTTCTACACTAATTTTTCCCCCCACTGTACTCATGACTAGACTGTATAAAATGGTATAAATGTATAAAAAAATTTAGTAGGATAAAACTCCTAAAAGTTATTCTAATGCATGCACGGACTACAATGGACTCCAAAGATCAGCTTCAGAAACGGTCACTGTTTGTGGTTGTGTTGTTTACCTCCTTGACGTGTCCAATGAGCCAGTGTGCAGGTGGTCCTGGAAAAGGCTCCATAGTTCGCATCCCTCTTCTCCTCATAACCAATAATTTAACCACTATCGCCAAACACACAAGCAACGCGAGTGCAAAGACATGATTCACGGAGAGCGACTCCAAACTCAACGGGATACTCGCGTAAAGCTGCATTACATGAGGAGACTGTTGCGCGCGGGGTCCGCTATAGCACTGAGCTCGATGTGAGAAAAAGGAAGCGATATGAGAGAGAGCGAGAGAGAGAGAGGGAGAGCGAGAGAGAGAGAGAGAGAGGG